>MU394066.1:448061-468429 GCA_022578605.1 Camillea tinctor | reverse complement strand
TACTTCCATGTTTCTGTTCTCAACTTGCACAAGCCCAACCGGCACCAAGAAGTAAAAATTTTGTGTGGCCACTTTCCCGGGTTTGGGGATTTGCCCCCCCCCCCCCCCCCCCCCCCTCCACTTCCACATGGTGGCGCACGATGTTCGCTTCATTGCTACAGTCACAGAGGCTAGTACACTAAGATGGCAGGGTCAGATTACAGATTACGACATAGAGGCACAGGGGATGAGCCAACATGTGGCACATTTGATAGAGACACCACGGGCGTGAGATTCCTAAGCAAGACAAGAAGACCAAAGGTTCATTACCCTAGTAAGGTATATTGCACAATAGCTGTAGTGTAACGCCGTTAGGGGGCTTTATTTCCGCGAGATATATGTAATACGTACCCTTTGACTTACAGATGGCCTCCGTACGAACAAAAGAACGAGAATTATACAGGTAGGTTAATACACTATTTTTAATATCATAATATCATAAGTTTTCGGTAATATACGATTTGAATATTTGAGTCGATTTGTTGGTCACATCATATAGGATCTGAGCTTTAATAGTGTATATCAAATGTACCCCGTTACTATAAATTCTTCCATGAGATTTCTTGTCTCAATGCGGCAGTTTCCATAACCCAGGGTAATACATACAGGGGGATCTATACCTTGGGATGTACATACATATATACATACATACATAACTCCATACATACCAAGGAGGTGGGGATACGACAAATCCATAGCTCTTTACATATTATGGTCTGATCTAAACCCTGGTTTAACTAAGGTCCCCAGAATCCCAAGACGAGACCTACACTTACATCCCATACCTAGTTAGTGTTTTTTTCACTATCAACCTTTTACACATATTTGATGGAAGATGAGTTCTACTATACAGGGTTGTATTAACCTTAGGACTCCTACCCAATAAAGGTCATGCAAACCAGGGTCATACCTAGATCCTAGCCCATGCATCTAACGGAGGCGTAGCATCTGCTGCTGTGAGAATCATATGTCCCCATACCAAAAGCAGCGATTTACCACTATTCTTCGCAACCTCCATTCGACTTGGCCAATCCATGTTTCAATACAAGTGCTTGACTATTTGTTGTTCGACCCAGCCTGATGGTTCAGGGTAGGTAATCTTCACTACATTTAGTCTAACTTCCTAGTTTACAGTCCCGAGAAGCGGTCTACGCACCAACTCGGCTTTACTATTTCAGGATTGTATCGACTCATGCTGCAGAGATAAGCGAGTTTCGGGGCAACTGCTCTCGTGGCATTACGTCTGCCGGTGGATGCTTGTCTTCGTTCCATAAGGATCAGAGTCTGAACATATATTACCAGAGGGACGGTCCGTGAGTTTCCACGATTTCGACATCCAGAGCACCACATACCATCATCACCAAGTCTCAAGACTTCCACATCCTCTCACTCACTTCTTTATACCTACCTATTCACAAAGATGAAGACCTCTTTCCTCCAATTCGTGCAGCGGTTACGCTACCAGCTAACCTGCCTTCCTCTATCTCGTGCCTTGTTGACTAGGCCAGAGCCCTCATCGGCGCCCTCTATCACCTCAGAAAAGACATGTCTTCCCTCAGGACTTCATGGCGAGGCGCTCGAAGTAGCAAACATGCTACATGGACAAACATTACATGTCTCAGACCTACGTGAAGTCTTTGCAGAATGGCCATCAGCTGTTAACAAGTACGCAAAGGAGTTGGAGGTTCTTGTCAACGAGACCTTAGATAAAATTATCACCAACGACCGGAAACGAAAGGCCTTGAAACAGGCCGACTTTGGTCGTCTCTTAGCTCTGTATGTTTGCTATATTCCCCCTTTACCTTTCCCCCCCTCCAACTTCCTTTACTAACTTACTATACAGCTGGTATCCCGATGCAGAATGGGAGGAACTCAAGGTCGCCACAGCCTACTCCGTGTGGATTTTCGTGTGGGATGATGAGATCGATGCCGGCGACACCGATGCTGCGCACGACGAGGATTTGGCCCGTGCCTATTACAAGCAGTCTCTCGACTACATTCACCATATGTTGGACCTCGACGACGAGAAGGACGCCAGCAAGGACAAGGCGCCAAACCAAAACATGACTTTGTTTGGCGATGTGGGCCGGGGCGTGGTTCCCGCCACAGACAGATTGCAGCGGCAGCGGTTCTACCGCGAGCTAGAGAACTTCATGGACCAGGTCGGGGTCGAGCACAACCACAGAATGGCTGGCACTATCCCGTCTCTGGCAGAGTACCTGAAAATCCGCTCCGGCTCTGTCGGGTGCGCCCCCCAGATTGCCCTCACGGAGTAAGTTCTCGACTTCTCGACTAAATTTCTAGAACAACGCTAACCGGCTTCCCTAGCCACATGCTTAGAATAAGACTCCCGGAGGAGATTATGGACTCGGAGGCCATGCGGGCACTGTGGAAGGAGACCATTGAAGTGTGTCTAGTTCTCAACGACATTTACTCGGTACAGAAGGAGATTGTAAGTTGCCCCGTGCATCGTGACTAATTCCTGGGCAAATTTGGCTAACAACTTTTCTTTTCTACTCGGCAGGCTCAAGGATCTCTACTTAACATTGTTCCGGCTATGTTTAAGAACCTCCCCCCTGAGGACCAGACGCTCGAGAGGGTTTCTAAAGACCTAGATGCCGCGCTGAAGGGGTCAATAGACAGATTTGAGATTGCCGCTAAGACGCTTAGCGAGACGGCGCCGGAGGACGCGTCATTAAACAAGAACCTTAAGGATTTCGTTAAATGGTGCCGGTACTTCACGACTGGTGTGTTATACTGGAGTCTGGAGTCCGGTCGGTATGGGATGGCGGAATGCATAAACCCGGATGGTACATTGGATATCGTACTATAGGAGGCTTTTTTTTTTTTCTTTTTACATATTTACTACAACGCGAGCAAGGGTTTACAGGGTACGGGAAATCTTTGGGGTCTAGCGGCATCACTCATTTTGCTTTGTCTTTTCCATCATTATGGTTTTTTTTGCTTTGTTTAGTTTTTGTTACCACGCATTCTTTCTGATTTCATATTTTACTGAATACCCGCATATACTACCTATAATTTTTTTTGGTCTCATCATGATCTCTGCATGTATCTTACCCAGATACGTTCACCATAAGCCTAGATAGGCTACCTGAATCAAAAGAACATTTCAAATACTTATCCACTATAAAATGAAGATTAATGAAACATGGAGTGCCTCAGTCCCCGGATCATCGTCACCTTGGGGTAGTACGTAGTAGCCTTTTTACTCGTGTTTTCCGCACGTTCATCCGCACCCGAGGCATGCCGTTGAAAGAGGATCCAAAGATGCGCGGCGTAGCAGTCGCTTACATTGTGACGAGTGGACTGCGGCTCGATCCCAATAGCATGCTGAGGTAACATTTTCGGATTTAGTGCATCTAATTCCAGTATAAGCACTTAAGACTGGAATTTCCAGATAGTTCCCAATAGCGTGGTTTATCGTACTGCATATGGCAGTCCGAAGCTGGTGGTGCTGGCTTATCTCATCTCCTAATAGGTCAGGATGTAGATTATACTATACTGGGTATACTGAGTATATTGCACCACATTTAGTCCAAAATTCCACGTGAGCTCTCCTTTTAAGATATTATATTAAACATATATAAATTCCGCCAAGCAGTCATTGTTGTAATTGTTCTGTGATACGTCGCACGGCAGGGCCATGTTATTTACTCGGGATGAACTGGTATTCATGTACAATAAGCAGGGTTCATCGATACCCTGGTGCATAAGATCAGTAATATTACTGGGTTTGGACATTTCGAGATAGCATTAGTATCACCAAATCTCTCCGCGCGGATGGGCGGACCCCTTACATCTCGTGCTGTTCGTGTCCGTAATACCCGCTCGGGGAACTCCTCTGCTTACCAGGATCTTCTGGACGGTACGATGCATCATCACCTCGTCTAACACAGAAATCGACCCGTTAGAGTAGCACCCGTTCCTACGCTCTAGGGCCGATCGTACTTCAGGTCAATGTCAATTGCATATGCCCCTCAACCCCTCCTACCACCCGTCCATTGTTTCGGTAACTATCACATTGCAGCAATCTTCAGGCACCTCCGCTATAGATTCAATGATAATACAACATTTTCTCCCCCCCCTTTCCCCAGGGTGCTTACCTCAGAGTTGCGATGGTGGTTCCGGCTCGCAAAGTGTTGCAAACACATCGTCCCTGCTCCCCCACTGCAACTCCACGGCGTACCCGGGGTCCTGGCGCCAGGGTCGTAATGTGGCACGTCGGCTATGTAGCTCCCATTATATTGCGTAATGAAGGATGGTGATCACCTTCCCGGAGCGTAGATATTCCAGGGCAGGTTGGCTAGGGGGGGCGGCTATCTCAAGTTAGAATTCTCACTTATAGCTAAGATATGTAGTGAGAAAGGCCGACTTTTCACCTCGGCGTGACTGAGCCCCGGGTAAGAGGTCCATGGGCGGCCGCGTGACGCCATGGAAAAAGCGTCTCCGCGTAGATAAGCGAGACTGGAGTGCGTTGTCAGCTTGACTGGGGGCAAGCGAGGACGTAAGAGGGGCAATAATAAACAGTAAAAAAAAAGGGCCACGTTTTTCAGCCAGCCGCAGTGTCATGCACGTGTTTAGGAACTTGGTACGAAGATAAAGACGATCAGAACTCCTTGCCCTGCTCAAGGGGACCGACGAGATATTGCCCCGCCTCAGAGTAGCCGAATCGGCTCTTCATGACCTCATAATCGAATGAGCCATCGCGATCTCTCAGAATATACCTAGGTTAGTTGCAAGGTAGGTATATGAGGTAACACGGCGATGTAAGGGAGGAATACGTCTTCTCGCAAGGCAGACGTCCCGGCGTACTGAGATCCTGCACATAGGAGATACTAGGTAGTATAGATGCATGCAGGGAAATGCTCCACCATAAGCTAATGTAGTAGAGTATATACAATCCTAGCTTGCCTCGTGACCAAACCATGTCTTAGGGGTTATTCTTTCTGGGTCTGGTCAGAGAGAAGGGGAGTTCCTTTCCCTATAGGGATTCTAAACAATAACCATGTTTACCAAGACTAGAATCCTTCATCGCAACCAGATCTGGAGTATAATATCAGCATGACCCTAATTAGATAATTCCAACCTGTCAAATACTCAACAAACATGGAACATAAGAGATGGGTTAACAGGCTCCGCCTCCTTCAAATCTCGCAAATCCACCACGTTTTTCTATTTTGTCAATATTATGGAAGCTTCCGATACCTATCTTGTGGTAGACCTCTATTTCAACCCGCTTAGCGTCTTGCCTTTCCATGTACGTGCTAGTCTAAGCCTAATGTAAATATCACCGCCATAAGCTAACGTTTGTGCCTACTAATTAGTATGTATAGTCAGCTCCACACCATCGATTGCGGCGCAATGAACAATTCCTAATACTAAATCATAAAGTTGCGATTTGAGTTGTGCAGATGTAGGTGCAAAAATTTTTTTTTAGAGGTTCAACAGGCCGACAACACGTGGTAATATGTGTGTAAGAAGATAGGCAATATGAATAGAGGTACGTGAGAATTTATGTACGAAAGGAGATAATTGCCTTTGTCCTATTGGATGGCCGCCGGCTTCTCCGTTCCCCGGACACTTTTAGTATATAACTTCTTCGTATATGTTGCGGCTTATACATTTAGCCAATCGTTAGGCTATATCTTACCGTCCCAACCAGCATCGTCTCTAACTTAGGCTGAGCAACTCGACTTCACTACGCCCTACGAGGTCTTAGTTGAGCCGTCAGTGCTATTCTTGCGTATTTCTAATCTTGTTTGGTCTTAAGGGATCTTTTGTTAGCGTTACAGAAACTAAGTATCAAACAAGTACATAGGTGTTCCTAAGCATGGGACCGAACTTGTGTTTTACATGTCTTTTTTGGACCTCGAACTTGACGGCGTCCTCTAAGCCCCAGCTAAGCTGGAAAGGATTACCTACCTAACCTGGGTAATCGTATCTGTCTGTATAGAGACACACCGACCATTCCATCTCTATAGGCCTAGCTTCAAGCAGTTTAGTGTTTTCCTTTCTCTCATGCATGCGTTTCTTTGGTATTGACCACCAAGCTGGGTTCTCGCCGACCGACTAGATCGTCCAGTTTTCCCATCAAGATGGTCGCACAGACATTGGGAGACTAGCCGGGGGAGTCAAAATTGCGCACTGTCGCTGCGAAGCTAGAAATGCAGCCAGCCAACGCCTAAAAGGTAGGAAGTGGCCCACATGGGAACACCTCAACGGCGGCCTTCACGTTAGTCTTTTGGGATTTTCAGGGTTCACTTGTTCTAGCCCGTCCAGAAAGGGAGTTGAGTGTCTTCTTTTATGGGGAGTCTTGCTCGAGGGGGAAGGGGAAAAGACGCCGGTGGCGTACATGTTAGTGCAACATGAAGAGAGAGATAAAGCTATATTGATTTATTGCCTTTGTCAGACGTCGATTAACCAATGGTAGACTATGCAGGGGTTGCTATACCAAACCTAATGCACTGCTCTCCGAACTATACGGAGTACACGTGCATACTGTTCTAGCCTACTTCTGTCTCTCTTTCTTGTTCGTCTATGGTGGGTGTGCCAAGCTGCAGCACGTTCGACAGTGCACCCGACTCCTATCAGGTTCTCTCCCGAAACGACGGGAGATGTATACTAAGTAAGATCCCGAGGACGGCTACATATCAAAGTAGAGAATAGTAGTAGAAAAAAATTTTCTTTTCTTTTTTTTTCTCGTTTGGAAATATGATTGCTCAATTTCTTTCTCCACGAAAAGGAAGAAGCTAAAAAAAAAATAGGGGGCAAAAGACACACAGACAATTTGGGCCGTGCATCGTTTTGTCGTTTTTATCTCTCTTTTTGCTTTTACTCCCCCTCCCTTATCCATTGTCATCCCCTTCCTTTTGTCACATAAACTTCCCTTACCCCGAGTGAGTGGAGGGTAAAGGCACATGGGACAAGCGAGTCTCGAGGCTTAATGCGATATCACGGTTCAAGCAGGAAGGCGTCAAGGTCGGGGAGCTGGGTAGCTAGCATAACACAAAGCCCCGCGAATGCAACGTGGTGATCAAATTAAGAAAAAAATACCCTTCGCTTCGTCGCTCACGTGGCGCGGGGGACCGGGAGAAAAAAACGATAGATAATCCCACGTTGTATATCCTAGATACTTACAATTTAATAGTTTCAGATATGGCCAAGGGTTCTTCGGCGTTTCGGATGAAACTTAAGATATTCGCGATAATACCGTAGTAGCGGCATTTGTCTTCAGGCTTTGAGGCCTTGCCTTGTCTCTGTAGCGAGGGCTAGCACAGATACAGTAGTGACTGGTCATAAAGTTGTTTCAATATGTGGTATTTTAGATAAATGAGATATATTTTCTTTTTTTTCTCCTACACTGCCCTCGCCATCTTGTTAATACCTACAGAAATTAGGCGCTGGAGTCGTAGTATATCCCGTACGGGGAATCTCCTGATAGCAGGTTTACAAACTCGTCGGCGATGATCTCATCTAAAGTGAATCGAACACAGTTAGCTTCCAATACTATGGTGTATCATCGGCATATCATCATCGTCGTCCTCGCCATCAAAGCGTTTATCCTAGAAAGTAGCATGTAATATAGGTGTTTTTGAAACTTACCCGCCTTTTCCGATGGATGCAACTGGTCGTACCTGTTTTGTTCCTCACATATTAGCACTTAGAAAACATACAAACCAAACAAGGGTATACGAGACACACCAGAGAAAGCTCGAGAGCGGATATTCGGAGTCCGTGCAAGCCCCTGTGGGGTAGGGGCAGTGGTAGTAGTAACCGGTGGCATTGGCCGGGGCATCAAGGTAAGCCGTGGGGTCGGCGATGATATCGGAGAGTAAGCGATGCACATCAAATATAGTGACCGAGGAGCCGGGCCAGCGCGACTGGATGAGGAGCTGGAAAGGGGCGCCGTACGCGTATATGGTATTCACAGTAGTCGTGTACTCGAGCATCTTCTGCTCGATCTCGGTGGTGTTGTACGCCGTTTTGTTAGCCCAATAGTTACTATTGCCGATGCCACCGTGCTCCTGCGCCGCGTACAGCGGCGACTTGTCGAGTGGCGCTTGGTTGAACAGCACGAAGTGTCGTGCGCCCGCTCCGTAGAGCCCGTCAAACACGTTCCATATACAGTCGATGTAATCCGAAATTGTAGTCCCAGCCAGCTGCTTGTCCATCAGATATCCGCCGCCGCCCAGGTCGTTGGTCCCTATCCACAACGTGTAGAGCGTGTTGTCCGCCTGCCGGTTGGGGTAGAGAGCGTCCCCCCCGGTCGTAGAGCTGGAGTTCTCCACATCTGCCAAGAACGCAGGTATCTCATAATCAATCACGGAGGGGTAGGCCGCGTTAATGCTGGCGAGGTATCGGTTGATCAATTCATTCGAACAAACTGCTCCGGAGACTGAGTGGTTGAAGATGAATTGGTTAGTTTTGAATGAATTGAGTCACAGCAAGTGTGTAAATGAAACCAGGAAACCCCCTGTGCAACAATTATATGTTATTTGCACTTGAAAGAAACTGTTATATTCTCACCCGCATAGTTATAAGTCGTAGAGTTTAGTCGCTGAGATGCAAAATGTGGCCAGGTATATCCCCCGCTGGCCGTTCGATTTGAAGTTGGTATAAGAGTGCCCACCGGTGGTGCCGAGCCATCATGGTCTACAAACCATTGCAATCTACCTTCGTCGGTGTAACTATCACCAAACGTTATCAGATTCTCGATACTCGAAATACCAGGAATGCCACTCGCGGACACCGCGGTTGCCAACGTTAGTAGAGTCAATTGCAACATTGTGAAGCACAACACCTAGTGCTCAACTACCGTAGATTATACACTGTAGAGGCAGAAAGAACACGAGTGTGAACAAAGAGGGACTTGCGGTAATAACATTGTGAGCATGTCTACTACTATTTAACCTACACATAAGGTCATTCGGAACATGCACATCTTTGTCTCGTAAAAGCTGCTCTTAGACCGAGAAAGCGGGGGGTTCTGAATCCTGCTGCAGGGCGGAAGGTGAGCGTAACGGTATAGCCAACATCACATCATGAATGAAGCCCGAGCGAAGCTTCTCACCGCATTACAAGTTTACAAACTAGAACATAGGTCTTAGGTTTCAGCGAATCAGGGCTTTGACTTCTCAAGAAAACAATACCCCGCACCGGAAGAATCGATGCTTATTGTCCCTATTGAGGTATACAATGGAAAATTTTGTGCCGTCGCCGTCAATTCGATTGCTTCCGGTCTCGAGCTACTGCATGCAGTCAATGATGAGGGGAAATCGGAGATCTCTCAAGACAAGACAAAAAAGGATATCACATGGTGTGTTTACTGCAAGACTTATAAGTTGGGGTAAAATAATAGTTGGAAGGAGGGGTAATATGATGACGGCATTGGATTTGACTACAGGGTCAGCAATACCAGTAAACAATCAGATCTCTGGCCAATAGGTTGATTTCATCCGGGTTATAATGTTGCTTTTGAATATATTCATACCAGTATAGCATGCTATACTCTTACTAAGCATGGCTAACTTGGAACCTTCCTCCAAGCAGCCCCTCTTTTTAGTCGCCTGCCAGCTTACCTAAACAACACTATATAATACATACATATTAAAGAAAATAAGTAGGTGAAATACACACAATTGGTCAGGAGATATTGATATAAATATATATAGGCTATAAATGTTGAACGTAAGTAGTGTTAGGTGTGCAGAGATGATTGTGAATACAATTTGATAGTCTAATTCCCATGTATTTGGTATCTGCGTGATCTCCGCTATTATTATCACAATCGCCATCACAATTAATCTATCTACCGATTAAGTTGTCCGTATGTACGATTGACAGATCTGAGATTCCAACTTACCGGCTTCATCCCAGGAGACTTACATAGGTTGCCCTGGCTTCTCAAAGTGACACAACATCTCTCAAGATGTGCTTGTGTATATCTACTATAGTTATATTTACTTTTCTTGACGTCCCGCGTTCCTGGTTACGGGGACGGCCGTTAACTGGACTTAGGAGCGTTTCGGCCTTCCTGTTTGGGGAATTGTGGTGAGACCTCGTACTATTATGTGGTTGACCAAAGAGGCGTGTGAGAAATTCCCCGAAATTTAACATAGTAACACGCATCTTTGTAAAACAGCAAAACATATTTATTTGGGACTGTTCCGATTTTGGCGTTCCAATGATTGTATATTTGGCATGTCCGCAGTACAGAGAATGCACCACTGAGAACATAGGCATGCTTACAGAACATAATCGAGCATACTCCAAAGTAACTCCTTGAGCCAGCTGATCGGCGCAATGATAAGAAACATACGTCCCATTACCTGGATTAGAAGGGGACCTTATTATCACACACATTCAACCAACCAGCTAACGATTGCGTCCATCCCATATAGGTGTGTCAGACGGTAGTGCAACGGTAGTTGGACGACAATCTGAGCTTATTCGGACCTCACCACAGCAGATGTCAGTCCCGATCTCGACTATAACCTATGCCATAGATCTCTTGGCATCAATCACGGCTGCAAGTTAAAACTTGCCTAGTACCCATGTCTACCGCTAAATTGCTTTACAACGAAAATGATTATCGTGAAACCTGAGTTTTTATCTCTTTATTATCTAATTTCTAACTACACAGATCAATAACACCTAATATACGGATCAATCGGATCAATCGGCCCTGTATGTACAATTACTGAACCAACAACAACCGGGAAAAAGTGGCTCCTATGTACTTTCGATATGTGAAGAATAAATAATCAACCTCGGCGACATTTAGCAAAAGCGAAGCAAAAAAAGGAACGAAATCTCACCGAGAAACCTAGTAAATGGTCCATCATTGTACCGTTTATACCTTGATCATCTGAAACCAACATCAACACGCACGCCTGCATTGCATGCAAAGCATTGAATTACGTTTTACATTTTCTTTTTCGCTTAGGACCTTTTACTAAACAGTAGTTATTGCCGACTTTCTTCTTCCTTTCGTCTTATATCCAGGGTACGTAAGTCGAGACCGGGTAGCTACGATACCAGGCAGGGCATGGGAAGCTAGCTAAACTATCTATGTACTACCTCCTACCCACCTACCGAGGTCAAGCAAGTCTTTTGTTTATGCGTCCAGCCCTAGTGTCGATAAAGTGTTAGTTTTTACCGAATAATCGAAGACGACGAGGGTTTACAACCTCCGCCCAAATCCCCATCGGCGACGACAACGATGGCAATTCGATAGATCACTCAATAAAAATGACAAGATGGCCCCTCTTCCAGGAGGGTATACCGGCAGTTGGGGTAGGTTATGCAGATTGCCGCTAAAGTCCTAAGGCCGTAGTCCCGCCGCTCTGCTCTTGGACCCCCTCACCGGTGCCCCGGCCGAGCTGCCTTTTTCTTCATCGTTCGACTGTATGTATGTATGTATGTATGCATGCGTATGTAATGTATCTGTCTACAGTAAACCACATGGGATTGCACCATGTCTCGCCGTCCCGTACCCGTTCCCGTGTCCCCGCCTCGCTGGGATCTCTCTTTCAATGCCCCCTTCCTTCCTACATACACCACCACCTATCTATCTACCCAGTAGTGTACGCTATTGCCTGGGCTATCATGTCTTTTCCCTCCGCGGACGCAACTCATACCCACGTAGGTCAACTTTCGCCCACCTTCGTAGGTCCATGGCATCTTGTGCATACACTATTTAGTATTAGGTATCGATTTTGGGAAACACATCCGAACCGCTATGCAAGTGCTCTTCTCGTTGCCTTTTCCCATCCCCCCCGTCTTGACCGCAAACAAGGCACACACACACACGTATGTTACGAGGCCATACATACTACATACATACCTACCTACATAGTAAACCTGGCAAACGTAGGTTATGTGACCCCCCTTCCCATCCCATCCAGCCCGGTGTCGTAGTAGGTAGTTACTTTAGAGCGAGGGCGTGCGAGAAAACGTGAGCTACGGGGGCGTATGTCTAAACGCATAGCACATACATATGCAATGGACATATGTGTGGATGATAGCATAGCATCAGTGGCGATACGCTACACTGCGCTACAACTACATAAAACCGCTACCAACCCTACATAACCTACATGCCTTGTCCGACGGTAACCTCTCTCCCTTGCGTTATGATGTGCTTTGTGCTATGTCGCTTCCCGGGGCGGCGGGCACCCTGTAGCCCCGAGGTCGTTACCAATTACTCTGTAGGTTAGGTTAGGTTAGGTATGCTATGATAAATGCGCGTATCTAATATGTGCCTGCAGTTTCCCTCAGAATTTACGCAGCACAATGCATATTCACTACCTAGGTATCTACCTAAACCGTTCTGAATAGCAAGTAACGCGCTCTCTCTGTAGCGGGATTAAAAATAAACGTGTGCACGTCGTATTTGCAATGGAGCAACGAAACGCCAAGTAAGAATCGGTTAAGTCGAAACGAGAGCGAGCAATAGTAAAGTCCCGTTACCGGGGATGTTTGTTACTCCATCGAGGGGTCGACAGGGGAAAAAGAAGAAAAAAATTGAATGAATCATGTGCGGTCTAAAACAGGGCATATCATGACGGTATGTGATGTACACGGTTGACCTCGCTCTCTCTTTCGGGAGAGGAACTATTGGAGAGAGGAAACAGTGGAGGTAACAATGGATCAATAAAGATCCAGCATTACCGCATACGGCATTCCTACTTACTTCGACCGGGAGGAAGGCCCCCCAGCTCCAACATAGCGTACATACATACAATAATTACCAGGCCACGCGCGTGTCCTTGTTACCCATGCCAGGCTGCCTCCGTCATCTTCTTCTCTTTCAATAGTACCTTATTACTTTACTACGCAAGGTAGGGGTTGGAGCTTGTACGGGTTATTGGGGAGAAGGAGAAGGGGAGCAGCATTTCACAAAAGGGCAGTGATTTGCGAAGGAAGAGAGAAACACCAAACCACGTGCTGGCTGCCCAGGAATTACCAGGGGCTGCGGGATCGGCGTACGTACATGTGTCCATCGTACATACCTACACAATACCACCATAATGTAATTTGCCTACCAGCCCCAGCGGATAGATAGGAACGCGACGACAGCGTGCTAAGGTTAGCTTAATTAGAGAGGAAAGGAAATCAAATGTGTTATATTGATGTAGCATTTTCCTTTTTTTATTATTTTCCTCTCGCTAATCACGGCTACTATGGGTTATACTACACTGCATATATCCTAATCCACGCTTCCACTACCTGCCTACGGTTAGATGCGAAGGGCGGGACGGACGGAAGCTCGCGCCTCCCCGTGGCTCTGGTAAATTACCTAACCTAGGATCCTACATAGCTAGTGTAGGGGGAAGAGGTGGTGGTGGTGGTGTTGTTGGTTGTGTGTAGAACTGCGTACTATCGCGATGTTTACCTAATCAGTGTTAGAATGGGGGTTTGGAGGTCTCGATTTGGTTTGGTGTAGAGAGTCTGTCTACATCGGTCCCACTATACATAGGCAAATATGGATACTATACAACTAAAAAAAAAGGGTATACACATGTGTCAGGGAATATAGTATGTAGCAAAAGGACCCAAGAAACATGAATGGATCATGTACGACGTATGTATGCATGTATGCATGTAGGTATGTACGTATGTGCGTAGGGTTACTTTGGGTATTTGAAACATCCTCTTTTTTCCATGTATTTGGTATTCTGGGTTTTCTTTCTGCAGCTAAGAAAACAATATGTGCTGTTCCTAATTGCGACGTGGTACTCGATGGACCGGCTCTATATCAGCACAGACACAAGCAAGTTATCTACTACGCTGCACTGCTACCAACCGTTACTGGGTGAGAGGTGGAGGTTGCGATTCCATACGATCCCAACGTCATGTTACCATCAACGAGTGGGTGGATATGATGAAGCAGAAAGAAAATGCTTGGCTGGGCTGAATTGGATACCTATGTATCCTACCCTACTACCAACATACATGAACATGCATAACCTACATGGGAGGCATATACAGAGATGAGAGATGGCTGGTTATGATATGTGGACGGGCGGGTTCTTTGAGGGTGTGGTTTGGGTTGAGTGAGTGGGTAACGCGCGATATATAACACTTCACATGCGTATGGAGCACTTACTACTATACGAAATACATCATATTTCTATGGAGTTATATAGGTAATAACAGAGAAGATCAGCTTTTACGCACCTACCTACATTACATACACGACATTTATTACTAGAACAAAAGGACGAAAATAAATAGAAAAAAGGCAATATTGTTTGTTGGTTGACAAGATAAAATTGGAAGATCATTCCTGTCTCCTCTTTATTACCCATCTCTCTCGTGGTACTCTTTTTGTTTCCACCCTCCCCTCTTCCCCTGCAAATGTACTTCTGCATATTATATTATACCCTGAGATAATATGAGCCCCTGCCGTATCCCGGGATCGTGAGTGAGGGTGTCCCGTGCTCGGTAGCAGCCGGTGAAGGAGGGGTGTGAGGGCACACGGGCACGGCAGCCAGCACGGCGAAGAAGCCGAAGGGGGTGTGTGCCGGGAGGGCAGGGAAGGGGGGGTTGATTAAGAGAAAAAAAAAGTCACGCCATATGAACGAATTGAAGTGGATGCGATTTCGATGGGCTCCTATATAACGATATGGTATATACAACGGCATAATATATATATCCTAGGTAAGTATAGATATATATAGAAACTAACAAGAAAAAAAGAGAAAATCAATGCTTGGATATAAGCATTTAAGATTAAATGTCATTAACGCGTAATAAACCTACCAAACTGAACTATCTTCTGGATTTCGAGAAGCCGAAAAGAAAGAAAAGGAGAAAATAAAACATAACCAGTAAAACCAGAACTCAAAACCAACCCTCCAAAAAAGGGGGGGGAGGGAAGGAGGAAAACTACCCGACCTACCTACCAAGTAAACCGGTCAACCGGTCGATCGAAACCGGGACTGGGGGATTTGAGTTAGGTTGATTTTCGAGGAGGGGGACCCTCTTCTTATTCCTGTTCTTCATCATGATCCAGTCCTCACTCCCACTCTCTTTCTCTTCTTCTCTTCTTCTTCTGTCCCCTGGTCCTCCTCCTCCTTTCCTCTCCACCCTCAAGCAGCCCCCCCATCTTTCCCTACCTAATCTATCTAACATTATCGCCGATCCAGAGAAACAGAGTTCGATGTGCTCCTTCGCCCTCCCTCCCCCTCCCTTCTTACAATACCTGGTAAGTTATAGGGAAGGGGGGACAGGAAAGGAAGTACCAAAAGCCCGTGCCCTGTCCCCCCGGTTCGCTCCAAAATTACTGTAACCATCCGTCCCGATTCTACGGGGACACAGATCGGACGAGGACAGTGCGAGCCAAGGATGGTGATGGTCTGGGTATGCGAAATGGGGGGAGGGGAGGGAGGCATAAGACGGGGCAGGGCAGAGAGAAGGAGAGAGATATGAGACAAGCAGAGATGTCGCCGTCCACCGTGCCATACATAGGTATTGTTATCCCCTTGTTCCTGTGTTTTATGCTCGCCCACTCGGGGAAAATATTTGAAAAATTAAAAATTAAAAAAGAAAATAATAAATAAAAAAAGATGCTAAAGTCAGGGGTTGTGGTTGGTTAGATTATTTAATCCTTCTTTTTCTTAATAGTCTTTTTTTTTTTTTTCTGTGTTAGTCAGTCGTAGGTAGTACCTAGTGTAAGTTGAACCCAGTTATAAGCCAATTCGTCCCATCCTATGTAATGTATTAGTGAATATCCACCTGCCTCATAAACCCACCTAACGATCGGTTTTAGCATTTGTCAGGGTTGTTGTTAAGAGAACAAAAAAAATATGGATAATCAATTCCCTTATTGGTGTTTTACCTTAAATGCATGAATCTCGTTCCTGCAGATACTATGTACTTTTGCGCCCTCTTTTTTTTTTTTTTTTTTTTTTTTTTTTCTTCTTCTTCTCGTTCGTTTCTCCTCTTTGTTGCATATTGCGGGTAACTTTTCTTTTTCTCTTCTTGTGCATCAGTGATTTAATTGATGTTCAGAGGAGGAATATACCTAAACCCAGATTGGTTGGTTTGGTTTATTTAGTAAGGTACCGGAGTACCTAGTGTACACCCGCCATTTTAGTGTGGGCTGGGTTCAGCTAGGATGGGTAGGAATAGAGTAAGTCCTCCCCGCCCGCGCCCACCTGCAAAAACCCTAGCTCTTCTCCAGCGACCGTCCTTTTTGGCCCCTTTCCATATTCCGTACAGTGCCTCCCAATCTTCTGATTTAATTGTGGGAAATCGCGGATTACTAAACGAGAAAACGTTATTTATTAGATTTCTAGAAGCCTTCGACCCAATCAAGTGCAACTCGCGGCCACTTGCCCAATAATAACGTAGATAAGGTAGAGAGCGGTACCTTGGCAGGCTGTTCCAAGTCTCCATTCCAAACTCAATCGGCAGAAGAGCGGCAGAAGCCTTCTGTGGTCAAGTCAAATCTATCCGTAGGTACGTACCTAACCAAGGTACTTAACGGAGTAGATACGTAGATACTTACATAACTAAGCGGAAAATAATTTCGGCAGGAGAGATGTGCCAGGTGGCCCCTGCGCGGAGTTGACCGCCAACACCAAGTTCTGCCGGGTCTAACCTAGTCACTTGGTGAGCCCCACTAGCCCTACACTTAGTGTAGTAATGTACTTTCGTACATACTGCCCAACCCCACCGCCCAGGTTAGCGTAGCAAGCAAACCAGTCACCCCCGGCGGTATAAATACCTGAGCTCCCTGCCCTTGGAATCGAAGATTCCCTTTTCCTCTTCTTCTTTTCTTCTTCATCCTAGTGCACGGGCTTTACGCGTCACAATGAGGAGCAATCCGAGTGCGTGTTTTTGCTAGTTGAAAACTATACTATGACCACTCTTACTTGGCTTCGGCCGGGTAAGGAATTTTTGGAACCCTTTTCTTTTAGAGATGTCTCTTTTTTTCATCAGCTTTTCGGTCCTGCACGGAGCGAGTTGAAGAAGAAATTTTTTATCGTGACATTTTGTGTATCGTAAGCGTAACATCCACCACTGTTTTGCATGCTGCAACTTGGTACCATGATTGTATCGCTATGATTCTGTACGTTGGCACTGCCATTTCAGAGTGTTATGAAAGCATGCGAAGAACTGGATATATTTTCTATTTGGGGTGTTCGTATTATGTGGTTCGGAGATGAAGTCCGAGTTACATCTTACGCTGTGCTATTGAGTAGCAGCAATCATGTATGTAGCAGCATCTTGGGTCTCTATGTAGCTATCTAATTTACCAAAAATTCCGTCTGTACCATTCCTGCCAAAGCTTGTTTCTAAAGGCAAGTTTCTGCACATGAATACGAACTTGGTGTTGAGTTTTTTCATTTCCACGTACGGAGTGGCCCGCATCGCATCTTGACGCGCCGTCTACCTCTATGCTCGCGTGCTATGTCTGTTGCGGATCAGGACTCCCCCCCCATCTCGACCAGTCGCTTGACCTCTACTCTTTGAAGCTACTAGGTAGTATTATACCGCGTAATCGTGTCCCTCTCAAGGTTTCGGCCTGATGGTTCGGTCGGTCGGTCGAGATATACGTGGTGATTACCTAGACTATGGTCTCCAGACTACCCATCGCGACTATCTTTGGGCTTGGCAGTGCTATGATATGCGCGTGTGTTGTAGGATGCATCATCATCGCGGTGGTGATTTCTTGCTTATTGGTTCTCTTCATCTTGGACGCGTCGCATTTAATCGGTAGGAAACCGTGGATTGTAGACTTCGTACCCTTCGTCTTCCGTGTCGCTCTCTGCATTCTCATCCCGTAGAATCGCTTTCTCCTCCCTGCTGGGCGGTGCTGCTTTCCCCCCATCTTTGCTATCGTCTTCTGCTGTGTTAGCACCACCACTGCCACCGCTGCCGGTGGGCGCAAATGCGCTCTTGAAGCCTGACTTTTTAAACCCTCCCTTCTTAAAACCCCCTCCTGCAGCACCACCACCGCTACCACTATTGTTACTAGTATTATTGGCATCGCCCAGCTTGATGCTGATGAGCCCATCGGCCTTAGCTTCAGCCTTCCTCGCTCGTGCTCCGGCTGTCGGGTCTTTAACCATCTGCTTCATGTCCTTCATGCGCTGGCGGTGGCTGTGATCGTAGCTGCCCAGATGAGCTTCATAGTCGTTCATTCGCGAGTAGCCCTTGGAGCAGAGGTCGCAGTAGAAGGATTGCAAGGCGGCGCGAGCCGAGGAGGTCTGCGCGGGAGGGAGGGTTTGGTGTCGCTGTTGATTCGGTGCATCTCGATTAGTTTTACTCTTTTTCTATTTTATGGAAACCAGGATCACGGTATTGTTTGTTTTATCAAAGGCTTACTGGAGGCATCTTGGGTTCAAATTGGTTGTCTTATGTTTTTCAATTGTGTACCTAAGGTTTTAGGTAGGTTTTAAGTACTAGATAGCTAACTTAGTAGGTAGATAATAGAGAGTACTATCTACCCGCTGGAGATATCGATATCGGAGTGTCGGCCTTTTTACTGTTGAGTCTTTGGTGTGAAGCTAGAAGGTGGAAGGTCCCATCCCCCAGGTACATAAACTATAAACTTAGGTAGGCTCCAGTTGTTTCTGGTAGTGATGAAAAATCCAAGAATGATGATAGGTCCAACCTTAGTGAAAGGAATGGTAATGACGATGTGGGCAGTAGGAATTTGCAGCTTTGGGGGGGAAGTCGCGGGGCACTGAAGGTACTACCTAAACCAATTTTTTGGTTACTAACTTATTAGTCTTTAGGTAAGTCCATAGAAATCCGAGCTCTCACAAAAAAAATATTGATCTCAACAAATGATATGAATCGCTTACATGAAGCTATTCCCTAATCTGGCGTGCATTTCTCTCTCTCTTTCTCTGTCTCCCCCTTCTTCTTATTTCTTGTCATTTCTTATCAATTTTCTTCATAGTACATATCTGCATATTGCTGTTTTTATTTATTGATTTATTTTTATTCTGGCTTACATCAAAACCTTTAAGAGTGGAAGGTCGTTGCGATCTCTCGTGGCACTCTGTTCAAGATGCCACGAGATCACCATATCCTAAATCCCATGGCGTCGCAGGAGACCCTAATCTCCTTGCTTCACCTGGATCCGACCCCCATGGACAATGCTTCCATCTACGAGAAGGAACTCCCTCCTCTTCCCAATGAGAAACCGACATCTTCCTCGACGGCTTCTCTAGGACTGAGCGGGAGTCGTCGTGGTCCTATTTACTACCGTGGGTTATACAAACCACATCCTCCGATCTCCCTAGCCTCGCAGCCACTTACCAATGCTAATATACCATGCAGTCACCCGCATACAACGCTACTCCGCATATACCTTTGGCTTCTTCACCGGCCTGCATCTCACTAACACGGCCATCATCCCGTTGATCTACCGTTCTCTTCCCTACTCCGAGCCTTTCCTCCTCCTGACCCGCGAACTATACCAGACCACCTTCACCGAGCCCCTCCTCGTCGGCCTCCCCATCCTCGCCCACATCACCTCCGGCATCGCCCTCCGCCTCATCCGCCGCCGCCAGAACATCACCCGCTACTACGGGGGTGCCACGCCGGGCATGTGGGCACTGCACCACTCCTCCACCTCGTCGTCGTCGTCGTCCTCGCGCTCCAACAGCCACACGCGCGTGTGGCCCGCCTTCACCAACGTCGCGCTGTCGGGGTACGTATTCGCGCCCCTCCTCGCCTCGCACGTCTTCGTCAACCGGGTGCTGCCCCTCATCGTCGAGGGCGACAGCTCCAACGTGGGGCTGCAGTACGTCGCGCACGGGTTCGCCACCACGCTCGACCAGCTGCCCTGGGCCGCCTACTCGCTGCTCATCGCCGTCGGCGTCGGCCACATGGTCTGGGGCGCCGCCAAGTTCATGGACTTCGCGCCCCCGCCCGGCTGGGCCCGGAACACGGTCGATCGGGCTGCGCGCAAGCGCCAGCGCCGCGCCGCCTGGCTGCTGCGCGCGGCGATTGCGCTGGTAGCTGGGACGTGGGCCGCGGGCGGGTTGGGCGTGGTGGCGAGGGCGGGGAGGGCGGATGGCTGGCTCGGCGGCGTGTATGATGGCATGTACGGGTGGATGTGGCAGGCGTGGGGGGAGGTGTGGGAGAATGCGGTGGGCCTGGTTAACCAGGTAAAGTCATACTGCTATGCTGCTTAGAATGGGGAGTGGTGGTGGTGGGGGGGGGGGGGGGGGGGGGGGTTTTTTTTTTTTTTTTTTTTTGTTAAAAAAAAAAAGTTTTTTTTTTTTTTGTTTTTTGGGTGTAAATTTTAAAAAAATAGAAAAAGAAAAATAGAAAAAAAGGA
>MU394066.1:0-448051 GCA_022578605.1 Camillea tinctor | reverse complement strand
GCCGCCCCCCCCCGCCCCCCCCCCCCCCCCCCCCCCCCCCCCCGCCCCCGGCCCGGCCGCGCCCCCCCCCCCCCCCCCCCCCCCCCCCCCCCCCCGCCCCGCGCTTACTTGTATATTTCTTGGGTTACCAAAAAAGGGAGATTTTGTTTTTGCATTGTTGGTGCGAAATGTTATAGATAGAGACTACGCATACGAGATACGATGATGCACGAAAAGTATGGCACGCATGACCGGTTACTATAAAAAATAAAATTGGGATAGGAGGGGCCTCTTCTCTCTGTGTTCATATCTAGATTACTTGGATCAATATATCATGTAAAAAAGATCGTTTTATGATTCTAGGGTGTTTTATTTTTAAGAGAAACTTAGCTGGGACTATATATATCGTTGTGAGCCCTAGTAAAGAGCCACTATCTCTTATACCACATATAGTCGACAGAGGACTCAGTTTAGTATGGGTTATAACTCTCAAGCATGAAGGTTCTCTTGTGTTTTATGTGACTCTATCTGTTGTGGCAAACGTTCTCTCGGTTGACTGCTCAGGGAGACTGGTTAACGGAGTGTCTTGCTGTTAGGTTTTATCTCATATTGAAGAAAGACAGTGCTCCCTCAGATGAATCTGTTCCTGCTTCATTCAACCTCATATTCGGCAAGTAACGGCAGAGGGGTAAAGGGGAGAAGTAGGTATCTTCCATGTAGAGATTGGAGATCTCCTTAGAGATAGTCTGCCGGTAGCAGGATAGATACACGATGGTAAGATGACAAGCTGGAACGTGTTAGGCAAATGGGTTGAAACCTTCGAGGAGATAGGTTATGTGGTTCCATCCTGGTTATCTTCTATATGAGGTGGATAGCGGCCATGTGTTAGTGTACACAACGAACAGCTCTCCCCCTTTCTCCTCTCCTCTCCTCTCCTTTCCACCTGCTCTATTGCCCCGTACTTGCCTCTTAGCTATTACGCTCGATTCTCCATCAGACTACCCACACAAATTTTCTTAGGGAAGTATACTAGTGACAGGTGTAAATCGAGTTTCAGCGTAGAGGACGAAGTGGCGGAAGGGAAAGCCTACTCTCCGGGATGACCAGCCGGTTAGATACCTAGCAGCAAAGAACCATCCCCTGAAAAGCGAGCAGCTGTCTGCCTACCTACTCTTATGCCGGCACTCCGTCCTCGGTCCCGGGGCCCTCAGATGTCGCTTGTGTACAGTATCGCAAGTTCTTGCCTTCTTTCCTTTGATTTTTGCTTTTTCTTCCCCTTCATCTTCAACATCATACTTTACTCAGGGGGAAAAAAAGAAAAGGGGGAGCTTATTTCACGCAGACGAGACTGACAGCTCACATGCCGTCCCGCCCGGCCTCCGACCCGGTTTACCTCCCCTCCCGGAGCAACCATCCGCGGCACGATGACTTGCGTAACAACGTAGGCAGGATCTGGCGGGCAGATACACGATGCCTAGACCATGTGTTCTGCGTTTTTTCGCCCTAGCACCCCTTACTCACTGGCTACCACCCCCTCCTCCCCCCTATTTTTCTTTCTTCAAGAAAGCGGCAGGGGGAGAGAGAAAAAAAAGCAAAGGTAGGTAGGAGGCATACGCGCACACTCACGTAACACGCGGAAAGGAGGCCCGCATTATCCTGCGGTGGCGCCGCCTTACTGCGTGTTCGCGCCGACGTGTCGCTGTCTCTCCTGCATCCGGCAGGCCGCCGGGTCACCTCGTATAGGTATATTAGGCAGGGAGCTTGCTGGTCCCGTTGTGCGACACCCGGGCCGAAGCGACGTGTGCCTTTTTGCCGGTTCTGTAGAACCATACTTTTCCCCCTTATTCCCCCCTTTTCTTGTCTCACTACTTACTTCCTGAGCCCATCAGAGAGGGGGGGAGGGGGCATGGAGCTAGGTCTTCGAAGCTGGTGAAGATTTCCTCCTATGAGCCTTTTTTCTCTCTGATACGGGATGGACGATATGACGGGTGCATCGTGGTCGTGATCGTGATCGCGATCGGACTTGCCGTATTAGTCGATAGACAGCCGAACGACTTTCTTTCTTGGTTCTTGCTTTGTTGCTTTTCCCGTCGCGCTATTTACGCGTACGTAAGTAAGAGAGAGAGAGAGAGAGTAAGAGATAGACATACATATAGCTGTGCGGACTATTGTATGCCGTCACGAGGCGTGGATTGGGAGAAAGGGGGCACTCGGCCAATCTTCGTCGGTATCGTCGTCGTTTGACGTCGGCAACCAGTGTAAGACACCTACCTCACTGGGCACCTGGGATCCGGTCTTTTCTGTTGCTCACGCTGACAAATAGGCCATGTATGAACCGTGTGCTTCCCTCCCGTTTCGCAGCTCGTGACGTGCCGCGCCGCTCGAATATTACATGATAGCCTCCTGATTCTGCAGAGCCCACCCTCCATCACCACCACCCCTTTTCTAAATGCACGTTGGTGCAGAATGTCTCTCGGCCAATGTAGCTTATTTTATTTAGAGTATACGTCTGATGTCCCACTCAGACCCTTTGATACGGGGATGCATGTCAGATATTTGTGCATTTTGCATGTGCACCCACCCACCTACCCGGTACCCAGGTAATATTCTTTTGCTGACCCAAATCCCTCGAAGATGACGATTCATATCTCATCAATTCCCGAATCCGATAAAGATCTGGTTGCATGCGTGAAATATTATGTGCATATGAGTGCCTCGTGTAACAATGGATTCTTTTTCGGAAAGGAGGGGAGTGGCTCCGTGGGTGAGGTGTGCCCGTATCGACGTCGCAGTAAGGGACATATGTAAGTGTCGTGTGTTATATGTACGTACGACAGCCGACAGACCATACTCTGGCATATAGGAGGCTCCTTATATGCTAACCTGGACTCTTGTGGATCGGGAATAAAGTTATACTGTGTTTCATTCTTGTTTTTCTTTTTCACTTGGCGTGGCGGGCTATACTTGGTCTACTATCTACCTGTCATGCGAGTTTTCCCTCTCACTTTTGGGTGTTTCTTTTTGGGTGGGTGCAATAAGAAATTACTTGCATTGGCCCGTTAATTGCCTGCTGGTATTCTATTTCGGATATGTCATGTATCTATCGTATGGCGCTATACGAAGGATACCCATGGCTCTTTGGGAAAGATATTCGATGAGTCTATTAGGAAGTAGCTCTGAATTTCCGGGTACATGACCAACAAAATCAGTGTGATACAGAGCAGTGGATGTCCATTAAAGAATGAATGAATTAATGTAAGGTATAACACATAGCATTGCAGGTAGTTATAGTCCCAATCTTCCTCTTATCTATATCATGATTAATCAAGTACTTTCTAGTCTACTTGTGATGAATACATTCAGGTGCTTGTTAATAGCAATTGTAATTCAGCCTCCATTATCTGTAATAAAGTCCAATGGACAGTGGACATGTAACTAAGAAATAGACCGTATACGAGGTATAAATACTTCATGGTAGAGAAACTATGGCATGGAGCATTTCTATGTAATAGACCTATGTATCAAAAAGTTCAAGGGACTTTGGGATTTTGACAAAAACGCTATAGATATTATCCCTAATTGATTAGTAATTACTTCTCTATTTCTATTTATATGTATTACACTACACTTCCTTAAGTAAAGTTTCCCATCTAGATGAGATGAGGTTCATGAATAGATATACATTGGGTAGAGTCTAGCTAATATAGCATTAACATCAAGAGGGGGATCATGGGATACACTACCTCTAGTATTACTGATACTTGCTCCCTGATACGACAGGTTATCTGGTTATGAAACCGGCTTGATTGTTTTCCCCAAGCCTGAGTTTCTTATCGCCAGAAATAGTTTCGCGAAACTACTGCTGGGCAACCTGATATACCAAGTAACCAAAGAAATTTACATAATGACCAAGTGGTCATTATGGCCCGACTCTGTATTATATGGTTAACCCCCTGACCGAGATATAACATGGCTGAGGAACATTTAACGGTATCTAACGTACTAAAGGAAGGAATATATATACCTAAAGGAGAATGAGTTTAGGAAGACTCAAATCTGTTTTGTATAGAGCAGCTCATTTTCTTTTAGCTGTTACTTCATGACTTCATTCACTTTTCTGAATACGTATAAGAATACTTAGGTAGGTACTTTGAAATATTTTTAATGAACAATGTGGTTATTGAGTTCTTGAATAATTGTTACCTTCAAATTAAGAAACTAGTACCTAACCTACCTATGAAGCCAGTCTGGTAGGAAGTAACAGGAGGGTTTGTTATAACACCAAATTCAATATCACCATATTTTAATTTCACTCCAATTCCACATGATCAAGATGAACCCAGAAGGGCCCTCTCTAAGTCGACTTTCATCTTGAATATTGGGTACTTGTTTGCTAATATCACGATAATCATAGTAGTCTCAACAGAGACCTTTGACTATCATCAGCATCTCTCGTATTATCTGGCAATATTGAACATGCAACAAGAGATATCCGCCGATAGTTTAGATATTCTAGCTATGGCATAGCGACCCCTTTTCTTAATTAGGCAATTACCTAGCTGTAGTTACCAATTCTCTATGGGGAGACTTAGAACAAGATAGCTTCAGTTGCTGACCCTAGGCCATCCCTTATTATTTCGTATCAACGTTTGAGATAGCAAATTCTGAAGTTATGATGGAAGATCGGGAACCCCCTTACACACAAATCGACCAGTATCGGTTGAGGTAACTCATATGTACGACGCTTGTGAATTTACCATGTTATGGTTCCTGAATCGCAGTGGTGGCAGCTATGTAACTGACTGGAAGCTATCATCGTTCACACGTATCACTATGCATCATGGCAACTGTGCATAGCCACGATGACCTCAGGGTCGCATATACGAGTAGTAGTTGATTAAAGATTTAGGATAGATTTTCCTTTGGGGGAATGGAACGATCTCTGATGAATTGACCTCATGATTAGTGTGGCTGCTTATGGAATTAGTATGTTCTTGAGTTTGTTTATTTAGGTACCTGGTTTGAGTCGATAATAGACAAACGAGACTATAATACCCTCTATCACGAGGGGCTTAGCAAGAACCATTGGAGCGGGACGGTAGTGAGGGAAAGATATGAAGTGTGTCAGTCCAGGAGAGTCTGCGGAGGGCGTGAGCCAGCTATATGTATACATGTAGTAGCAGTATGGTACCGTATAGTAGAGTGGTAACTTCATATCCAACAAAAGCTAGGAACACAACTGCATGTATAGTTGATCCCTGGCGTCTCTTGATAATAAATTGTCTAGCACTAGTATCCTGCGGCTTCTCTATGGCCAACACATGTGCCTATGTAGCAGTAAGGAGCTGTGCCCCTAGAAAAGTGACAACGAAGAATTGCAGGTGAATTAGCTCAATCAAGCTCAACGGACTTAACAAAGGTAGAAACAGCGTCGGTAGGATAGATAATTCAGCTGAATGAAAGAGCCATGAACTATGAAGGAGTTCTACGCTTCATATCAAGGGCTAAAAGATTGACTTTACCTATCACCCGTCCCCTCCCCCCCCTCCTTCCCCCCCCCCCCGAGACCATTTTCTAGTCAGACGATATTTTAAGTCGGCAACGATCTTAGAGACCGTCACATATCCTTGAGACTATGTGAAAGACACAGTCATAATACATATTGAAATGAAAGGTATGATACGTTTCAAGACTCTCATATAATATATATATAACATATGTTAGACAAGACATTCTCGCAAATGATATAATATATAAAACACAATAGTTACATGATGTTTATATATGTGAGATGGTCTTAAGGTATTAGGACAATCATAGAGATCATCTTTACTTCTCTTATAAAAGCGGCAATGTACTTAGGTAGGTATTTACCTTTTTAGCATTTATCTCGGGCTATAAAGGGAAAGTTCTGATGCAGACGCCTTCTCAATGATACACCTATGCCTTGCCTTTGGGGCTTTTCTTTTTTTTTTCTTGAATAAAGGAGTGCTATTTCAGATGAATAATTCGGAGTAATAAAGTCGCATAAATACTATCTAGACTATGAGTAATATATATTCCTGACCTACTCGCCTCATTTTCATTAGTATCTTTGACTCTTTGATCTTTATACTCTGCCCACAATAACAACACCATGACCATGACCACGACCACGACCATAATTATCATTTTCATCGTAACTCTTTTCTGTGATCCTTTCTCTGTTGTTGACAATCGATAACTTAAAGTGGGTGGTTCCCCATATCAAAGATGACCAAATACAGAAGACCACGTTTCTAGCAGGAGTATGGTTTAGAATTAGTTGTAGGTTATAGAGATAGAAACCTCCAGGGCCTCAATCCTTGTGCCCCACATGATATGTTTTTTCTTTTTCATAATCATGGAAATTGAACGGAATGAAACGGTCATGTCAGATTCCGTATGAACTGATTAAAAATACGGGGCTATAGCAGCTTGCTTACCTACCTAAATAGTATCGTCCCCTGTTTCTGGTACCGACTACACCTCTACCAGCTTTCTTCTTCCTCTTTTTTTTCAATTTTCTTCATTCTTTTGGGCTGTGAGACACTCAGCGCGCTGGGGTTGTTCCCCCTTTCTTTCTTTTCCCTCTTCGTTTCCCCTCGTGTTTCTGAACTCATAATTGTGGAATATGGATAATGCGACTATCTGCGACGACGCGGCTTTTGGCCCGACCGTGACGGGTTGCAGGGGCAATTTCGACTTTACGCTGTTATTCGAGCAAGCCTTCTTTTCTATCACGCCATCCGTTCTCTTTCTCCTGTGCGCTGCCGGTCGCCTGGGTACCCTGTTGTCCAGGACGCGGACGGGGAAGCGCGAAGTCGCAGGCATCGGTTTCCAACGTATCAAACTCGCGACTATAGTCTGCTACGGCGCTGTGCAGACCGCGTTGTTGGTCTTATGGGTCCAACCCGGGGCGTACGGCACGCGGGCAAGTCTGGCTGCTGCCATATTGGCCCTGGCCGACGCTTTTGGGCTGGCGGCACTCTCGTGGTTGGAGCACGCCTACTCGCCACGACCGTCCGCTCTGATCAACCTGTTCCTCCTGCTTTCCGTCGTGTTAGATGCCGCGCAGACTAGAACCCTCTGGCTCAAAGAGTCCGCCCTGCCTATTCCCGCACTTTTTACTGCGGCTTTATCCATCAAAATTGGCCTGCTGGTTCTGGAAGCCGTCGAGAAAGACAATTTTCTTCCCCAATCGTGGCGCCAACGGAGTCCGGAGGAGAAGAGTGGCATCTACAGCCAGAGCATCCTTTTGTGGCTACGTCGTATTCTGGTGGAGGGCCGTAAGCGAATCCTACATCACCGGGATTTGTATGCTCTCGAAGAAAGCCTTGACACATCGCGATTGCATGAAGCTTTCTGGGACTCTTGGAACTCTAGCAGAAAGAAAGATAGTCGATATATAACTGCATTGGTTCTCGCCAAGATATTACGATGGCCACTTCTAAAGCCAGTCGTGCCGCGTCTAGTGCAGGCTGGCTTCACTCTCTGCCAACCGCTATTGCTACGCGAGTTTTTACGGTACCTGGAAGGCGACGGCTACTTCGTACATAGTGCTGGATATGGATTTATTGGCGCCTATGGCCTCGTATACTCTGGTCTTGCGCTCGCGACATGCTGGTATTGGCGTCTTACATACAAGTGTCTGGTCCAAATGCGCGGATGCCTGGTCTCCGCCTTGTATAAGAAAACGACGGATATCGATGTTGCCCAATACGACATGACCGCTCCAGTGTCACTAATGAGTACCGACATGGAGCGCATCATCCAGGGTTGTAAGGATCTGCATGAAATATGGGCTAACTGCCTCCAGGTAGCCCTGGCCATCTTCTTGCTCTATAGAGAACTGGGCGTTGCTTGTGTAGCTCCGGTGGTTGTCTGTATTGTTTCTAGCATTGGGTCCGTGGCGATGAGCTCATTCGCCGACACGGCACAGGTTGGATGGATGAAAGCGACCCAAAAACGTGTCGCTGCTACAGCTCATGTAATCGCTTCTATGAAAGGGGTAAAACTTCTCGGACTTTCCGAGCGCATACATACAATGATCTCCGCACTGCGAACTGCTGAGCTTGTCGCCGCACGATACTTCCGATATATCGAAGTACTCACTGCCACCATCTCCTTTGCGCCTCTTCTCCTATCTCCGGTCTTCACATTCCTGATTTTCGTCCTGGTATCACCCAGTACGGGGACCGACATAACCAGGACGTCGATATTCACAACGCTATCTCTACTAAATCTCATGACGCAGCCACTTGTATGGCTATTTCAGGCGGTGCCGCTCTTTGTTGCTTCACTGGGGTGCCTAGATCGCATCGGTCAATATCTGAACGCGCAGCCAAGGACGGAACAGCGCTCGGTGTGGCAGGGCGGAAATTCCCAAGGGCCATTCCCACCCAGCGCGAACCCATCATGCGAAGCAACAGAAGAAAAGGACGCTTCATCTGTGAATGCTATCAGAATCCGCAATGGAGAGTTCGGATGGGCAGACTCTAAACCGATTTTGAGGGACATCAACATAGATATTCCCAGCTCCCAATTGACCATGATCGTCGGACCGGTGGCATCTGGGAAAAGCACATTGGCTAAAGCAATTATTGGCGAGATTCCGTATTCCAGGGGTCAACTTCTTCTCAACACATCGCAAACCAAGATTGCATTTTGCGACCAGAACCCATTTATCATGAACGGTACCCTCCGAAGCAATATCGTAGGATTCTCGGATTTCGACCGCGGCTGGTATGATTCTATTTTGCACGCTGTGGATCTCCATGAAGACCTGGCCTCGCTGCCAGGTGGAGATGAGATGCAAGTAGGGAGCAGAGGCATCAACTTGAGCGGAGGCCAACGTCAACGCGTGGCCATAGCTCGAGCTGTGTATGCGCGGACGTCCATGGTAGTGTTTGATGACGGTTTAAGCGGCCTAGATGCAGCCACCAAGGAGCACGTTTTTGAAAATGTTTTTGGCCCTCGGGGGTTGCTCCGGCGGTTGGGATCGACCGTTATACTTTTCACGCACGATGTCGAACTACTTCCGAAAGCAGATCAGATTATAGTTTTGGGCAAAAACGGGCAGGTAGCCGACAGCGGGACGTTTGAACACTTAGGCAAAACTTCAGGGTATATTAAATCATTAGGGGTTCGAGAAAAAGCAGATGATGCTAGCCCTAGCAAGACGGGTGAGACCATTGGTGTACCGGCTGGTTTGGCCTTCGATGACGAGGCTGTTGAGACCGATGATCCAGAGGATATAACCAGGCGCCTGGGAGACATCTCGTTGTATAAATATTTCTTTGGACATATTGGTCTCTGGCGAATGTTGCTGTTTGCGGCTTTCCAATGTGGCTGGGCTATATTTTCTACTATCGGACCAGTCTGGCTCGAATTTTGGGCTTCAGCAAACGAAGTCGGACAAGATCAAGACGGCTATTATATTGGGGTGTATGCGGCCTTCCAAACTCTTGCTTTGGTCTTCTTAGCACTTTTTGCTGGGCATACTTTAACTACCATGGCTGTCAAGGCCGGGACCTCATTGCACGAAGTCATGCTCAGCACAACGATGCAGGCTCCCATGTCATTCTTCAGCAGCGTGGACACAGGTGTCACAACCAACCGCTTCTCTCAGGATATTCTTCTCATAGACAGTGAATTGCCAATGGCTCTGCTCGAGACTGTATCAGCAGGCCTAGTTGCCCTTGTCCAGATGATTCTCATTGCGACGGCCGCCCCTTATGTCGCAATCGCCTACCCTTTCCTGATCGCCATGCTTTATGTACTTCAGAGTTTCTATCTGCGAACCTCTCGTCAACTCAGACATCTGGATCTAGAGGCGAAGAGCCCACTGTACACACATTTTCTCGAGACGTTGCATGGCCTCGCCACCATTCGTTCGTTTGGCTGGTCCGATGCACACAACGAGATGAATCACAGATTGGTCGACTCATCGCAACAGCCAGTATATCTTCTCTACATGGTACAACGATGGCTTCAATTGGCGTTGGAACTGATGATTGCTGTCACGGCGATTGTTCTCATCGCCGTAGCTGTCCGATTCCAGTCTACTTCAACCCAGTTCATCGGCGTCGCTTTGGTTAATCTCATGTCCATTAGCCAGGAACTCAAAATGATTGTGATCAACTGGGCTACCCTTGAGACATCTCTGGGTGCTATTGCACGGACGAAGACCTTCGCAGAGAAAACTCCTAACGAGAACCAGGCGGGCGAAACGGACAAGCCAGACGCATCGTGGCCAAAAATAGGCCGAGTGCAGCTGAGTGGTATCTCGGCCAGTTATACGACCTCGGAAAAGGTCAAGGTTGCCTTTGAAGACGTGTCATTGACCATTGAAGGGGGCCAAAAAATTGCAATCTGCGGTCGCAGTGGGAGTGGGAAAAGTTCTATTATCATGGCCCTCGCACGCATGCTTGACTTGACGTCTGGCTCTATCACCATTGATGGGCTTGATCTTAGTGCTATGCCTCGCTCAGAAGTTCGATCACGGCTCAATGTAATCCCCCAAGAACCGTATTTTTTCTATAAAACACTGTCGGAAAACCTCGATCCGTCTGGGAACGCCTCCTCAGAGTCCATGCGTGCGGCTCTCGAGAAAGTTCAGCTACTGGACGTAGTCGAGTCGACTGGTGGTCTGGGATCGGACTTAGACGTCGAGACTTTAAGTCAGGGCCAGAAGCAACTACTAGCACTAGCACGGGCGATGCTGCGGCCAAGTAAAATACTCGTGCTCGACGAGGCAACCAGCAAGTAAGTTAATATGGGCAGTCGATGTAGCATTCTCTAACAAGAGATTGGACTTGGAAGATGAGTATAAACTAATAAATCTATAGCATAGATAAGCACACTACAAATATCGTGCAGCACATCCTTCGTACCGAATTTCAGGGCCAGACGATTATCGCCGTGGCGCACCAGCTCAATACTATCATCGACTTTGATCATGTAGTGGTTATGGATGCGGGCAAGCTGGCCGAGAGTGGTAAACCTTCTGATCTACTCGCTGTGGACTCTATATTTAAGAAATTATGCGATATACAGGGCGTCACGGCATCAAGTTGAATGGATAAGTAGCGTTTCGGCCGTGATGAGGTCTAAAGAAAAAATATTGCTTAATTATAGCCCGCGATATCTCATTACAAGTGACTTGTATTAATTCTCCACTTGCGTTCGATAGCTACTACTTTACTAACTACTCCCCAAACGCCGGCCAGACAAAGGCATCCGCGGGCATGGCATCCTTATTATGAGGCCAGATCTCTCGTACGTCCTTAATCGCATTCTTCTGGTTCCATTGCCGTAGATTGTCGAAATTTCTACACTTCCTCTCGATGGAGAACTGGGCAAATGGTACCCCGTCATTCTCTACCCACCTATGCGGCACGATATCCACGTTTGCGTTGCACGTCAGACTCTGCATCACCATGTGTAAGCAATGGCGTTGGTGCATCCAGTGCATCTCGTCAGGGCCGTTGGTAAATTCAGAAGCATAGTAGTGTTGGTAATACACTGCAAAGCAGACGTCAAGTTAATATTTAAAACATAGATGGAAAAGAAGGGGGGCTCACTCTGCTTGCGCACAGCATTGAGGCAATGGATCTGGTGGAACACATCAATCTGTACAGGAAACTTGTCGTCACCGTACCCCCACGAGGCGGGGGCCTTGAAGTAATGCGCTGGGTTGTATCCTGCGCGCTCCAGCACGTCGGCGTCGACTAGGATCACCTCGTACGCCTCAGCCGCCAGATCGTCCCACGCCTTGTCCGTCTCGGCAGAAGGCTGGCCACGGAACACGGAGGAGTTGGCCGGGGAATGCAACCGACCGTCCACTGTGGTCCATACCGGCGTGAGGTCGACCTCATCGAAGATAGGCGAGTACCCCGAGGTGGCTTTGAGGGCTTCGCGGGGATCCACGACGATTGGACTGCCGACTCGAGACCGGACTAGCAGGATAGTGCTAGTGAGGAAGAAGATCAAGTTGAGATAGGATAGCCAGAAGATTCTAGTCTTGTAAAAGGGGGTCTTGCTGGTATCACGGAGGATACATGCATGACAAGGCTGCCTGCCGGTTGGGCTGGACTCGGAGGATCGCGACGAGAAAGATGAGCTCGCCAGTAAAGGCTCTCCCACTTCTACGTCTTTCAATTCCTGATTCCTAGGGGCCATATTGGACCTTTAGTGAAGTCGGGGCTTATCGTGAGTTGAAGGTAACGAGAAGTGTATAGTCAAGATGATGCTAGGATAGTCTGTCTATACGAGCAACTATACAGGCAAATAGATATATAAGAACAAGTTGAGGAATAAGTTCAGGAACGAGTTAGGGCCTTAGATTTCGTGTGATCAACTCAGTGGATGGGCAATGGTAGTTTTCCCTGCGCAACTTGGGGAACCTTGACATATACTAAAGACTACCTAGGTAGTTATGCCGCTTACTTCGCCGTCATGGATAGTAAAGCTTATAATAAGACGAAGCATACAGGAAGTAACAGTTTCTCTTCGAAGCTGGATTCCCGGGGACTGCCATTGACCCTGAAAATGTAGCCTCATTACATGTGACCATATTGATGTACGGATCGGCCCCTCGCGATAATCTTGTCCGTATTTCTCTGTACTGGCCCCAGCCAGGCGGCGTAGTGCCACGATTGCATCATTGTCAAATTTGACCGAGAGAATAGAGATCAGTTCGTTGATAATTCTATACAATCTACTGTATCTACAATAATTACTCCTCGGGTTCCATATCTTGGAATCTAGAGTTATAAGTTACTCAGTCTATCTAAACAGGTTTGACCAATCAGGAGGATGCGGGCAATTCTATAGTTAATAGGAGAAATCCTTCCGGCCTGACTCCACCTAGACTCCCACTCCACCTAGAGAAAACAAACCGTCTTTGGAAGGTAACAAACACATGAGCCGCAGGTGTGCGTGAATTTGCATCTGTACTCGGGTCCATATGCCCGTTGGATATAAAACCGTAAGCAAGAATACTAGGTAGACCCATCGAAATGGTCTAACCGACATCACATGATACTACACACTGTCCTGTGCTGACATGTAGGTTATATGTATGCTACATCATGCATTCCTGACTAAACATTTTACACGTCTGGCTATAGAATATGCACATAGCGTCCGTAGTAAATCAGGATGAGCTCTACTACATAGCAGAACGTGTCAGCATCATTAAGAGGACCTCCGAGGCAGTATACAGTCCTATTAAGATTTGAATGCCTGCATTTCAAGGAATAGAATATCTAACGCCTAGACTTTACAGTAACCTTGAAAGACCAGTTTCCACGTTCTAAGATGTGTTTGGGCAGCCTCCTATTAATTCACCCCTTTCGGTGATCTTCGCCAAGAATTTCTGGTTATTTACGTTTGGGGCTCATCGGCATACGTGCAAGTTAGTTAACACGTTCCAAACTGCCCTACCTAATCACGCCTCATGCTGACACCATACGCCTCTGACATGCATATATTGAGCTTCGTGATGTGCGGTTATTCCAAGGTTTCTAACGGGGCCACGATCCTCCTCATCACAAATTTCCCATCGGTCTAGTGTATACAGTTTGAGAGATGTGACTAAGAAGACCGACATTCATGCACGAGGTCTTTCTCGGACCAACGGTCGATGCAATCCGTATGACCTCGGTGGTCCAAATGGAATCAACGACGATGATGTGACGGCGGGGAATATTGAGGGGATACCAAGGGAGAGGGAGAAAGGGGGGGGGGAGGGGATAGAGGGATAGAGAGAAGGGAGGAGAGAGGGAAGGAGAGAAGGAGGAAAGGCAATAGGGGATTGGGAACTGTGAGACTGTCTATTAAAGGGCAGCTCAACGCCTCACATTTCACCAGAGACACATCAGACAAGTCTCTACATCCATCTCAAGACGTTCCTAAGCACCTTAACAACCTATCCTTTAAGTCTACTCTTTCAACCTTCAAGATGAAGTACGCATTTACCCTTCTCACCCTTGCCGGAGCTGTCTATGCTGCCCCTGTGCCCGAGTCTCAGGAGTATGCCATCCGGTCTGTGAATGACTACGCCATTCGTGGCATCAAGCCCTATGCCATTCGCTCAGAGAACGATTATGCTATTCGTTCAGAGCAGAACAAAGACTACGCCATTCGCGCTGAAGCCCAAGATTATGCCATTCGCTCTGAGAACGACTACGCCATACGTTCAGAGAATGACTACGCTATCCGCTCGGAGAATGACTATGCTATCCGTTCCGAAGACAAGGATTACGCCATTCGTTCTGCGAATGACTACGCGATTCGCTCTGAGGAGAATAAGGATTATGCTATTCGCTCAGAGAATGACTATGCCATCCGTGCGGAGGCCCAAGACTATGCTATCCGCTCGGAGAACAAGGACTATGCTATTCGTTCAGAGAATGATTACGCCATTCGCTCCGAGAACGACTACGCAATCCGTTCTGAGGAGAATAAGGACTACGCCATTCGTTCCGAAAATGACTACGCTATCCGTTCAGAGAACGACTATGCTATTCGCTCTGAGAATGATTATGCCATCCGCTCGGAGGAGAACAAAGACTACCTCATTCGCTAAGAGTAGAGCGAAGAGACTACATAGGTACATGGATTTGGGTTCCCGGACTAAGCTGTCATAGCTAGCAGGTGCAACAGAGGAAATATAAATATCTAGTGAATGTACCTAGTCTGTAAAAGGGTTCCTTCGAATTTCTATAGTTAGGAAATAGGGGCTTCATGAATAACTAAAAATAAATTGCAAAATTAATTTGTTGAAGAGTTTCTGTAGTGTGAAGGATAGTTTCGTAGGCGACGGGTACCTCGCCATGTCTTCACAGGCATTCAAACAGGACGTCGAGTTATCTGGACATAGGTAACAAAGTGCATAACGTAGTCCTTCATAGAGCTCTGCTCCTAAAATATTATGAAATTTGGCAAATGAGGAGAAACCCCGGCATTTGGGATTGACCTGATACAATATAGCACCATATAAACCGAGCTCCCCCCCGATCCAATGTTCTCTCTCTCTTCTACTCTTATTCCTTCTAAAAATAATAAATGCCAAAGCCAAGATGACCACATATACAACAAGCTTCCTAAGGAAGCACAAAGCCTCATATCTATTCCTTCTCTTGACGATACCGGTTGCTTTTCTGCTCATCGTAGTAACTCGCTATGCACTACAGCTGGTGCCCTCCCAGCACATGGCCGATGACCATAAGGCGCAAATTGATGTATACGAAAACAAGTCGCCCCAGGCTGTGAGCAAGAAAGCCGAGCTTCAGCGTCTATGGGGTTTCGATGTAAGTGGCAGGCAAAGATTTGTGTCAAGGGGTACTTTTTAACCATACATTTGATTATCCCTATCATGTACAGTGGTCGTATTCCGGCATCTCGACGTTTGCCCACCTCGAGCACGTCAAATGTCTGACGGAACCGGACGTACCGTTCGATATCGGCATCGTAGGAGCCCCTTTCGACACAGCCGTCTCGTACCGCACCGGTACGTCTAGAAGCTATATCCCTACACCCCCACCTAACAGCCCCCCTCCTAACGGTGAAATTCCAGGCGCCCGCTTCGGTCCGCGCGCAATCCGCGCGGCCTCATCCCGGCAATCCCGCTCCCGGGGCTGGAACCCCCGCGCGGGCATCAACCCCTACAAGTCCGGCCTGACGATCGTAGACTGCGGCGACATCCCGCTGCTCCCCGTCGACAACGCTGTGGCGCTCGAGCAAATGACGCAAGCCATGACGGAACTAGGATCCCGGGCACGGCCGGGGGCCCAGCAGCGGCCACCGCGGCTCCTCACCCTAGGCGGTGACCACAGCGTCGCGCTCGGAGCCCTGCGGGCCCTACGGCGGGTGCACGGTAGGCCGGTGGCGGTGCTGCACTTCGACGCGCACTTGGACACGTGGATGCCGCCGTCGAGCGCGGAGGACTTCGCCTGGTTCTCGGAAGCGGGGCGGTTCAACCACGGTGATGTGTTCGCGCTGGCGTGGGGGGAGGGCTTGATCGCCAACGGGACGTCGGCCCATGTGGGGTTGCGCACGCGGCTTGTGAGTAGATAAAAACCCGGGGAGTTCATTTATGTATTCTGCACCCCCTTTTTAGGCCTGTCTCGGAGTTAAAATTGCCTCCTATAGGCATATGCGGGTTTTGGCTCCCGAGACATGGTTATCAGGGAAAAAAAATAAAAAAAAATTGTGACTTGATATGGCGTTTACTGACTTCCCAATGTCGTAGTCCGGGCCGGCGGATCTGGTCGACGACGACCGGATGGGGTTCCTGCGCGTGGCGGCCGACGAGGTCGATGAGATCGGCACCCGCGGTATTCTCTCAAAGGTGCGCGCCCGTCTCGGCGACGCTCCCGTGTATCTCAGCTTCGACATCGACGTTGTTGATCCCGGGCTCGCCCCTGGCACAGGAACCCCCGAGGTTGGTGGCTTTTCAAGCCGCGAGGTTATACGTCTACTCCGGGGCCTAGAGGGATTGAACATCATCGGCGCTGACATTGTCGAGGTCAGCCCTGCGTACGACGGGCCGGGTGAGGCGACGGCACTAGTAGCAGCCCAAGTAGCTTACGAAATATTAACTAACTGGGCCAAGGAGAGCTCGAGCTGAATCGCGGAACTAACTTGGTATATTAGCAATAAATTCATAAGCATAAGCTATGCTGCCACATAATCTGGGAGTGAAAGGAAGAGGTAAAACAAGAAAGACACCTGGGATTTTAACAGCTTTATTTCTACGAGGAAATCAGCTATAGCTAGCAGAGGGGCCGGCGAAAAGATTGTGACGAGCCCTCCTAGATGTGGGTGTAGGTAGGCGACGTACTAGGTTGTCCTGTCTTCAGGGGTTACAGCGATTCGAGATGGATTCAGAATATCTTCAATATATGCTCGTCGGAGGGATTTTGGGGATTGATTTTAAAAGAGAAATAAAGCTTTAGATTAATAGCTATAGAGAGGGTGACTATAGGAAATAACGTTAACTTATAGCCTCCTTTTGCATAGCTACCATAGTTTGCGTAGTTGGTGTAGTTCTTAACTACGTTGGTTACGACTTTTTAGCTTTAAACCCCTTTATATACTGTTGTGGGGACTAGGGGAACTAGAGACCTTGGTTGTTTTAGGCAACTAGGTAAAGGCTATATAGTCTTTCTGTCGCTGACATTTGGTCAGTGAGAGACTTAGTTTCACATTCATCTATTTACATAGCAATATAGTCATTCATTTTGTTTTGTTGGCGATGGTTTCATTTATTATAACCAAATAGTATGAAGTTTGGGTGTCGTAGACTAGGGAATATAGTCCCCAGTCCCTCACAGACTCATACAGCTGTTGGTAGGGGGTCCTCCCTATCTCCAATTCAATACCAGTTAACCTGACCATATCAACAAATTAGTTAATCTCGTCTTTAGAGAAAAATGGATCTTTCCCCGAGACTCTTATCAAGTAATGAATCTTATAAATCTGTATTAGAGCAGCATCGGGTCAATCACCTACGCTGTAGTCATCACTTGACTCGATATTGCCTTTATAGCTTCCCAGCTTTCCCAATCTAACACAATGTTACAGTTTACAGTCTCTTAAATGAAACCAGGATCTAACACGTAATAATTTTCTGCTGATCTTGAAGAAAGTTCAAGAACATGCCTGTATAACCAATATAAATCAGGGAAGGAATGATATATGTCTCGTATGAGGTGTGGCATTTATTTGGTATAGGGGTATGGACTATGCATGGCATATGAGTCCTCACGTGACCCCTACAGGGTATACACTCGTTTCCAAACAATAAGTCGCGCCCCATATTTTTTTCTACTCACACACACACACTTTTTAAATCAACTTCACTTTTGCTCATTTTTTAATAAAAGCATTAATAACGTAAAAATAATACATCTATACATAATAAAATAAATATTAAAATAAAGCTTTCTTTATTGCGAATTTAATAATGTAATTCTTTTTAAACTAGCTTAAAAATTCATTAAAATATATACACTTTAATTCATTTTTTTTTGCCAACTTTACATTGCCAACCCCGCTAACCCCGCCAACATCGCCATTATCACTTACATTGCCAACATTATCAACATCGCTAACATTACTTATATTAACATCGCCAACATCATTAACATTATTAACATCATTAACATCATTAACATTATTAACATCATTAACATCATTAACATCATTAACATCATTAACATCATTAACATTATTAACATCATTAACATCATTAACATCATTAACATTATTAACATCATTAACATCATTAACATCATTAACATCATTAACATCATTAACATCACTTACATTAACATTGCCAACATCACTTACATTAACATCGCCAACATCATCAACATCATTAACATCACTTACATCAACATCGCCAACATCGCCAACATCGCCAACATCGCCAACATCGCCAACATTGCCAACATCGCCAACATCGCCAACATCGCCAACATCACTTATATTACTTACATTGCTAACATTACCAATATATAGCTTCGTTATTTTTGCTAATATTGCTAATAATCGCTTATATTTTAATCAATCTTTAAGCTAGTTAAAAGAAAATTACATCATTAAATTCGTAACTAAAAAAGCTTTATTTTAATATATAAATTATTACGTACAAATGTATTATTATTAAGTTATTATTAAAAATAATGAAAATCAATAAAAATGAAGTTGATTCAAAAAACTGTGTGTGTGTAAGTAAAAAAAATGTGGGGGGCGACTTATTGTTTCGAAACGAGTGTATATAGCCGGCCTTTGGGCGGCGATGTATTTCCTTTTTCCTCCTTTTTCCTCATTTTCGCTCCCAAAGCCCTATTCCCCCTCAATATAAGAATAAACGAATTTCTTATAACTAGCTTGGCTATTTTTTACTTTAATCGCCAACTGGAGGCAAAAAGTCTGCTACTCCAGGCGAAACGGTTTCATTGGGCAAAGCTGCGGATCTCGTGATGGGCGTAGTACTGCCCCTTGTTGCTTTAAAGTCGAATCGACGTCGGACAACTTCCCCACCAGCATTATTTTATATCGACAAACTCAATACTCTCATAATCGCAGGCTTCTAAGCACGTTGTCATCTCCCCTACACGACCTAACTCTGTAGTGTCTTATGAAACTCCTAGATGACGGAAGCCTCCATCTGACAGAAGATCTCATTCAGGGTATTCTATCGTATGCCATACCATCGCACACTTGCGGAGATAAGGAAGAGATTACTTTTTAAAACTTATTATGATTTATTAACCAATTTTAGTCAATCGCACCTAACCATGTAAATGTCAAACACTGTTACATATAGAATGTACCTCTGGTACATACAAGAATCCTTCTTCCCCTCCATTCGTTTCTTTTTCCACCAAAAAGGAACAAAAGCAAAAGGAAAGGGGGCAATACGCTAACATACACATACCCATGTTTCAATCCATTCACACGTCATTTTAACAAAAGCGCGGCTATACTATAACACGTAAACCGTAAAGTCTTGGTTGAAGCACAATGTCTTCTCCTGAGCCCGCCATCCTCGCTGCTCTGTTGTCGTATCGCGCACACATCGGCAACCGTAACCATCTTGCCTTCTCGGCCATCATTCCACAGATCCAGGCAGCTGGTCCTGGCGACCCGGACCTTTTCGAATCAGACGAGGAGCTGGAAGCGGCTCGTCTGGAATTCACCCTGCAACTCGTTGGCGAGGGCCGCGACACCCGCCCATCCATCACTCGTCCGTCGGACGTGCTGACGCACTGGGAGGACTTAGCCCCGCAGCTTACCCTCGATGGAGCCTCAGTATACTACGATGCCTCCTGGCGTGACTGGATGAGGGATGTCTACATACGGGGAGTGCTACGAGGTCTCAACGAGCGGTGCTCTGGTCACGTTACTACATGGGAGTTTCCTAGCGACCTGACGGTCGTTCTTCAGTACGTGGATAGCCTGGAGGGGCCGGGCTGGCACAAGTATCGCGAGGAGCACGAGAGCGTGGTTTTCCTGGAGGGTTGGGTTAACGATAGGGGACTAGGTGACCTGACTGAGGAAATCGCTGCAGGAAGGGTCAGGACGGCGAGTGAGATCATCAATCAGACTGTGGGACTCGGGGAGGAGTATGAGATTGCTGGAGGATGGGCGTGTGGAGAGAAGGGGAACGAGGCAACTTGCTATGCTGTCTACAGCCGACCGCAACACGAGGGTGAGAAGCGGGGTTGGTCGTGGCGTTATGTTACCTGCCTGGGACAGTTTGGCACACATGTATTTCAGCATGTGATCGAGCTCCTCGAGTGGTACAAGTCCTATGGCGAGCCCCGAGAAGAGGATTGGGGTGTTACTGCGGATGAAGTCTTCCAGGCATGAAGTCCAATTGGCTCCTAAGTAGGTGGTATTCCAGTTCGTTCATCTGACCTATCTCGCGAATCGTACAGACTACGACAATAACTATTCCTCCCTTAAATACCACTGCTATTGACTTTTGGAATAAGCCTCTGGAAAACGGAACTAACTCTACACTCATCTGGTTGACATGGAGCATTTCACCGCCACCATTCATTATTACGGATGACCTCAATCCAGAAAACCAGTCGAGAGTTACGCACCCCAAGGTGACCAGGACCATTTACTCGCTGCCGTGGCCTTACTCGGTTTCAACGCTTGGCTCGCAAACTACAACTACTACGCCGGTGATTACTTATGGCTCCTCAACGCTTCATGAATCAGTCACCGTCAAGACTCAGACGGGAGAACCCGGTCCAAAATGCACATCAAACTGTGGGCACACGTGTAAACTACTTTGTAACACCCCATGTCTACCTGGTTTCTGTTCTCCAGGAGGTGACCATTCCAGTCCACCCGGTTAATAAGGACCCCTTTTCACTGGCGGACGGCAAGGTGATGAAGTCGGCTCAGGCTGTGAAGGGCGGAGATAGTTGTTGAAGTTGGCCTAGGCTTTGATTGTTATTGTCGCTAGCTATCTGTTCGATTTGCTTTGTAGATGTACCTCAACGACAGCCACCGTTAGAACGAGGTTTTTTCGGATATGAGCCAAACGCGGAAGAGTGCTACTTTGATAGGTGATATCCTCGGTGCCCTGAATCTCGAATAATGTACTTACAAAAAACGTTCCATGGCTATTTAAGCATTGTCAGTGATTGCCTAGATCAATTTCAATGATTGTCTGCCTACCACTTTGTCAATAAAGTGATCAAGTCTATTGGGACTTTTCCCGCCGCATTCTGCCCACTGCCGGTCGGCCTGCGCTTGATTCGTCAGTAGCACCAGCTCCTGCCGCATGTTCGATATTACTTCTATAGATGCTATGATTCAGGGGAGAAAGCAAACGGGAGTACATAGCCGCCATAAATCGTCAAATTTTGTTGACATATAAAATGGAAATATCTACCCCTATTTTCTGTACAATCACCGATTTGTCTAGCCATACCAATATTATTGAAAAGAACAGATAGGAGGCGGATGACGAACTGGAGTTCTCGGAATGGGTGTTTGTAAGCAGCTGTTCGAAAGTGTTTACTGAAGCACGTCGGTACAGCACTGAGCAGTTTCTCAGTCGAAGAAAGCTAGCGTTTAAAATCAGGAATTTAATAGACTTAGCCAGCATTATTCCGCAGAATGACTTTCTTGAATAACACAAGCTATTGCCGGCCTTGATCGGCAGGTGGAAAGAAAATATCCAACACGGCTGTGTAAGAGCAATGGATTAAGACCAAACTCAAGATAAAAGATAGGAGAGTAGCCTCAGTATACTGTGTTACCTCCTGGCCAGAGGGGTAACTATATGATACAGAATTGGGACTCAATGACCACTTGGTCATTGAGAGAACATTTTGGTCCCATGGTAAAATGGGGTTCCCCAACACTTCATTCATAACATACTGTTATGTTTCCATCACAGGCTGTGTTTTGAAAAGAACAGATACTTATGACAATAGTCACTCTCCAACCCCCACCCTCTCAACGACATGCGGAGCCTCACTAAAGGCTTTGCTACTAGGAAATCAAGAAATAAGGAAAGAAAAGGAAGCCAGCTAGTTCCGTGTGATATTGCAGTGGTTGTATATGTGATAGGGTGTAAGATAAACTATATTTATGGACCGCGACATAAGCCAAACTCTCATAATTAGACTTTCGGTCTCTGAAGTGAGAAGAAACAAAGGCACTTAAGAAGTTACTTTTATCTTCTAGTCTCTGGTGACACGAGATTTTATTCGTATGAACCCGTAGAGTCCTGCTAAATGACTGGTGATTGTAATGCAATTGATAGAGTATATGTGACAGACTTGTATATCACTACAGGTGGTTTCTGCACTACTCTTGATGAGATGCCACCCCTTTTTCGTCCAGGTCGATTCTACGAGTACACTGGAATCGACTGAACTTCCGCGCAGGTATATTTGCTTCGAACTAAAAGAATAATAAGTCATGAGCTAACTATTATATTTTGGGGGCTGAGGATTAGGTTATAGAACGTACCATCTCATCAATTTCCTCAAGCGTTCTCCCTACACGCAATGATCAGTTATAAAGTTAGGGTTTATAAAACAAAATAGAAGAAACTTAATAGCAGAAGGCAAGCTTTGGGCGACTTTCTCACCTTGGACTTCTGGTAGGAAGAAATACACCCATATGCCAGATACAATACAACTCGGAAACCATATGTAACCATATCGCGGGCCCCAATTTAATGCATCTGGGTTAATAAAGTCTACAATGGTCTGTTAGGGATGTTTCCATTTTCGCTAGCTGGTATCAACCCCTATAAGGGGTAGATAAACCACTCATGGGGTAGAATGACAACTTACAAGGTGCTGTGAATGTCGTGATCCATGCTCCAAGAAATCCGATCGCCGCGGCTAGCCCAAATGTATAGCTTCGCAGGCGCTGGGATGGGATTTCTCCCCCGGCTAGCCAAGCATAAGTTGCTATCATTCCCTAGTAAGAAGCCCCAAGGGTCAGTCAGCCATGCTAAATGACAGTATCAGAGGAGGGGCCTCACATTGTAACTCATAAGATACAACGAAGATAATGCAACAATGACCTGGCCAGTAACTTTGGCCCCCGGCTTTTTGTCGTAGACAATCGCAATTATTAACTGTAAAATGCCACAGGCACCCATTCCACTCATAAGCATCACACGACGGCGGCCGTAGCGAACTACAATGAGGGAGTTGGCGATAATGGCTATGAGGCCCAAGGTGCTCAGGACGCAGCTCATGGCGAAGGGATCCGAGATCCCTGACATAGTGAAGAAGTATGCTTTATATGCTAGTGAAGGCGAAAAACTGTGAGCTCGATGCATAGAGTGAATTTAGGTTCTGGATCTCACCTATAATAAACATCGAACCGGTAGCGGCCTGCAGAGTTACTGCGGCCACAGCAAGGAACGTTCGTCTTCTATCAATGGGATTCGCAAACATGTCCAGCATTCCAACCTTACTTCCCATCTCGCGCTCTTTCTCGATCGCGGCCTTGATCTCAGCCAGCTCTATATCAACCTGTGAGTCTTGGGGTCTGAGCCACTCCAATGATTTACGGCCTTCCTCGAAGCGATCCTGTAATATCAACCATCGTGGAGATTCGGGGATGAAGAACATCCCAATCGCCAAGAAGAATGGCACAATGTAGATAATCCCTAAAGGAATTAGGTAGGATGATCTATCTTGTCTGGTGGAGGTCGCGAAGTCGATGACTGTGCCCAAAAGTGTCCCCTTGAGGCAAGAAGCGTGACGTTAGCAGGCATATGAGAAGAAATCAAACGGCGGGTGACCTACAATGGAGGTACAGAATTGGAACACGGTTAGGAAGAGACCCCGGTATTTGGCAGGACTACTCTCCTGGATGTAGAGCTGGGAGAAGGTCATGAAGTATCCATTTGCCAGACCATTGACAAGTCTCCCTATATAGAGGGCATTTATATCTGTCGTCGCCATCATAATAACATTTGAAACAACACAGCCCAGACAAGCAAGCCACAAGCAGGGCTTCCGACCAAGCTTCGCTGCGATAAAACCAGCCGTCGCTGAGCTGACGAACGCACCGAGAGTCATCAACGACGAAATCAATTGCTGCCGGACCGTTGTGATATTCCAGCCTATTACGGTATTAGGAGCCCTGTGGCCGAAGACCTGTGAGCACCAACTTGTCAATAGAAGCATTTCATGAGCAACAATCTCTCAATCAATAGACGCACCTCGAGGAACCCAGGCATGGCCTGTAACCCGCCGATCAGCCCAAAGTCAACGCCATATTGGAAAGGCGATAGAACTATGAGACCACAGGCTAGAAAACATCGCCAGTGATCCCTGATAGTCTGATCATCCTTAACGGCCATTATTGCTGTTGGTGCTGTCTGGTGAGCAATTCTATTACTTAGCTTTGAGAATACCTATAGTTTCCCACGAGGGAGGGGATAATACACTTATGGTATTGACTCCAAAAACCAACCCAGCAAGCTTATAGGAGACCCTGTAAGTGCCGAACAGCCCCATACCAGGTTGAGGTTGCCAAGACCGTTCTTTTCCTTGGAACCCCAGACGCCGAGGCTGGGGAATGCGGAGGAGGCGCATCCTTCGTGTGTTCGACCGATGGCCTGAGCCATTCAGGCTGTTGTTTGAAGATAGGAGAATCTTCTTAAGTAATAGATAGGAAAGCTCTGTTGAAAGTCTGATTTATCCGACAGGCGAGCTAAGCCGAAATATGCACCTTCTTAACGATCCAATACGGACACGAGAAGGGATAAACTTGATGTGAAGTATTAGTCAGAACTTCATAATGATCAGGGCTCTCTCATAAACATTGCTTCAAGTAAGTCATAAACTATTGATAACTAAGGTCTAGAGAATGTGTTGCCTGGTGTGGGAACTAGATGTTACTCCCCTTTCCCTGGGACTACCTACATATCTCTGACGAAAGGCTCGTAGCACGCTAGGTAAATTTATATCGATCGTTTACTTGTTTAGAAAAAAAGAAGAAAAATGAAACCGATCTATCCAAACATAAACAACTTTAAGTGAGCCGCAGACCAAAATGCGGATTGCAACTAGGTCCTAGATTCATGCCACAGTAGGTATGGAGGTTTCTTGCAATGAGGCTCTTATACTATAACACATGCTATACCGCTAGCTATTCAACTACAATGAAATCCATTATCGTATACACACAATGAGGGCTAAGCTAATTCTAGGCTCCTACCACAACCTACAATCACCTAGTTGACTGTAAAGCTGTACATTTCTCTCCCATGAAAAGCCCACGTCCCAGGGCACGGGAGTTAGCAGGTTTTCCATAGAACCCAAATCTTGAATCTTAAATGATTTGGTTACTATTAATAGTTATTTGACTAGCTGTTAAAATATGTATAGAACTATAACAAGACTCCTTAGACCTTATAGACCGACGACTAACAATTTGGGAAGGGCATATAACTACACCTTAATCATAAAAGAGATATATACTCGTTCAAAATTCAACGTAGTGTATACTCCGTATGTTAGGGGTTTCTTACAGATGAACAATTTATCTATCAAGAATTCGTAGCTTTTATTCAGTGTGTAAACATATCTTGATCTCTTTATTATAACAACATCCAGAATATATTGGAATAAGGCTTCAGATTTAATAATCATACACATTTAGCGGAAGGATGAGCTGAGATTACCAATATTTTCAGCATCGTAGACCGATATGATATCTGGGAGATGGCTATGCGAAACTTCCTCTCAAAGTTGTCCCCTCGAATTCCAAGTACACATCTGCTTGATTAACACGCTTTTCATGATCCTATCTTACAGCTAACGTGATGCTAGGTTATTCGGCCCGTCAGCTTAGACTCAAAGAAGCTGCAAGAACACGGGTCGCAGGATGTGGTGGCGAGCAATGCCGGTTCCCTAGATGTATATTAGCTTACACGATGTTTCTCTGAAAATATCCACAATTATATGTAAATCTCTTCATATTCACGTGCTCAATCCCGCAGTGCTGATCTTAGTATAGGAAAACTCGGTGGTTGTGGTTGAGGACTTCATGATCTCAAAATGCCTCTGATATGATGTCTACATACGCCAACCCCTTTCTCTCTCCCCCCCCCCCCTTTTTTGTTGCTTTTTTTCCCTTTTGACTCATTATCCGGCGCCGTACCTGCAGTATCTCTTCGGTAAAATGTCCTATTGGAAGCTTTTTTAGGGCTGCGGGATACACGTAGCCGGACTGCACAGACTTTAGATGACTATTTACCTTCCCTGAAGGGGTAACATGTCTGAAATCGACCCAAATTTTATAAATCTCTTTTCTGCATGCATCATGCTGCCCTATAAGTCAAAAAGAAAAACCCCCCGTATTTCCGAGTTTGCGTGAGTGACAGAAAGCGGGTATGGGCGATAAACCAAGTGTGATGACACTGAGTCAGGCCTAAACTGACTTGGGTATCGTCAACGAAATCTCACGTCAGGTCTATGGACTTCATTCACATGGCGGTGGCGGGAAAAAGCACAATAGCGGAGTTTAGTAATAATAATGGTGGATGATGTCTTAACCGGCGTGTATGTGTGTTTCCACCTGCACGGTCGCTACACTGCATATGATAATTCCTTGGTGTGGAGTTGCGCTTGGTCCGCGATGCATCGCGCGAGAATCATCGATGGGCGCTTCGTATATGTCATCATGACTTATTAGATCACGTCTTATTAGGTTAAGAGGAGCTCAACAGCACATGAAATTGGAAGTCCTAATCTCAAACGAGCCACAATGTCGCATGGCAAATTGCCCTTTTACACTCTCTACATTGTGTAGTGTCCAATACTAATATAACGAAGGGATGTCACCGCTCTATGGAATGGATACATATTATAGGTATTCGTTTACAGTCCACGTGATACGATAATGACTTTCTATTTTTAAACGGTTCTAATTTAATAAGCTAGATACCTACTTTTCTAGAATATCAGATATCATCAACGTCCAGATACCTAAACAACCAAGTTGAGATCAAAGTAATAGGTTTTTAGGCAGTGTCGATCTCTGCAGGCACAATCCGGCAATCCGAAATTCCGAGTTGTACTATCAGATCATCTGCAGGAACAAGAAGAGTTAATTGCTCGATGCTGTGTTCACACATACATACATGCATGCATACCGGTTTTGTTCCTGACTACCACTACACCGGGTTCAACCTCAATAATGATTTACTATTGTTAATGATATAAGTGAGGATGCAACAATTAATATCCATGCAGAGGATATTGCAGATATATGTGATTCAAGCTGCACAAACGATCCCTACCCAATTCATGATTCACGAGAGTATACGCCCAAGTGAGTCGTAGCAACTAACACCAATAGTGGATGACCTCATCATCAGATATATTGAAAAGTATAGCCGTGATGTGATTTGCTATTCATATGCAGTTGGTGTGATAATCAAACAAGTGCATAGCCTCAGAAGGCCAAAAACGTCCATGAATATCTCATCACAGTATCAAACCATTTAGGTTAGTAAGATGTGCTGAAGATATTTCGTGTACTTATCTACAGCATATTATATCAGCGGTCCGTTGTTGGATCGTCAAACCCACATATAAGTTCTACGCTCAATCTAGTGTGGTTATAAATCCATAAGGGTCTTTTTGACATGTTCTTTTTTTGGAAGAAAAAAGGTTGTTGGACCCAAAGAAGAACTTGATCTGCAGCCTCACATGTTCTAGCTGAACCAACACCCAACTCCAAGGGATGCCTGTTGTCAGTAAACCTAGAGTTGTTTGACGCCCTATACTCCATAGTGACAACCCCAACCGATGATATACCAAGGTAGGCAGGCACTCTTGCAACAAGAACTGCTATTCTGGGTTTATCTACATAATGAATGCTTGATTGGACTGTTTCTTGTTATCGAAAGCGGAAACCGAGCCTCAAAATTCCAGGTGGGGCGTAATCCCGTCAAGACTCAAATTAAAGGAGAGACTTAGTCCCGGTTCTTCCATGTTCTTCAGCCAGGACAACTACTATGTTCAGCAAATGCCGTCTTTCTATCCTATTCTATCTACCAAGTTTCTCCCCTTGAATATCCCATATATTTCCCAGCAAAAAGTTTCGCAACGCTGGACAACAAACGACGTTAGGTAATGATTGTCGTCTTCCCTCTTGGGAGAGTTTCGAAGAAAACCCATCCCACCAAAAGGGTGGGGGACAAACCTCCCCTCCTCCCTTAAGGTAGTCTGAATCAAGTTTCAACATCTGATGAAAGGGGATAGCAGGTTGACGAAACCAGTGTGAGGACCCTCTCTAGGTAGGCGGGTGGAAGCCCACGCGACAGACGACAGGATAGCCTTGTCGCTAGTAGTGTCAAACCGGGGATCTGCCTACCTACCCGCTAATATCGGAACCGTCTGCCTTGATCGGGGGCGTCCCGGCGGCGACGGCAACGGCGGCCGCGGTTGGGTCGGCTCTCGCATGAAGAATGCCACTTGCGCGCACCTTGATAACTAAAGCTAGCAGAGACGCTGATGAACTTCGAGATGAACCTTTGGAACGATTACCTGAAGTACCGTGAACCCCACCATATACATACGTACAGGGCTGTGATATCCATATCACTACACTACATAAGACCTAACCTGTCTGACTAAGTGACTTAGCTGATTCCAAGTCGTGTGTGTGTGCGTAAAGTGACAGCTAGGCCAAGCAGCCAAGCTCTTCTATTATGGCCTGTGCATCGAAATACCAAGAAAAAGCCAAGACGAAAACACTGGCGTACTTCTCAGCAAATCTGTTTCTTCACCATGTCGGCAGTAGACACAATATCCCTGTTCCGTTATGACGACGATAGCTGTCTCGTTGTGAGCCTTTTTTTTTTGTGTGTGTGAATCAAGTTTCGTTTCTCTGCTCGTTTCTTCCTGCCTCCACAGATATGTAGTGCATATAGATAGTTATCGGCAAGTGATGAGTATCAAGAGGTGACGACGTCTTGTCTCGTCTCGTCTCGTCTAGTCACAATGGGTCTAAACCGTCTAATCCCGCAATACCGCATTGAGGGTAGGGCAGAGCACCTACACTGGATGCCCTACCTACACTATGAATGGCGCTATTCGAATCTTTTTCTAAAATTAAATCATCGACGAAATTTCATCTATGGGGATAACCCAACCTAGAGTGTATTAAGTAAGCAATTAGCAACATTGGGCATCTCATTCACACGTTATCGGACTTTGCTGCAATTATCGTGGGCCTGGGCTCGAATGGGGGAAAAGAGGCGCGTGCCCAAGAGCTTCTACGAGGAATTCTTATCCATTATTGAAAAGTCAGCGCCAGTTGGTGTCCATAGCAGGGGTCGAGGAATTAGTTAGCGATATTAGTGCAAGGGTGCCCTCTCTCAGATCCTCCCAAGCGGTACTATTCTGTGGAATTGGTATGGGCTAGGTTGGGTTAATAAAGTGGTAGAGCTAGGTTAGGTTGTGTCTAGAAGCGCGCAACGCTTCCCTCATACGATAACGTGAGAGAAGAAATTTCCGAATAAGGAGTCCGAGTAGGTTAGGTTGGTTGGTAAGATATGTAGGTAGTGTTAGAAAGGATCAAATTTCGGGACCCGTCACCGATTGTAGCCAAGTTTGGGATCGACTCTCTTTTTGTTCTCTCTTGCATTACATACCTAAATACGATGCACTATATTTATATCCCGCTACTACTGCTTTTGTCAAATCTACTGTAGATAGTTGCCAATGACACTACTTTTCGAGCTCCATGCTTGCGAATCGGGCATATTATCGTCCAGCTTTGACCGTTGTAAGTAACGATCCATTCATCATGAAAGCCTTACGCACTGACAGTTGACGTATCGTAGAGCGTGATAACTTGCGGGCTTTTTTTTTCTTCATCTTCCCATCTCTATGTCACTTTTTTTCTTTCGTCGATGTCGATCCACAGGGAACACGGCTCCGGATCGGTGAATGCAACAGTATCCCCACAACAAGAAGTTTCAGTACTAGACATCGTGGGACTGGCATGGAGAGGATTGTGTAAGGACCCAAGCCCGCTGGGGTTGTTAATAGTAAGTCAGTCGATTTAACGCTTCCCTATTGGCGCGGCCCCTATCTGGGCACATCCCCATCCCGCTCTTGCGTGCAGGGCTAAGGTAACGCTGTGTTGCGTGGCTTTCTGCAGCGTCAGCACAAGAAGAAGTGTATACTACCCATCAACGTAGTAAAAAGTTTCTGAGGTTGCAATTTCATTCATTCTTTTTGCAATTGTCCCCTGCTCCTTGACTCAGCAAAGATCGCTATCTACCACCATACTAGTCTGGACGTCAAGTTCACGGGGTAGAAATCCGGGGAGACTGGTATTCTGGTCGTCGTCTTACCGCATACTTTATATTATCAATATGTAGGAACCAAATTCAACCAGATTTCAATATATTGGATAGCTAGATCCTCGGAAACGATGCTGATTGGTGATGGACTAAGTGGAAGCCGTTCGAAACAACGAACGCCGGGCGCCCCCGCAGACCGGAAATATTTCATCGAGGATGCATATAGATAGGATCGCTGGCTTATAACGGTAGTCTTTCTATGTATGGAACAGGGTGCTAAGTCATAGGCACGTATGAACTTGATCCTAGAAAAGAGAAAACTACCAACGTTTGAGATCTTATCCCATCCTATCCCCATCCTGGCTAGCTATCCCCATCCCCCATCCATATCCCTTCCCTTCCCAGGAAAGAAAACTAACGAGCGAACGGCCGCACGCACGTTATCCTATCTGCCGAACTCGCAGACTACGAACCACACCACACTACACTACACTAATAACTTGAGGCTCGAGCCTCCCGATTCTCCACCATCATATGGTTCTCGTGCCAAGACCAGCCGTTGGCACGCTGTGGGGAGTTGAGGACTAAGCAATAACCGCCCCTATGGTCTAGGTAAGCAGTAGGGTACGTGCTCTCTGCATTCCTGTGTAGTCTAGCCCTGCTGGCTGGCCCTGGTACCTACATAGACGTCGATGACCTGCTATTTTCTTACTTACATATATACCTAACTAGGTATGTGTGTAAATATATATACACACATAGCCGTTTGCGGGTTGTCCAGGGTAGCTGTAGCTGCTGTCAATACATATGCTACATATCATATCACCCCGGCGTTGGGTAGTAGAACAGTAAACTTCGGGAAAAGCAGTTATGTCAATATACTACATTGCATATTGACGTACCTAGGTAGTCAAATAGTTAGTGTATACGAGGTAAAAATAACCTTACGTTCATCATCGCAAATCATTGTACATCATTTTAACAAAAATGCGTGGCTTAAAACGTGAACCACTAACCACCCCGGATAATATTGTACGTTATAACTAGTAACATGAGAGAAGGGCTACCGGTTATGATTGCCGCCTTTCCTTCCCCTTACACTACCACCAAAACCAGACTCGACCTACCCATAACCTGTCTAGTGTAGCCAGTATAGTGAGGTTCACATCCACGAGAAAAAAAAAAGAACATGTTTCAACTCCAATCTACTAACTAACTAGGTAATTGGCTCAAACAATGCTTTTCTTCGTTGCACATACACTGAAAGGACGTTTTTGCGAAGATCATCCCGACAGAACGTGGCATAAGTGGGTTTCTTTTTTCTTCTTTTTTTTTCCTGCACGCTCAAGGAGGAAAGTCAAAGTCTTTGCAGAACAGCTACATACGCAGGCTTGGCCCCAACCAGCCCTGGCTTTTTCGAAGAAGGCTCACGATGTAGTGCAGTTCGGTCAGGTTACATTCCAGCCCTGTCACATCTCATCACACACCTACATACGTACATAAATATCTAATGATTAACAAGGCATCAAATGCAGTGCAGCGGGCTTCAAAGTCAATCCTCCCCCCTTTCCCTCCTACTCAGCTGTCCAGAGAGGGTGTTTTTTTGTTGTAACGAGGACACACGTCTCGAAAAGATTATCTCTCTAAGTTAGGTAGGTAGTTACTAGTTAGCCGATAGTGTTATGTCGTGTAATCGTCAGCAACATTGTTTGCGAGCATCATCCATCCGCTTGGAATTCGGAAGCGGAGGGATGGGACGGGGCGAGGGGTCGCAACGACCACTATATACTACTACGTACGAGTAAATAGTGTAAGTTGTAAGCATTTCCCCTGGAAGATGATGTTTGCATGCCTATGTTCTATACATATGTATTATATGTATGTACAACTTCACACCCATTCCCGTTCCTCCCCTCCCCCATGTTCTTCTGGGCGTACGATGTGGCTCTCGAGTCAGAATTGATAGGCATTGTGTTTTTCCCAACTCGCGAATCCCCCCCCCAGTCGCACTGACCGGGCTCTGCGGACAGCTCGTTTCAACTCCGATCGTCCGTGCCATTCTTCGTCGATGTTTGGTTCTCCAACGGCTTTTCAACCCCCCCTGTTGCTTTCGTGACAATTATCTTAATTCTTTTCACCCGATAATAGGGATTTTTTTTTCTCTCTCTTTCTATCTTAGGTAGGTATCTACCTGACCTTACATATGTAATGTATGTATGTGTGTTAGCAGTACGTAGAACAAGCTTTTAATAAATAAGATAAACGCCCAAAATCCTCTCTCTCCCTTTCTATCTATATATTTCTTTGTCGTCGCATTCCCGCAGATGCTTTAATTGATCGATCTCGGTCTGGGGTGATATGTTTCTCGACGACACCAGTTGGTAGCGAATCTGCGGAGGATGATTTATTGACACGCCCATTTAATAATACGCCTGCCAACCTCTCCCCATCGTCGCATCAAATCATACTATATATCCAAGCGACTTGTACCTTTTACCACTACGGCGAGACCGAGAGAAATAAAACGAGGAGACCGACCACCATCAACCGACGAAGAGGGTATACAATTTCCGCATACCCCTTTCGGCGACAACACCCTCGTTTTTTTTTCTTTTCATTTCCTTTTCACTTTTTTTCTTCATTCGATTCTCAATTGATGTATCTCCTAGCGAGACTTTCTTTCTACGATTTTTGAAAAAGGAAAAAAAAGGAAAAAGAAGAGATTACCTCTCCCCCGTTTGCTAGATGTGTAGACCATGTCGGACTTTCGTTACTCAGATATCAACTTCGGCGAGCCGGAGCCGATCGCCAACCGGCCGGAGACAATCTACGGATTGGCCATTACGTTCATGGTACGCTTGAGTGTGCGATAAATCATCACCATCATCATCATCACTATCACCAACCATCAGAAACACTGCTCTCCTCTACCTTCCTACCTTTTCTACCCAGCATTTCTCAAATCTAAAGAATCACGAGTGCGCGCATGTGTGTGTATGTTCTTTCAGCGTATGGAAAAGAAAAGAGTATAGAGTTTCTCACGTGTCGTGCTCCTATTCTAGATAATATCCTGGATATTCGTTTGCCTTCGATTATACGTTCGATTCAAAGTTGTGCGGGCTCCCGGCTGGGATGATTTATGTGTTATATTATACCTAGTAAGTTCCTACCATTGTTCCCCACGATGCGTCCCAGACATGTCCCATCTAACAGAACCCTCTCGCCTAGCTCACAACCACCGGCGGCTCCATCGCGATCTGCATCGCCGTGCGCTTCGGGCTAGGACAGCACTTCCTGACGCTGCAGCCGTGGGAGTGGGAGGGGTACCTGCAGTCCTTCTACGTGGGCAACGCGTGCTACGTGAGCTCGACGACGTTCATCAAGGAAGCGCTGCTCCTGCAGTACCTGCGCATCTTCGAGCGCGGGTTCTTCATGCACCGCTTCATCGTCTGCGTCATCGTGTTCACAGCGCTGTGGGGGCTCGCGTACTCGTTCCTCGCCTGGGTGCCGTGCGTGCCCGTCTACGAGTTCTGGATCTCGAGCCCTGGCGCTAACTGCTACGCCTACGGCTCACCCGAGCCGATGCCCTTTGTGGCCACTTTCACGAGCCACACTGTTATCAATATGTCGCTCGATATTATCGTGCTGCTGATCCCATTGCCCCTATTTTTCAAGGAGGGCTCGACGTTTGGTACCCGCTTGAGACTGGTCGGGCTTTTGACGATGGGCACGCTGTAAGTCCGATATATATATACTAGGATTATGCCCATACGACATATACTGACTGGTTTTTTTAGCGTCATCGTACTCGCCATATGGCGACTCGTAACAATTCTCGAGCACCAGGTAGCTACCTGGCCGACGCGCGATCCCACGTGGTACGGACCGATCAGCCTCATACTCGCCGTTCTGGAAATCGATGCGGCGGCTGTATGCGCGAGCGTACCGATCTTCTGGCCGGTCCTCACGGTGAAATGGGGGAACATTTTTGTCACGCAGGAGATCGACATCACCCACGAGGCGAGATACGTAGACGATGACGAGGATAGGTTGACGAGGGGGCGTTCGCACAGCAGATACGGAAGCGATGTAGAGATAGGCAATGGCATGACGCCAGGGGCTAAGGAAATGTACTATAAGGACTCATTTATCTTGGCTCAAGTTGACCCATTGCGGTCTCAGACTGAGCGTGTCGTAGCTACTGCAAAGAGCGACAGTATACGTGGGGGGTCTCGAAAATGGGTAAAGATCTAGGTTAAGATAGCATCAATCAACTGACTTTTGTCCTCAATTTCTATTCTCGCAAATTTGGATTCGAAACTTCGCCGGTAAACCTAATCTTAGGCCTATTGATTCAACGATCCTGAGACCGTTTTACCCCAGTGCTCGCAACAACCCCTTTATCCATGAACAAAACGTGCGTAAGATCGTTCCAGCCATCATATAAACAGAAGGAAATCCGAAGTCTCCCCCGCCCGACACTAAAGAATGAATATAGTTGGCTTATATTCAGAGGCTTGGGATCTGGTCTTTGAAAGTTGACTACTAGATTCGCTAAATGCCTCGTGCTCGTCATCTTGGGATTCATCCTCGCTAGCGTCACTTGAGGATGATGCCGCTTCGCTCTCTTCGCTGTCAGCTGTTTCGTCCGGCAACAATTTGAGAGCACAACGCCAACAACCGTGATCACCGAACAGTATAGGGCGATAGCCGAGCTGAATACACATGGCTACTGCTGTGAGGCGGGCTTGCCAGTTTCCATGGGATTTAAAAACTGCCAGAAGGGATGGATGCGGGCTAAGAAACTCTTCCCAGTTTTCTATGGTGACGAGTTCTATTCCCGGCAAGCTTCCCACAACCTCGCCCGTGCATCCAGCCACAGGGACAACGATGCCACACTCCGGAGTGGACCAAACATTGAATATGCGAAAATCACCGAGCCACTCCCCTTGGTCATAAGCTGACAGAGCCGCGTCCATGATAGAGCCGTTGGATACGCGGTTGTTAGCACCAAAGCTAAGCTCTTTGACATATCCCGTAGGCCGAAGATGTATAGAAGTATTTCCAAAGTAGTCCTCCAGTTTCCCATCAAAAGGATTATGGTTGACAACTTGCCACCTCATCGGACTTGCTTGTCTACACTCCATTACTTGGTCCGAGAACCATCCTATGAAAGTTAGTCCAGGCCGACCGACGTTACCACGAATACGCCTTATACTGGATATTTTCTTTGTCCCCTTCGCAGGGTCCCCCAGAATTTCCGAGGCAATATAAAGAGCGTCTTCTGTCGAGATAGCTAGAATACTTTGCAACCAGTCGTTCCGACGTTTTGAGCTCGACCCCAGGGTACTTCCCACATCATATCCAGTCTCGAAAAAGCTTAACATCCGGAAGGCATCCCCACGATTTGCATTGAATCTTGCAATGGCATGCTCTGCAAAACCGGTTGAATTTCTCGATGTCGGAAATGTCCAAGAAGTTCGTATGGAGATGGACCATATGCTTCTGCTCTCAAGGATTTCTGGTGTAATCGTTGCACCTGGTAATTCGGAGTAGAGCTCCGAGCTGGCGGCAAGTACCTGAAGAAGATTAAATAAAGGAAGTTGGTCCATAATACAGAGTACGCCTCCTGGGTTTAGCTTCTTGTTCTGCGTATGTTGTAGAACCTCCTCATAAGATTGAGGTATATCACTTGGGAAGTATCGGCATCGCTCTGATACAGCACAATGATTAGAAAAGTGAACCGAACCATAGATGGATTCCTTATTGGTCTCGGCCACCTTCATAAACAGAAACCCTTCTCCAACGCCCCTTTGATTGGTTGTTATAGCGGCCGAAACAAACAGCTCTCGGACCTGTTTTGGTGGAGTCATCCATAAAAGGGTCTCTGGATTACTCGATACCTGTTTAGTTATTGAGTGGGGTAATAGGTCGATAGTATATCCGCCATCGGGTTCGATACTCCTAATCACATCAGTAATCTCATTCTCTTGATTTTCTGGTTTCTTGATCTTATGCCTAGAATAAAGTATTAGGGTATCTATTTGATTCTCTGACTTTCCCATACGAATAAAGAATTTTTGTTTCCCGTTCTGCAGCTTTTCACGGCTCTTCATGAATCGCCTGAATGAGTTGTTGACATATTCATCCTGGACTTCCGAATTTTCGAGGACTTCGACAAATTTCAAGGTGTCTAGACCAAATAAGCGGAAGGCAGGCATTTCGTTATTGGAACTAGGTTCTGTGAGGAAGTCAAACTTTCGCATTCCCAATAACAGTAATTTTCGGGCGCCTTCTTGCTGCATTGGGAATTCAGGTCTACATGATCTTATCGCAGAGCTTATCACAGAGACCCAGGACCATATAAATAGTAAATGTCCACGAGACTTGAGATCAGGCACACGAGAAATGGCCTCCCCAAACTTGGTAATTACGACGTTGATGAACTCCAAGGCTGACTCTAGTGAAATCCTCTCTTTCTGGTTCCACTGTCCAATAATAGCCCCGAGAAAAACAAGCACAAATTCTTCGAAGGTGAATCTGGCGTTTCCCGATGGCAAATTCGTGAGAGATCTAGTCGTCGGTTTATTGGCACCATAATAGCGTAAGTGTCCGAGGCTCAATGACCAGTGGACTCCAGGCGTTTCTGACGAGTTTTCTGGCAGGTGATTTCTCAACCCAATTGTGATTATACCCCCAGGACTAATAAGATCATCTTTCTGGATGATTTCTTGAACGGCGGGTCCTTGAACAATGATATCTGGGTATAGATGCCAAGACATCAGAGCGAGAATAACAGCACCATCATGAATGCTATAGCTTGCTCCACAAATGAGTTTCTCGAATGTTTGAAGCGAGGCTTTCCATGCTTCCATCACGCTGCTGTAAACATCTCTCCAGCCATTGACGGGGGTGTTAACTTTGTTTAGCAAGCTTCTCACTGCCGCTTGACGTAATTTGACAATTGGGGCATCACTGGCCGCAGCAAGCCAAGCTCTAGCGCTGGTATCCCAATTCGCAAGCTGATCTGTATCAAGCTCAAGTTTGGAAGCTACCGCGTCACTTAGGACGAAGTAGTCTTCTTCTGTCACCTTCTCTTCAAGCTCGCGTTTCCGTTCTGATACAATTTCCAGCCATATTGCGGTTGCCTCGTCGTGTCTCCAGCAGCATGCAATCATACAAGCAAGTAAATGCGCTGCTATAGCTGCCGAACTAGATGTTGCAGCAGCCCATATTGATGTTCCATCTGTACATGAGAGATCAGTATAATTTACATGGTTTGTAATTAAGGTATTCATGGGCTTGGAAGTTGATTACAGGTAATAGATCTGAAGGCTCTCGAAACTAGGCAAACGTGTCTGCATCAATGGAGAAAGGTGACGAATAATAAAATATCTTACCAACACCAACATAGTCTTTGAATGGGCCATGTGCTTCAGTCCCACGAGGATTGACTATTGGCGACTGCGCTATCTCGGATGCTCGAGTACCATAGGCTCGAATAAGGTTCTAGGCAATGTTAACTCATTTCAAAACTTAGTCAATCTTACCGAATACCTAACCGTAGCAGAAACTAAAGTATAAAGAGAGCTGGAATGGCTGAACGGTCGAAACAGGATATACGTACAGGTGTTTCTGGAAGGATGCTCTTGAAGAGGGATCCTAGGCGAATAGCGGTGATATGTGCCCGTCCGCTCTCAGCCTCCGACCTCTTATTTTCCGCCAGCGCAACACCAAGTTCCCTATATTCAGCTGGGGCCTCACAGCGTATGAGGGAAAAGTCAAAGTTGGCATTGGCAAAGGCAACTGTGGTTTCCTGTTTAGCCGAAGCCAACGATGCTTGAAGCTTTCCAATTATACTCATCGTAGTTTGATGCTAGACTAGAGAGTGAACCGCAGTGCTGGTGGAAACATGCCGGATTTCAACTATTGAAATGATACGAGTACTGTGAGGTTGTCTGAAGTGACGCGTCTAGCGCATTATTTAAACAATTAATATTGGGTTCATATTTTGGGTTTCATGGGAAGGGGGGTTTGCTGTTTGTTGAGTAATGTAGGCAGGCTATCTAAGGCAACCTACTACGATCACTCCACACTTGAACGATGCAACTGCGCGGTTCTTTTGAGATTTCAAATGATATCTATGCGGGCAGAAGGTTAGTCAACTGCTCGTATGGACAGCGAGGGTTGGGCAAATACATCCTTGGTAGTTGATCATTGGAGGCAGCTAGTGAGCCACAGCCTCCTTATTATATTTCTCGAAGTAATCTAGTATGCCTGCAGGATACACCCAATCACTCTTTTTGAAAAGGATAGCCGTTGGCTAAGTATGCATTGAAATGCGTACCAGGTGGCTGTTCCCACGTATATTGTCGTAAAGGCCCGAAATGCGACCATCGCCCGAATTATGTGAAGTCATATACAAGCAGGCTCTCATCCCCCTCGCCCGACTCTTTAAGGACGATAACCATCTCGTCATCGAATCCGACCCAATTGCGGCGTTCATCCCACCGCGCTAATGTGGCCGCCTCACTACCCCGCTCTTTGGTGTTGGTCGCGAGAGAACTCTTTGCAGTAGGCCTGACTTCTATGCTGCGGCCATCTGCCCTGCCCTCCAGCTCCCAGACGCGTATCTCCTCCCCCCGGCAGCTGACACTGACAGCCTTGCCACGGGCTGTGATTTCTGCGTCACTGATACCGGATGTATGCCCCCAGAGGCGGATTCCGGGAGAGATAGAAAGTGACGACGCATTAGACTTGCAGAGATACAAGATCAGCGTGTTATCCGGCAGGGTCGCTAGGAGGTAGGGGTGTGTGTAGCAGATATTTATTGGCCCATCGAGATCGTCGGCTAAGGGGGGCCCGGACGATGTTGTATGGCGTGGGGGCGATGTTCCTCTCGTACGTGATGGTGTTTTTATTGGTAGAGTATATGCTAGTCGAGTAGTTGTAATTTCAGGAGTCAATTTCGATTTTGAAGTAGCTGGCCGTATGTGTAGGTCTTGAATACCGAGTGACCATCCTTGCATTGTATTAAAGGTATACGCTATAGAGGCTATTGTGCTTATTGCCAATTTTCGGAGTGATAATGCTAATGGGGCCCTTGAAGTATGTGATTTGAGGGATGTAAGAAGGTACGGAGCGGGGAGCGTTGTATGATGGGCTTGTCTTTTAGAATCTGATTTTATTTTCGGCTCAACTCCATTATCTATTTGATTCTCCTCTCCTTCTTCATCCGAGTCGTGCTCGGTTTCGGTTTCGTTTTCATCTTCGGATGGTATGTTGAGTAAAGAGGATTTGGAAACCGAACGACGCTCAAATGTGTATAAAGATATAAGCACGGATTTTGTCGCAGTTAGCAGATAGGGATATGAGAAAGCTATTTCAAGTAGCTCCCCATTGCTAGACTTTTCGTGCCGATATTGCTGTATTAACTCCTTTTCTGTGATATCTAGCCTCCAAACCCCGAAACTACCGTCCGTGAAACCTATGGCGATATGCAAATTCGATTCTTGGAGGTTTTGGTTGTCTATTGTGATACAACTCGGGGCGGCGGTCGGACCATTCTTGTCCAAACTAACTTGCGCCAGGAGCTGTTTCGTCTTAAGATCCCAAGCTTGTAGTCCGGTTACGATGTCCGCCGTGACAGCGAGACCCTCTGAAACCTTGACGAGCATTCGGTGGGAGCTTTCTGTGTTGGACGGCAAATCGGACTCGCGTCCAACTCTGAGCTCTTCCACCGCGCATTTCCCTTTCGACCAGTTATGGCGGAGTTTATATTGTCTTTTCCAATTGCGAGAATCTTTGTCCTCGACGCCACTGCGCATATCTATCCAGCCTCCCCTTCGACCATCGGCCCATATCGCTTTGCGCGAGGAATAATGCAGCTTCCCCTCTCTTGCTGAACCATCGCGAAAGCCAGGTATCCGGAGCGCGCGGGGGAGGACAAAGCGCGAATAGTATAGGCGTTTCCAGATCTGCGAATCGCCTGATATGTGGTAGAAGCGGTCCGACACCGGCGCTATATTTAGAAGGTCGGAGAGAGGGAGATACGAGAGGATGCGCACGAGCAGCTCATCGGATAGAAGGGATAACAAGTCGGGCGACGAGGTGTGGCGGGTTCTCTTCGCTGTTGTCGAGCGAGACGCATCATCAGCGCCGTGGCGCTTCCGCTTAGGTAGCATTGTTTTTATTCCTTAGGTATTCCCTATTCCCTCGGTGTGATCATCCTTGGTTCACCCCCTAATGTTGACCTAGTTGCAACGCGAAATAGAACGAGAATTTATGTGCATAACCTATCCATCTATGTTAAGTGTATGTAGTTGTAAGGAGGAAAGTAGTAGGTACGTACCTAGGTTAGGTATGGAACAAGCATAGGAAGGGTTATCGGCGATAGCGGGCATAATGAATGCAGCTGACCGAGCTTTAGCCGTATGTCACTTTTATGTAATCATCGATACGTATACGTGCATGTCCACCTATATCTACATATATGTACCTAGGTTTAGGTATAGAAGCATCAATGACTCGACTTACACAACTATCTCATCTAGCATTGCTATTTTCTTCCAAGTGACACTCTCAATATAAATCTCATATCATCCTGTAGGATCCTCTTGGTTTGCAACTTAGAGAATATCCATTAAAATAAAAGATAACTGCTTAAATTGGCCCATGCATTTACACACACACACATATATATATATATATATAAGACGAATCTTCAATCACGCCTACTATATACTCACTCATTGATTGGATCATTGAACCTAGTCGAACTTTTTTCGTCGAATGACGAAATCCCTGACAAGCTATAGCAAATATAAAAGCTGGATTGAAATAGGTAGACATTCCTTTCTAGATTCCTGGCCAAATCCACGTAACCCATGGGTGGTTCGATCTTACTGTTTTGCCGGGACCCGCGGGATCCGCTCACTAAACTACGCCGTCGAGCTTCTCATCTTTCACTTAGCTGATTCTTGTAAACCAGAATAATATATACGTGAGACACAGAAAAACGGTATCTTAATTTGTATGTACATGTATATACATATGTGAGTATATGCCCGGGCATCGTTTGATTAAATAACACCCGCACCTCCAATGGACCCCGAGGCGGCCGAAACTAGCGGCAATGGTCCGGACTCTCCTCCGACCACCATTCGACGAGCGGTAAGAAACATTCGGAGCCCGTCGGCACCCGTGCCCACTCTACCTAGTGTGGTATCACGGCAGACACTCTAACGTGGAAGAACAAACTAAGCTAATGAGAACTCCTTGGTATGCCAATATAACAGTGTGACCAATGTAGACTAAGAAAGGTGAATACTACTACATCTGCCCCCCTTAAAATGAAAACCCCACACCAACCCATCGAACTAGATCTTGGTTGACACAAGCTACCGCACGACACCCCCCACAGATTCGCTGCGACAAAGAATCACCCTGCTCCAACTGCCGGAGTGCTAAGCGCTCCTGTAGTTCTACAGGCGCAGGTCAGAAGCCCAAGGAGCCTCGCCAGCGGGTCCTGATATCTAGCCAATAGTACGTGGTCATGCACATGCAACTCCCATCAGGGTTGTCTATAAACGTATTGCCCGGACATACTAGCTGATCATGATGATAGCGAGCGGAAGATCGACCAGATCGAGGAGCGCTTGGCGAGCATCGAGAGACTCTTGCGGAACCTTAACCCCTTCGTGGCAGCATCCGCTTCACCAGGGGCAGTGGCAACGCCAGGGGTAGAACCCCAACGTCCACCACCCAGGTCATCTGGATTTTCACCATTACAGCAACCACCGACGCTGGTGCCGGCGCCAAGATCTAGCCCAGCAGCTGGGCAGACAGACAAGCCTACACCGTCATCCTCAAGCCGCGAAGATCGAAGCACCATCTTCGACCCGGAGGATGCTGAAAACTTCGAAGGGAACTCCTCACTAACAGCACACACGGTGTTTGCAAGCGAATTTCTCGCAGATGCCGTGCAACGGACTTCGTTAAGTCATGGCAGCGACCCCAAGATCGAAGCGGCGTTGTCGTCGCTACGACAAATCGTGGACATGCAAAATCAAAAGCACAAGCAGAAGACCGGCGCGGGAGCTTTCTCACAAGACGAGGGTGACAAATGGCCCAGTCACCAGAAACATGTTCCAAAGACCAACCTAAAGGACCTCCCCTTACCGCCAATGGCGGTTGTGGTCGAGAGGTTGAAAGAGATGCGACGTACGTACACCCCTTTCCCCCTATTCCCACACGCAGCCCAGTTTCCTACAATATAATCCACCACCAAACCTCTAACTGCCAACTACGCAGACGGCCCCGTGCCCGTGATGCTGGCGATCATCTACTGCTTCACGGACATCGACCGGTTCACGGACCAGTGCCGGCGGCTGTACTTCTGCACGGAGGACGTGTCGGAGGCGGGCTTCATCCTGGTCAACTCGGGGCTGATCTACGTGTTCTTCGAGGCGGGGCTCGGCGCGGCCGACGCGCGGGAGAAGGCCCAGTACGAGGCCTGCCGCGCCATGTGCCAGCGCAACCTGGAGATCGCGCTCGCGCAGCTGAACCTCATGATGCCGGCGACGTCCGAGAACATCGAGGCGCTGCTGATGGGCGTACGTGCTACCTTCTGTGCTATCCCTTCTAACTAGATCGGAACCCCCTCTCCCCCTTTTCCGCAAAACCAGAAATACCCAGACACTTGAAGCACGCCTTAGGTACTCACTAACAAAAAAAAATCCGAAAACAGGCCAGCTTCTGCATAGACGACTCGCGCGCGTCCCTCGCCTGGCTCCTCGTCTCGCGCGCCGCACACATGTGCCGCACGCTCGGGTGGCACCAAGCGCACACCATGGCCGCGGACCCGCCGCAAACACGGGCCGACAAAGCGCTCCTCTTCTGGTGCACGTACATGCTGGACAAAGCGCTATCGCTGCGGCTGGGGCGGGCGGCGGTGCTGCAGGACTACGACATCTCGCTGCCGCACGTGGTGCCGGACGCGAAGGCGGCGTACCCGGGCAAAGAGGTGATGACGCTGTGGATCCGGCACTCGCAGGTGCTGGGGCGGATCTACGAGCGGCTGTACAGCCCGGCGGCGCTGCGGCAGCCGGCGGCGGCGCGCGAGGAGCAGGTGCGGGTCCTGGGCGGGGAGCAGCGGCGGCTGATGGGCGAGAACGGGCGGCTGCTGGCGGAGATCGCGGGGCGGCGGGGCGCGGACGACTTCGAGGCGCGCATGTTCACGCTGACGCTCAAGTCCGACGAGGTGTCGTACCTGTCGGCGCTGGTGCTCACGTACCGGGCGCTGCCGGCGACGGGGGGCAGTGGGCGGTCGCGCGTTTTCGCCGACGAGTGTATTGACCTTGCGCGCGAGGCGATGCGCTGCCATCTCGAGGCCATGGAGATGATGGATGACCAGTCGCTGAAGATGGTGTATATACACTGGTGCGTGACCCCTAACCCCCCTAACCCCTTTTTCCCACACAGATCCCCCCTCCCCCCATCTTCCTTCCCTCCTCTCTTCATCGACTAACCACCTCCCCTTTTATTTAGGACCATCCTCTACGCGCCCTTCATCCCCTTCATCGTGATCTTCTGCCTCGTGATCGAGACCTCGGACGCGGGGGACCTGCGGCGGCTCGCCGACTTCGTGTCCTCGCTCGCGTCGGCGCGCGACGTGTCGTCCTCGGCGGACAAACTGTTCCAGCTGTGCCAGGTGCTGTACAACGTGGCGCTGCTGTACGTCGAGGCCAAGGCGCAGGAGCAGCGCCATACCGCGAGCGGCGAGTTCGATATGTATCTCAGCCAGCTGGGGTTCATGCCCTTCGTTTCCACGGCGGATGGTGAGAGTGGGAACGCAGGGATAAATGGTGATTTGGCGATGGGGGATGCGGGCGACATGGCGGGCTTGGATGATACCCAGATGAGGTCGATGGCCCAGACGAATCAGCTGGGGGATTGGTTCTCGGGGAATAATTACAGTAAGTTTGTGAACATATACCCTTCCCCTGGTTTTATCCCTTTTTATCTTAGATGTAGAGTTGGTTCGCTAATCTAACATTTCACCTTGTAGTGATGGGCTTATTAGAAGAGGATTTATCAGGGATTAACCCCCTCGGCTGGACTTCGTGAGAAAATAAAGGGGAGGAGGGAAAAAGGGGGGATAAGTTAATGGACCAACCCGGCTCAGCTCATTAGATTCAACATAGATTCAATAATGTGATCATGACATCGAAATCATTAATAAGATTGATAGAACTTGGTTATTTTTTTTCTTCTTTTTAATTTCATTTGCGACATCTGGAACCTTTGATAAACCATCTTCCCCTCTCATGTCTCTCATGCAGCTGATGGTGTTTTCGACTTATATACACATCACCCATTTATTGAACCATCCATCCCCCTCGTTACCAATCCAGTGCTCCCCTATATCCATACTATAATATCCTCCTCTTTGTTTCTTCTTTTTACAAGCTCTTGCCCAGCCTCTCCGCTTCGAGTTCCTGCTCTGCGCGCCTATAGTACTTCGCCGTATCGACGCCGTGTTGGCTGTGGTTGACGAAGTTGAACCAGGGCAGGACGGCGGTGAAGAGGGCCGAGTAGCGCGACTGGCGGGCGGCGACGCCCTGCAGATGGGGGGACAGCTTGCTCTCGCCGTAGAGGGGCTCGCCGGCCTTGACCTTGGCGACCATCTCCTGCATGTCCATCTCGACTTCGCGGGCGTTCTCGGACATGCCGTAGAATCTCACTGAGAGAGAATCGTCAGCATACTACTGTATATATATATATATACAGAAAAGTAGAAGGATAGAAGGGGTTATATGGTATTAGAGTCTGAACAGGAAGAGGAGAAGGGAGAAGAGGAGAGGACGTACAGGCTGATCGCTCGTAAAAGTACAAGAAACCTCCCATCAAACTAATCACACCGCAGAGCCGCATCGCCTTGGGGAAACCTCCACGACCGACCCGCGAAGGCGCAATTCTCTCTGTCAACCATAGCAGACCGGGACCTGCAGCTGCAGCCACGGCGCCGTGGGCGTAGTCTGATGTTCGGGCGTAGCCGACTACGCGCTTGAAGTGTCTATATAGTTTTTTGGCCAATTATATTAGCGATTAACAATCGAGCGAACGGAGTATAGTATCGAGGAGCGAGACGTACGGGTCATTGTCGATTAGCTATGTTGTAAGTAAGTGTTGTTAGCTTCCAGGTCCAAGGTTAAAGTGAGGTGTATAACTGGGGCATAAACGTACGGGAAAGTCGGACCTGGCGACTTTGGAAGTGGTATAGGTGGGCTGAGAAGGGTTCGCCATGGTTTACCGGCTCAATTGGGGCTGGGCTGGTTCACAGCGTGGTGTGGTGCAGCTCGTTATCATCAGTTTGGAGGTTTCAATGGGAATGGTTTGAGCTCAATTCCACCAGAATCGGAAATCGGGGTTATGGGAAATCTTATCGCCCAATCCAAGCCTACCTAAAAGTAATTCTTAGCTAAGCGGCTTTTCTTCGGATACAATGTACATAAACTTATCTAACTTGAGCTTTGACCAGGTGGATCCTCCATCCTATTAATTGATAGTACCCCGCGGTCTCCACTAAAAACGCGGTTTAGCATGGTTAGATTAGATAGGTTCTCTTTGACGCGTCTAGATCAATTTATTATGCACTTATACAGACAAGACACAACTATACTATATACATCACCTATTCCAGAACACCTTAGCAATATACACAAAACTTATTAAGTAGAAAAAGAAGAGAAAAAAAATAAAAAAGCAATGGCATCACGACCAGGAGCTAAAGGGCAATCTTCCCTACCTTCCAGACCAGCCACGAACAACGATATTCATAACTACGACATCGACGATGATCCCTTCGCCGACTCCGGCGCCGACGAAGCTCAAACCAGCCAGAACAACTCGCAGTCGAAAAAGCGGAAAGACGCCTCGGGTCTCGGTATTGAAGAAGAAGTTGCCGTCACCAAGAAACCCAGAGTACCGAGAGTCAAGCTCGACGAAACTAGATTACTATCCGAGAAGGGCATCCCGAGACTACGGAGAAAAGCGCGAGATCTCAAATTCAAGGGGAAAGGACATGAGGTAGGCATTCTTCTATTAACTATGTCACTTTTTTTACTCTAGCGATTCCAGAACATAGTCGGGCTAATTTACCATTTTGCAGTTCTCCGATACCGCGCGGCTACTCTCCTTCTACCAGCTCTGGCTCGACGACCTGTTCCCCAAGGCCAAGTTCCTCGACGCTCTAGCCATGGTGGAGAAGGCGGGCCACAAGAAGTACATGCGGATGAAGCGCATAGAGCTGATCGAGGAGGGCAAGCCGAGATCTGCCGCCACCGCTGACGACTTCGACATCTTCGGCGAGACAGAAGAGCGCGAGCCGGCCAACTTCCCCGCGCCGCTGGCCCCTATATTCCGGAACAGCGCGGGCGACCGGCCCAAGACCCCGGCAGCAGACGACGACAATATGTTTGTTGATGGTAGTGAGGATATCTATGGCGCGACGCCAAAACGAGCTAAGACTACGGAAGCGCCAACGAACTCGTTGTTTGGAAGCGGCGGTAACGCACCACAAAATGGCGGGGCGCCCGATGATGATGAGTTGGACGCACTCATGGCAGAGGAGGAAGCGCAACGGACAGCGCCACCGCCGGCAGCACCGAAGTCACTCTTCGGGAATGGCAGTATCAAGCCAGCCCAAGACGTACCAGATGACGAGGACGACCTAGATGCGTTGATGGCCGAGGCCGAGGCAGACACACAATCGAAACCCCCAGCCCCTAAGCCTAGTGCTGCTCGCAAATCCAACCGGGTTTTCGTGGAAGATGATGATGAGGATGATCTGGATGCACTGATGGCAGAGGCGGAAGCGGAGGGTCAAGGCCAGGCTAAGCAAACCGCGCCAACCTCTACGTCTGGACCGGCTACTGGTGCTGAAGCCCAAGATGCACCAGTGGGTAATGTCGATGAAGATGAGGAGGCAGCCATGGCAGAGATGGATGGGCTTTGGTAAATATCTCAAGTAGGAGAATAGGGGGGTAGGAAGGTAAAAAAGGGGGTAAAAGAAAACCAACCTAGAGTTGGGGTTTATACACTAATTAAGTGAGTGATGATGGATATAGCATGGTCTGGCGTTGGGTTACAGTCATGCGAACGGCATGGTTAATGAATGAAGCTTTCAGGATTGAGCCAATGGCATCGTGATCTTAAAGACTGCAGTCTCTATAATGTGACTTGTAAGGGCCTCTTTTGTATTGACTGTGAATAACCCCCTAAATCCCTAAGTATGTAGTGCATAGTATTGTACATACATAAGTACATGCCATGTACCTAGGTAACTACAGTTGTAGGTGAGGATGACCCCACTTAGTGATGTAGTACGTACAACTAGGTAGATACATACAGCTATAGAGGGGTAGCAATTCACCCCATCGGGGTTAAAGAGAGCCGATAGAGACAAAACCACAGTAGATACCTAGGTACATAACCAAAATTCCATTCCATTTCAACCTTAACAACGCTTTCTTTCTTATACCACATAACCTGCGATAGTACTCAACCTAACCACCTGCAACATTCCAAGTCACTGAGAGGTATAGTCTTCACATGAAATACAAGATATAAAAATAGAAATCACTTAAGTTTCTATTTTTTTTTGTCTTTTTGTCTTGCATTGGAGCTCGGCATGGCTTCCCCCGACCTCTTGGGAGCTATGCAAAAGCTCCAGCTAGACAATAATAATAACGACCACGATGACTTCAATATTGACAACATCCTCTTCCAGCAAGGACCCCGCAAACGGTTCAAGCAGGACCCTGCCGAACTCAAAGCAGAACTCGAGCGAAAGTTCCTGACCCCCTCCAATACTTTCTCTACCGAGTGGCTTAATCGTTTACAGCAGCGATGGGATTGTCCCACCGACCTGACCGAGCTGTTCCGCATTGCGCCCACCCAGACCCGAACCGTAACCCGCTTCCAGAGACAAGGCCTCGAGGGCAGGGTGACCGGATACAAGAATGTTACCGTTCCCGCAAACAGCGCTACCGCCAAGAACTCTACCTCTCTGATGCGCAAACCCGGTAGTAGAGCAGACTTCGTTCGTGGTGCTGCCGGTTTCTTCCCCTTCGCACCCGGTGGTTTGGATGGCGTCGAAGCAACAGCTGCTATGGAAGAGCAGATGATGAAATCTGCTGCTGCTGCTGGAAGTGAGAGCACACAGAACAAGCTCGAACGTGTTATTAAGCTGGGAACCGACGGTGGCCTTCTTGAAGTAGCTCCTGGTCTTGAGCGGGGCATTGATTTCAGCAAGAAGAAGTCCAAGGTCGACGAGAAGGATGCCAAGGCCATTGAGGACGAACTTGACCAGGAACCCGACCAGAGCCCGGAAACCGAAGATGCCAGCGCCCAGCCAGAAACTAACGGCAGCGCCGAGGAGGACTCAGGGGAAGAAGGGGATGAGGATATCGATGCCCTCCTGCCCGTGGAATTCCCAGCTCTCGAGCCCCATGGAAACCTTGCTGCATCGAGCGCTAGGAAGGCAGGTCGCGAGTGGGCCCATATGGTCGATATAAATAGGGATATCCCCAATTTCAAGGAGCTCGTGCCCGACATGGCGAGGGAGTGGCCCTTTGAGCTCGACACCTTCCAAAAGGAGGCTATATATCACCTGGAAGGTGGCGATTCCGTTTTCGTTGCTGCTCACACATCGGCCGGCAAGACAGTAGTAGCCGAATATGCCATCGCCTTGGCTGCGCGCCATATGACCAAGGCCATCTACACCTCCCCCATTAAGGCCTTGAGCAACCAAAAATTCAGAGATTTCCGCCAGACATTTGATGAGGTCGGCATTCTGACCGGCGATGTGCAAATCAACCCCGAAGCGAGCTGTCTCATCATGACTACCGAGATTCTACGCAGTATGTTATACAGAGGAGCCGATCTGATCCGCGATGTTGAGTTTGTCATTTTCGATGAAGTTCACTATGTCAATGACTTTGAGCGAGGTGTTGTGTGGGAGGAGGTCATCATCATGCTTCCTGAACATGTGTCTTTGATTCTGCTGTCGGCAACCGTCCCCAATACGTATGAGTTCGCTTCGTGGGTTGGTAGAACCAAGCAGAAGGATATATACGTCATTTCAACTCCGAAACGTCCTGTTCCCCTCGAGCATTTCCTATATGCCAACAAGAACATATATAAGATCGTGGACTCCGACAAGAAGTTTCTCGAGACCGGATGGAAGGCAGCTGATCAAGCAATGCGTGGGAAAGACAAGGCCTTGCCGGCACCTGCTGCTCGGGGCGGCGGTAACCAGCGAGGCAACCAAAGAGGAGGTAATCAGCGTGGTGGTAACCAGCAAAGGGGTGGGCAACGTGGTAGTGGACAACAGCGCGGCCGAGGCGGTCCTCCTAGGGCTAGTCACGCACCAGGCCACATGGGCCGTGCTGGTCGACCCGGAGGATTCTCGTCCGTGGCACAGGACAGGAATCTATGGGTGCACCTGGTTCAATATCTGAAGAAAGCCAACTTGCTGCCTGCGTGTATATTCGTCTTCTCCAAGAAGCGGTGCGAGGAGAACGCCGATGCGCTGAGCAACCAGGATTTCTGCACCGCCAAAGAGAAGAGTCATATCCACATGATCATACAAAAGTCGATAGCACGGCTACGACCTGAAGATCGGGTTCTTCCTCAGATTATCCGTCTGCGGGAACTCCTGAGCCGGGGTATCGCTGTGCATCATGGTGGTCTCTTGCCGATTGTTAAGGAGATTGTTGAAATCCTCTTCGCTCAGACACTTGTCAAGATCCTCTTTGCGACTGAAACGTTTGCGATGGGCCTCAATCTTCCTACAAGGACAGTCGTCTTCTCCGGCTACCGTAAGCACGATGGACATTCGTTCCGAAACCTTCTTCCAGGCGAGTATACCCAGATGGCTGGCAGAGCTGGTCGTCGTGGACTAGACCCTGTCGGGTCCGTCATCATCGTGCCTCCTGGTGGCGGTGACGAAGCACCTCCCGTAGTTGACCTCCAGAAGATGATTCTAGATCCGCCTAGTAAGCTACGGTCACAGTTTCGATTGACCTACAACATGATCCTGAATCTGCTACGTGTGGAGGCTTTAAAAATCGAGGAGATGATTAAGCGCAGCTTCTCAGAGCACGCCACTCAGCAACTACTCCCTGAACACGAGAAGGCCGTCAAGTTATCAGAGGCCGACTTAGCCAAGGTAAAACGGGAGCCTTGCGCTATCTGTGATGAGTCTTTGGACCAATGCCATCAGGCGGCAATGAACTACAAGCAATTGACCCAGGATCTCTACAAGGGAATTCTTGCCATACCTATTGGCAAGAAGCTATTTGCGCAGTCTAGGCTCATTGTATGGAATAAGGATGGCGTGCGTACGCTAGGCATCCTCTTGTCCGAAGGCGTTAGCACCAAGACCTCAGCAGGTCAGCCAACCGTCCAGGTGCTGGAGATAAAATCAGGGCGCGAAACACGGGCTTCTGCCGACCTGCTACCATTTGTCGGTACTTTTAGGCCTCTGTTCAGGCCACTCCCGCAACAACGAAAGTTCGTCTCAGCCTCTATCGTCCATGTCCCTCTCAGCGATATTGAGTGCCTTGTGGGTAAGATTACCTCGGGCATTGTGCCTGATTGGTTCCAAGGTGGAGATGCGAGACAAAGGGCCAAAGAACGGATCTTTAAGCTATTCAAACCCTGGGATGCGGCTATGTGGGATGAGGTCAGCTTCGTGAAGATCAAGAGCTTTAATTTGCAGGAGATTATCCAGAAACGGGCACAGGAGGCTGCGAACATTGAGCAGATGGCCACCACAAAGTGCCCTAACTTCTTGAAGCATGTAAGTTGTCCACTCGGATTTATATGCTATTTACAGACAAAGACTAATCAGATTATATCTAGTTCGCTATGTGTCATGACCAGTGGCTCATCAAGGAGCACATATCTTCACTGCGCCAGGCGCTCTCTGATCAGAATCTCCAATTACTACCCGACTACGAACAGCGTATCCAAGTCTTACAGGACCTGTCCTTCATCGACACGGACTCGCGCATCCAGCTCAAAGGCAAGGTCGCATGCGAGATCCACTCCGCGGATGAGCTCGTGCTCACGGAGCTCATCCTTGACAACGTGCTCGCCGAGTACGAACCAGCGGAGATCGCAGCCCTACTCTCAGCGTTCGTATTCCAAGAGAAAACAGAGTCGGTGCCGAACCTCACGGGGAACCTGGAAAGGGGAATGAAAACAATCATCGGCATCAGCGAGAAGGTGAACACGGTGCAGACGGAGCGGCAGGTGATCCAGAGCGCCGAGGATAGCAACGACTTCGTGTCGAGGCCGCGCTTCGGGCTCATGGAGGTGGTGTACGAGTGGGCCCGCGGCATGAGCTTCAAGAATATCACGGATCTGACGGATGTGCTCGAGGGCACGATCGTAAGGACTATTACGCGGCTCGACGAGACGTGCCGTGAGGTGAAGAACGCGGCAAGGATCATTGGCGACCCCGAGTTATACCAGAAGATGCAGAGCGCGCAGGAGCTGATTAAGAGGGATATTACGGCGGTGGCGAGCTTGTATATGTAGAATATGGAGGGGGGGGGGGGATGGAGAGAGAGAAAGAGGAGTTGACCTCTCTGTATGTGTATAACCTGCGGGGAAAGCACGGAAAAGCTAGGGGCTTTACGAGAGTACGGTTTTCCGTTTTTTTTTTCCGTTTTTTTAAGAAAAAGTTATAAGAGGGATAAGGGAAAGGGGAAAATGGTTCTGATCTAACTAAATAGAGTGGCAAAGTAGATCAAGTGATTAGGTGGGTAACTTGATAATGGAATGGTTTTAGAGGAAAGAGGGTATGAAGAGATGAGATCATGAAAGGAAAGAAATGGAAAGAAATGAATTGTGTCTACTTGCGAGTGTCTCTTGCCTATTGGTAAATTTGGTGAATTCCGTGTTTCGTGTACCTAGTGGGTTGGAAAGATTAGAAAGGTTAAGGTAAGAGATATATATTCAAGGAGAGGTGAGTGTCAGTATTTTACTTTGAATGGCTACTTAAGGAGAAAGGTAAGAGACAGCACATATACTAATGACTTGGTTTTGAAAAACAAAGAAAGGGGAAATAAAAGTAGTTTAACTTATTTAATAGATCAATACGCTGTTATAATATAACAAGAGAGAAAAGAACTATATGGCAACAGTAAGAAAAGATGATAGTAGTAATGTTCCCTCGATAAAAACCATATCCAATAACTCCTCTGTCCAAACGCCCCCCTAGATGCCGCGTCTTGTCGTTACTTCGTACCTGACCTAGCTGAATAGTCTAGGTTCAGGGGCCTAACTTGTATTCCTCCTCCCCTTGCCCGCTGCCCGCCCATCACACCACATCACATCACACAACAAGCCGCAGACCCCACCAGCGCTGACGCCACCGTCGTGACCACGGCCCCGGCCACCTGCCCCGTGACCTGGGCAGCGGCCATGGAAGCGAATTTCTTCCAGTGCTTGCGCTTGCGGGGCTTGCACAGCACGGCACCGCCACCATGCGCCCAAGCGCCGTTCTCGGCCGAGGGATGCAAGGCACCAGCCGGGAAGGCAGGGGGTATAGAAAAGGGAAGATCGGCAGAGCGAAAAGCCGGGGCCGCGACGCCGTGGCGGCGGAGCGCGCGCTCGAGGGCGCGGCGCGCCGACAGGGGCACGCGGAAGAGCGCGGTGTGGTCAGCGAGCAGCAGGAAGAACTCGTCGACGCGGTACGGGTTGAGGGCGAGGAAGCGCACGTCGCCCATGCGCAGGCCGGCCAGCACGCGCTCGAGCGTGGCGTAGCACCCCGCCCCGTCGAACCACCACCGCCCGTCGGCCGCGAGGAAGAAGCACGCCCACCCGGCGCCGAGGGCGGCGTGCTTGAGGCGCGGCCGGTCGCGCCACGCCCCCGCACCGCGTTCCGCTGCTACCGCGCCTGGGTCCCCCCCTACAACGCCCGGCCCGGGATAGGGAGGAGGGGGAGGGCGAGAGCAAGGACTGGAATGAAACCCAGAAGAATAAGCCGGCGGCGGAGGAGGAGAAGCATAGGAAAGCGTCGAAAGGGACTCAAGCCCCAAGATCTCGCGGCACAGCACGCGCCCCGCGGCCGACGCGGCCGGCACCGCATGCGGATACACGGTGTCGTCGTCCCAGGCGATGGCGCCGTGGCCATCGGGGCCGAAGGCCAGGCTGGGGCCCCGGGAGCGGGAGGCGTGCAGATGTGCAGCGAGGGGCGGGTGGCGGGCGCAGAGGGAGGGGCTGACATCGGTGTACGTGCGGCCGCGCGCGTCGCGGAAGCGCATGAAGCGCTCCCCGTGGCGGCCCATGGCTAGGGAGCGCAGGCGGTGCACGGGGTGGCGGGTTGAGGGGGGCCAGGTGGAGGGGATGCCGGCGCTGGATGGGGAGGGTTAGTGGTGAGGATGAGAGAGGGGCGGGGGCGAGAGCAGGAGGAGAAGGTAAGGGGGGGGGGGTATCAGAAGGGTAAGAGTATAAGGGGGGGAGAAGGGGTGGGGGAGTGTGGCAAGGAAAGAGAAGAGAGAGAGAGAGAGGAGAGATGGGGGAAGAGAGACAAAACGTACTATTCGCAGCACTTCGGTCCGTCGAACCAGTACGACCCGTCGGGGCCGAAGGAGAAGTAAAAGTCCTCGAGGTCGATCTTCATGACGAGCCGCGGCGGTGTATCACCGGATATACCAGGTACATCTATTTAAGTGGACTTTCGAATCTATATATTAGATTCTATGTATGGTCCCGTCGTCGTAGCCAAATTATGTATGTAAAGATGAAAGATGTAAAAAGAGAAGTGAATGAAAAAAAAATATACAGTGACGTATTGATTTTATATCATCCAGGAAGGTATTTCTCTCTGCCTTTCATGGATGCCTGGGGTATATACTTATATATATAGACATTTCTCTCGCAGTCCCCCCATCCCTTCAAAATGCTACATTTATATAAGTAGCGAGCCCCCCATCTCTCAAAACTTTTCCTCTCCTCCTCGCGACTCCGAGCCAAGACCCTCTCTTTTTCTACAGACTAGAAAAAATGAAAGGCCTTGGCGAGGCATTGAGTCCAGGGAGTTCCAGTCATTCTCTCCAGTCTTTATTTGTTCTGTTTTGTTTCCCCCATGATAAGAACGTCTTGGTCTTGGTCCTGGCTTCGCTGTTGTTCTTGGCGCATCGTCATATCTCTTTGCAAGCGCAAGTTATCTGGGGAAATCGGTCCGGCAGCGAAGCTTTGACTGGAGTTCTTAGGGAAAAAGAAGATAGTTCGTGATTTCGTCCTTTACACATCACTTACGCATCAACGCTAGTGTTGATTTGGCCCATCTTCTAGAAGAAATATGTGGGCTCGTAAGCAGACTTAAAGAGTTATGTCATCGGAAAGGTGTCATGCCCCCGTCCAACTGTCCCCCGAGACCCGGATGATCCCTGTCCGTGTCCGGCCGAAGAGAAAATAAAGCCGTTGAATAGTGGGAACTGCGGACTAGTAGCAAGCAAGCAATGGATAGGGAACCCTACAGTTAAAAGACTTTAGTAATTGGATATCTTCGATTGCTTCTTATTTTTTTTTCTTGAGTAACGTCATTGGTGCGCACGCTCAGTCACTTGACTTGGATATCCGTGGTCATAAGCATGAACAGGTCGGATAAGGATATCCGTTCCGTTGCATGACGTTATTTCAAGAGAGAAAGCAGTCGGCACCGATGTTATAGGCAGGTAATACAAGTTCGTTCAAGTATAAACCAAGTAGATATGTAAGAAGAAAATTGTCTGCCTTCTAAATCCCTATGATTGTTTGTGTCCTCGTGACCGGAGATGGATGACTTTTGTGTTCACACATATCTAATCTGCCTTTACACATTAGTAAGTTCGTCGGTGATATAGTTAGTACCTACATTTGTGGAAGAGATATTTCTCTGCCAAACAAACTCCCCCACATCACAGGGAAGCTGAAGTAGAGAAAAAAAAAAAGCGCAACATGCACGTCCACGATGAAATCATTCACTCTCCACAAAAATGTGACTAGCAACCAGGCAATGTCGCCAACTATGTCGAAAGACCTGACAATTCGTGCCATGATAGGAATTGAGACCTCTTTATTAGTCTGTTATAGATGCCGGAGAAAACCCCAAACCCCCTTACCCCTTCTCTTTCTTCATTCCCCGATGCAGTGGGAAAGAGACCAGCAGCTAGCTGTGTTATATCAGCGAGCGTTGCATCGGGAATCAGTAATGCGAAAACCGGAACGCCAAACTTTGCCCTCCCATATGTCGTAATTCAGTGTCAAAATCATGCCGCATGCCCGCCATGTGAAGAAGCATCACACTGCCGTGACAAGACGGTCATCCTGGTCGCCTCCATTGCCGCCAGTATCACCATCATCATCGGAGGCCTTCTAAGCCCTCAGGGCCCTTAGCCTCTGCTGGAGCGCATCTTCCTCTTCGGCGGTCGGCTCGTTGGTCTGCGCAGGCACGGGTTCGGCCCTGCTTGGCTGCGCAGCATTGAGCTCCGTATTAAGCTGGACGCCGGCGTCGTCGGCGAGTTTTCCGAGGAGTTCGTGGACGGCGTCTTCGGATACCTGCTGTGATGTAGTCTGCTGGATGGCATCCTGGTAGATGCCGTTGTTGACAGCATATTCCTCATTCTGCTGCTTGAACTGCTCAAGCGTCAAGAGGGTCTGGGGTTGGTTGGTTTCAATGTTAGCATATGTGTGCCCAAGAACGAAGAGAAAGATGAACAAGAAGTAAAGGGCAGCCATACCCTTTCAGGGTTCATATTCCGTTGGGCGGCAGTCATGGTTCGTGAAGACTGGCCCATCATGTGCGTCATGCGGTTCATACTGTTATTGGCTTGAATCTGGGCCACGCTGAGTTCTGCCATGTCGGCCATCTGGTCCATCTGTTGGGCGAGGGCTTGTTTTGATAGCAGCATCTTGGCCTTTTGGTAAGCCTTCGCGGTGTCTCCCTTCTTTAATAGGTCTTGGATTTGCTTTTTGAGGAGGGGGTCTTGCTTCGCAGCCTTCTGGGCTTCGCGACGGGCTTGTTTCGCTTGGAACTATAGGAGACGAGGTTTAGTTATGTTTCGCATTATATTTTGGGGGCTCCTCGTCGCAGAGATGACATACGCGAGCTTGGAATTCGACTTGCATGTCGCGGGCGAGTTGTCGGTTCGACATGGTGGATGATGTGCTGCTGCGATAACTTGGACTTGGTCCGTGGCGATAAAGTGTTGAGTAATAGTATTTAATAATTCAGTCTAGATTACTTCAGACTATAGAAAATATAAATAAAACAAAAAGTATACGGATGACAGATTCGTAAGGGACGAGGAGAAAGAGATGTCGAGTTGATATGACGGTGGTGGTTGATCGTCGTTATCAAAGGGGGCTTTGCCGATGCGGCATGAAAATGGTTGATGGAGTTTTGGTTTTGGTCTTGGTCTTAGTCTTGGTCCTGATCTGGGTCTGGGTCTGAGTCTGGACCAAGGACTATTGGTGGGGGGGAATGCGCGAATGCAAAAACCAGCCACAGCATGACGTAACATTGAGGATCCACTTCATCCAGCCTTATCTATCTGCCTAACTAGCCACAATTATCATTAACAAGCCACAGATTAGCCACTCCTCCGTACCTAGGTAGGTACCTGGTATAGACAAGATTCCCACTTGGTCTAATCCATTTGACAGACCATTACACGATTATATATCAGTTCATACCAAAGCGACCAACACGTCAAGTTGTATACAATTGTCTTTCTATTTCTGTTTTTGTTCATTGCTCTTTGCCGTCTTCTTCTTCCTCTTTCCATACTCGTTATTGAATATTTCATCTCTACATTTCCACCATTTGCCTATAGTTGTTTGAGGTATTTTGAAAAAGTCGGCCGCTTCGCCGTAATTTGGCCTTCGAAACCCCGGTTCGAGACTGGGCAACCCGGCTGCAGGAAGATGGTGTGTCGGTTGCACCCAATCACCATAGATCCATGAATTCCTCAAGGGGATCCTATGATTGGCTAGCCAGGTTATAACTTCCAGCTTCTTTCCCCTGGAATGCCGTGGTTTAGTCGCGAGATGCCGTTTACGAATAGCGCGTTCCGATAGAGGTTTAGGTGGTCGGCCGCGCTTTTTCGGAGTCGGAGGTTGCAGAGAGGATGCCGGCTCTTGTGGAGTCTCTGTAACTGCATGTGGTTGTACTATAGCCTGAGACTGAGATGGCTCTGGAACTGGTCCGTCTGGAACTGTCATATTCGGCAATATAATCAATTAGGTTGAAATAGTCAGGTGTAGGAGATGCAAGGAGGGAGAAGAAATGCAATGTTCGAAAGTAGCAGGTATCGAGGTGTTAAAGAGGAGATAGGAACCTCCTGAGCAAGACCTCCTATATAAACTGCAAGTTGGTAGGGGCTGTAGGGGGTAGGTGCTTAGGGATACCGCCTATTTTGGGTAATTTGGTCTCTCTAAACCCCCACTTCTAGACTCCTACAACCAGTCTTTTTACACAGACAATAAGTAACAAGCAATGTAGCAGAGCCAACCAGAAGTCAAGATCTGCAAGAGGAGCGCTTATCCTGTGTTACTGACCAATAGAATAGCACCTAACCTTGGTTGATCTTCGTAAAAAAAAAAGCAAAAAGACTGGTTGCCAAGATATCAAATTACCCGTACATAGGCGGTATTACGCAATCTGGTCGATGTTTACGTACCTAGTCAGAGTATACATATTGAAGTCGTTTACTTCTAGTTGGCTGTTTTCATAATCCCACGAAAACCAAAGTATTTCGAGTTCAAATGATAGTATGTATATTTGAATATAAATAACATTGAAACGATTACTTATAACCCTGGCAGTTTGGTCAATATACCGTTCTGCAAATGTCTGCAATGTATAAGTTATAAGGTCTACGCTAATGCAAGGTCTCAATGATGATCCAATAGGAATGCCCGAAGAAGAAAACCACCATACAATGCTAGCCAATAAAATTCACTTCGTTCCGCGGGTTTGGTTCTACTAGTGTAAGTCGGCCATGTCCATGGGGTGTGCATGACATGGAAGAGCACTTCAAAAGGTAAAGCGTCCAAACTCCAAGTTTACATTGCACAATGTCCAGCAACTCTTCAACCTCCGCACATATTATGTATAACATGTATTGACATTGGTGATCTCCTCTGAAGTGAAAAGTCTCTCTCAATCTTGACCTATCATGACGACTACGACCCGCGGAACTACTGCTCGCCGTCGATCGAACAAGAAATCAAGATATGGCTGTACGCAATGCAAGCAACGCCACATCAAGTGCGACGAAAGCCGTCCCTCTTGTGTTAACTGCAAGACATGTAATAGAGAATGTTCCTATCTCACCACCCTAACTGTCCGTAAAGTCACAATACCCACGACTTTGCCTGCTTCACCCACAATACCTGCTACACCGTCGTTATCGCCGCATTACTATGGCACTATTCATCTCAACAACTTTCTACCCACAGCTCAAGTCCCTGGTATTGACCCTCCTTCCACCAACGCGAATGAGCAGGTCTTTAAGCTACACCACTTAGAACTCCTGAATCATTTCAAGTCCGATATGCTCAAAGATATGGCCCTAGGCGAATCTCAAGCAGAGCGTTTTGTAGACATGGCAGTGCGTCAGGCCGTCCAGACTCCATACTTAATGGACCAGATTCTGGCTATCTCAGCCTTACACACAAGCATAAAACAGCCAAGCAGAGAGTCATTCTGGAGAAACGAAGCCACCAGCTTACAGACGCGCGCACTGGCATCTTTCAATGTCGCCAAAATCATAATGAAAGAGGACACCTGCCAGCCCGTGTTTCTCTTCTCCATCCTGCTTTCACATCACGTCATCTTCGACACGCTCTCCATCAGGGCTGATTTCCCCTTTTTTCTTCACAAGCTTGTCTCTTGCCTTCACATCTGCGGGGGTATCAAAACCATCGCGGGTCAGTTTTGGGGCACCCTCGAGACGCAGTTTGGACAACGTACCGTATCGTCTCCTGCCCAGCATCGCACCCCCAGGTCCGACGTGTCGAGCAGAGCTGCCAAGATATCCCGCCTCGAATATCTTCTCACGAATACCGACCTGAGTCCGCCACACACGGATGCATGCGTTGAGGCCCTCAGTTTCCTCCAGCTCCTCTGCGACAAGTCGTCGCATGATTGCGAGGACGGGGCCATGTGCCAGACCAATCTGACCCTCGGATGGCTCGTCCGCGTATCCCCGTGTTTCGTCAGCCTCCTCGAGCAGCGGCGCCCCGAGGCCTTGATCATACTCGCGTACTACGCCGTCGCCCTCCATGAAGCGAGGAACTACTGGGTCTTCGGGGATGCCGGCCGCTATATCATACAAGAAGTCACTAGGTTCCTAGGGTCGTATTGGGCGGACTGGCTAGTGTGGCCGAATGAAGTACTCTCCCGGACTGAAGACGTAGGGACTGGTTGACTTTGCGCATGATGGGGGAAAATAAATACACCGAGGCGGAAGAGCCTGTCACAACCTAGGCTACCTTAAGATTCAAGGTTTTGGACCTGATTATATCCTGCTGTTGCGACTGCAAGCTACGAGCATATTTGTTTCACGAATTGCAAAGGCCAAACATGGTCCATTCTTGGAACTATACATCTACAGAGGGACATAAAGATCAATGGTAGTCAATTACACAAGTGATGATTAGGATCAGAAATACCCCTGAAGACACTTTTGACAATCATGACTTTCAACGAAATAATGATGGTTACTATATTGGATAAAAGAAATATAATATTAAGGTATAGGTACCGAGGTTAAAATTTCTTTCTCTTTTAGAAGAGCCTAAAAGCCATCAAACGCTAGATGGTCAATATTTACGTTTTCACTATTCACGATCCACACTCATCCATCCTAGAAACAAGTGCCGAGAAACTGAGCCGATGACCAATTCAACTAAAAAGAGAGATGTTGCCACAATAATAGCACAAACTACGTCAACATATGAAAAGACAAAGGAATAATCATTTAGAGGTTGAATGATTTTCGATGAGTTCCTTGAAGAGAATATAACATAGCTTGCTAATCAGAATAAGAACAGCTAGCTATTTGGTACTTAGATCACCATTGGGAGTTCAGGATATATACGAGTTCTAATTTGTGGGCAAGTAATGACCTGAGTCCTAATCGAGATTCTTTCATTATACCATGAGGCCAAAATGATCCTCACAATATTGTGGCCCAGTTCTATATTAAATAGTTACCCCCTGACTAAGGTGTAACACCATGCTACTCCTGGTAAAGCTGGGCTACTCTCTGCGATATTTCGTCTATATACATAGTCTTACTGTTGCGCCCATAGCATGCTCGAAAAGTTTAGGTGAACCCCCTATTAGCCCCGTAAGGTAACTTGACCGCGAGTATATTACTATATCAACTGCTGATAACATACCTGACGACTCATTATTGATGAACGATCCTTATATGAATTAATAAGCATGCCATATCCCGAATACCGTGCAGGAATTCCGGTCTATAGACTTGCTCAATGAATTGCCCAATGAAAGATGATTTCACTACTAGTTAATGTAACTACCGGAGATAACAAGCCGGAATTCGCGTATGCACCTACTAAACTGCCTCTTATTCCCTCGAAGACTGCACGTCAGCTTGACCTGATCATTCCTTGATCGCCTTTATCTCAGCTCCCGGTTGCCTAAGGCTTGGCAACTATGCTTTGTGTAGTTTGTCAGACCGCTCACGACTCATCTCACCACTGCGCCTCATGAGCACATATAGATAGTATAGACGAAAATATAAACAAAAATAAAATAGGAAGCCATTTCCACAGAGGCAATCGTGGAAAACGACAAGGTCCCGGTGCCATGAGGAAGTGAGCATAACAAGTATTCCTCAATCGAGAATCGTATCAATCGTATTAATCGCAAGATTACAGGAGTTGTTCCCGCGTAGCTCGTTCTTGGTAGTGACCGGATTCTACGAGCTCTCCGTAGATCCACAAGACACCCGCGGGTCGGGCGAGAGCTGATTGGCTAGTTCTCATAGCAAGTCTGGGGTAGATCCATGACCACGATGCATTCAATATGGCTCCTTTGAATAATGTCTTGGATTAGCCTGCCCACAACAAACCACATTATTAATGGAAAATATAATGTTCTCGGAGGAGACGGAAATCGAAGGTTCCGCTGCTGCCTATATAATGATCAAGAGGATGGAGAATATCATCTTTCCCTTCTCTCCCTATTCTCTAGCTTTCTCAAGCACGAACAGTCTCAAGCTCTCAACATCCTCACCATGGCGTCACCAGCCTGCACTCCGTCTACATTCAGCCCTACCCTATTTGGGGCTGACATCCTCTCCATACAAGCTTCCTTGGTCACAAACTACAATGCCAGCTCGCCTAGCGCTTACCGGTTAACCCAACCATCCGTAGAGGTCCAGAACATGACCTTCTGTAACGTGACCGTCACTTACACGCACCCCGGGACCGGCGACAACGTGAACGTGGAGGCATGGCTCCCCACTGCTGAGAACTGGAACAACCGCTTCCTAGCCGTGGGCGGCGGCGGCTATATAGCCGGCCGCAACGGCTTCAGTTATAGCTCGATGGCGGGATCGACCTTTGAGGGCTACGCAACCATCACAACCGACGCCGGGCTCGGATCAGCTATGGACGCAACCCCCTGGGCACTCCTGAGCCCCGGCAATGTCAACCTGTTTGCGGTGCAGAACCTGGGTTCTGTGAGTCTGAATGATGAGGTGAGTAAAGCCAGCAACCACACTCTAGGTACCCCTTATTCCCGAGACCAACGCGCTAACCCTAACCCGACTTCCCCAGTCCATCATAGGCAAGTCCCTGATCAAGAGCTTCTACGGCGAGGCGCCCGCGTATTCCTACTGGAACGGATGTTCTCAGGGCGGACGTCAGGGCATGGCGCTCGCGCAGCGCTACCCGGATGCCTACGACGGGCTCGCGATCGGCGCGCCGGCGATCTACTGGAACGAGCTGATAGCGAGCATCTACTGGCCGCAGCAGTACATGAACACGATAAACGCCTACCCGCGGGCCTGCGAGCTCGACGCGCTAACCGCAGCCGCCGTATCGCTGTGCGATGTGATCGGCCACGACACCCTCGCCGACGGCATCATCAGTGACGTGGACGCCTGCGCGCAAGTCTTCGACCCCTTCACCCTGGTCGGCAGCAGCGTGCCGTGCAACCAAACCGCGGCGGGCTCGGTGCGCGTCAGCGAGACGGCGGCGCGCGTGGCCAACGCGACGTGGAGCGGCGCCGAGACCACGGCGGGGCGGCGCATCGCGCGCGGGCCCAACATCGGCGCCGACCTGACGGGCAACGGGCCGAACTCGTACGGCAGCGGGGGGCTCGTGGCGACGAACTGCACGGAGGGCGCGAACGGCACGGCGACGTGCGTGGGCGCGCCGAGCTCGCTCGGCACCCAGTGGTTCTCGCTGTTCCTGGCGAAGGACCCGGACTTCGACACGGCGGGCATGACGCACGCGGAGTTCGACCGGCGGGTGCGCGAGAGCAGGCAGCAGTACACGTCGCTGCTGGGCACGGGGGACGCGGACCTGAGCGAGTTCCGCGACGCGGGGGGCAAGATCGTGATGTTCCACGGGATGGTATGTTTGATGCGCCCCCCCCCCCCTTTTCCTGCCCTTCCTTCTTACTAACCTGTTCCCTTCACAGGCCGACCAAACGATCCCGGCCAAGAACTCGGACGCTTACTACGAGGCTGTGTCGGCGGCGCTGGCCCCGGAGACCCCGATCGACGACTTCTACCGGTACTTCCCCGTGCCCGGGCTGGCGCACTGCTTCGGCGGCAACGGACCCCAGCCGACGGCGCTCTTTGCGCAGCTGCGCGCGTGGGTCGAGAACGGCACTGCGCCGGAGAACTCGCCCGTCTCGTACACGAATGCGCGCGACGGCTCCACGCAGAACACTATCCTGTGCCCCTACCCCAGCGTGGCGACGTACGATGAGGCGTGCGGGAATAAGACTAGCAGAAAGTGCTGGGGTTGTGGGAGCGCGGATAGGGAGGGTAGCAAGAAAACGGGCGCGGAGCTCTGATCGGGACGTGATGGATTGGTGTAACTGCTGTGCTTCGCAGCTTTCTGTTATTAATCACTTGCCTTTGAGAATCTACTGTGTTTAAATAGGCCATAGTAGTATAATAACTAGGCTCTAACCTTTGTGTTAACCTAGTGTTATTAAATATAGACTTTCTCTTCATTCGTCTAATGCCCTACAGCCTGGAAATCCGAATAACTTATATATCAGTATACATATTAGTATATGCTTAGGAGATTGGATTCTTATAAAACATGGCATGTCCTGTTAGTATACAGCAAGCTTTAGACATATTTGATGACACTGCCAATAGAGCCCAGCGTTTCTGGATATTCTTACTTCGTGATGCGAACGTTTCATAACACTACCAAGCCACATTAAATAGGAGACCTTCGCGAGTAAATATATATCTGTCTCTGTCTCTCCTTTTCTTCAAACCCAGCTTCGAGCTATAATACCGAGTCAAATTGTGATAAGATCCCCCATTCGCAGCAAACCGAACGAATCCTCTCAAAGATGAAACTCCCTTGTAAAAAACAGATGACCCCTAAACTATGTTCGACAATGCTTACCTACGTAACGAACATAACCACCGCCTCCTCCCTCAATCTAGCCCTATAATCTTTCCAACCATCCTCAGATTCCCCGCCGTCAGCCCCCCATCAACGACGAGCTCCGCACCGTTAATCCCACTCGCCAGCTTGCTCGCGAGGAAAAGCACGCTGTTAGCGACCTCCTCGGTGTGCACGAGACGCCCCATCGGGTAGTGCGTGAGGACTACAGCACCGGGAGTCAGTAATTTCCCTCCCTTTTACTCTCGAGACCGTTGATAAGCAGTTTTGGCCCGGCGCGGGGAAAACAAACGATTCCCGGGATTCTACTCACTCGCGCCCACCAGGTTGAGCTGCACCTCGGCGGCGAAATCGTTGGGCGCAGATGTCAAGCTCGAGGCGCGGGCTAAGATGGAGTCCTTGGCTGACTACACGGCGGCCTTGTCGGTTAGGTCGAAGATGTGGTGCTCGGCGGAGGGGGGCAGCAGAGAGGCGTCCTGGTCGCAGGCTACGATGCGGGACCCCGCCGCGGCGAAGGTGGCTACGAGGGCACGGCCGAGGCCCCCGCCCGCGCCGGTGATGACTACGCGCTTACCGGCGAGGGCATAGTTGGGGGTTATTGGGGTTGGCATTGTTGCCAAGATATATAGAGGCAGCATTAGTAATGATAGGGCCTTTACCCGATTTCTGTCTCCCTCTCCTTTTTGGGGGGACGCTGTGCCTCTCTCACTTTGTTACTTTTACGCAGAAGTAGGATTTGTATCGACCAATGGGCGATGGTCACTGATGTAATGGTGAGCCCATATCATTTTGTTATATGCACGAAGAAGCTATATCATTTGTTAAGAATGATGGCGCACGCATTCTCCTATTCTATCATCATCGGCGTGGGGTGGAATAGCCTATTAACCTAAGTCAGAATCTGACTTCCTGAAATCGAGCTCTATTTCCTGCATAACGCTTTTTACCCTCAAGCAAGCCCTGCATACGCACGTAGAGCCTATATGCGGCTACCTACCTAAGCTGAATGATCCTGGCGTTACTGCTGAGCATAATGCAATGTCATATTGTTACTGCATCGTGAAATATTCTGCTGCAACAGTATACAACCTGCGTCTATCCCCCAAGCATCATCACACTACGAGAAACATACTAATAATCTTAGTAGGGTGTATCTTTTCTCCTATTTTAGACTGACAGATTCACATGTTACTATAGGCTGGCTGGACCTAGGTGGTTACCTCACCACTTCTCCATCAGCAGGAAATGATATCCAGAGCTATCTCTAGCACAAGTCATGCAGCAACATAATCTTATACTAAACCGACCAATTAGTTTTATTCTCCTCTTCTCAGTAGTGTGTGGCTAATACAAGTAGTCTAAAGTCTATATATACGAAAAAAAAAGGGGGGGAGGGAGGCATTTAGATGTGATAAATATAGCACGCAAGCTAATAAGTAGTTCGGGACGCTACAGAATTCCGTAGGGACCTCGGCCCCGGCGACACGGGTGCTTCGTTCTCGGGAACTCGTGGTGCTAACGTATCCGCAGTGGCGCAATAGGGGCAGAGCAGGTAAAGAATACGACGACAAATTGCCTACCTAATATCTACCTCCCTAATAAAAACTACTACTTACTGTGTATTCCGTAATTTTGATACGAGCAATGTCACACTATCAAGATTGTCGCCTCCGTGCCTATCCGGTCTGGGCTCTCTCACTTACTAAAGCTGACACAGATGGAACCAGACAAAAGCCCTCGTAAAACTGACTCTTTATCTAACTTAGGTAGGTTGTCGTATGTTTTGGGTTTCTCTTGTTATAGAAGTCGTCGTAGTTCTCAGATAACTCGATGATTGGGTTCATCCCAGATGATCCGGGGACTGCTGAGAAGAAGGAAAAAGAACCCCTACTTAGTGTAGGCATGGTAATTGCATTGCATGTTATTACTAAATATAGCTGATGCGAGGAACCGCATCAGACTTTTTTTTTTTTTTTCGTCAGCGATAGACAAATACCTATCGTAATCCGTTCTTAAACCATCGTGCATCAAATATAGTTCCCATATCCCCTATTTAATAACACCCCATTTGTATTCGGTATTCGAAATAATTACATACATGAACCCCCAAATGAGCGCATTGCGTAAGGCACCTAAAGTTATTTAATAATCATAATTAAAACAGATTGGCGATAATATCCATGTAGTTTAGGTAGCGTGGCGATCGATCGTAAAACAAGAAGAACCCGTTCCATTCGTAATCCTCTGGGTTAAACCCGTCCGCCCCGTCCGTCCGTCCGTTCGTTCGTCCGTTCGTTCGACTCAGCCATCCCATACGCACGCAAAACCCCTTCACCCACCACCGCGCCTCCAGAAAAAAAAGGGACCTCGAATTCCGGACGAAAGAAAAAAAGAAAGCGAGGAACACACTCCAAACGGTTCCTCGCAATCGCATACCAAGACTAGGTACCTAGGCCAGGCCAGGGGGGAAAGGGGATGGTGCACAGAAGTATCCGTGCTTTCTTCCTCACCCCTGAGCCGCGATCGCTTGGCCCCCTATTGCGTGATGGATACAGTAAACCCTCCCCATAACGATACGTGCACGGGCCACATTTGCTCCACAAAAGCTTCAAAGCCGCGTACGTACAGGGGTTTTTCCCATATAAATCGCTACTTCACATAACGATATCTCTTCATAACGATACATTTTTCTGAAAAGTGGAGTATCGTTATAGAGAGAGTTTACTGTATGTACGTATAGACCTATCCTGGGATCTGGGTCCGTCCGTCCCGAGTAGTTACACTAGGATAGGTTAGTAGGGTGAATCGATGTCTCCTGAAACAACAGCAGCGTCCGGGTTAGCGTATCAAGCTATCTGGGCTACTACACAATCGTATGTACTGGGTTTCCTTTTTTTTAATGTTTTGATGATCTGAGCTGTTCGTCTAGGCGTAGTACATAGTGTGTATTCAGTTTGCACTTGCCACGGACTGCTGGTAGGTATCTCTATTTACTTTACTTTCCTTTCCTTTCTTCTGGTACGAAGTAGTATGCTTAGACCCTTTCCATGCGCGTTACGAAACCTTCGTTCCCGCCGCACGAGCCAAGACGATCCGCACGGATGGGGGAGGGCAGTGATGAAAGAAGAAGAAGAAGAAGCAAAAAGTCAATGTGAAACGAGAATGTTTCTCCTCCCCCCAAATCCACACTTGAACATCAATCGGTACATGCACCAATAGAACGAATCCGAGTTGGTTGGTTGATGCTTATAGTATTATTACACAACTAACGACTAGATAATCTACCTGCCAAACGGAGAGCGTTGGGGCAAGGTAAAGTCGATCAGCGGAAGATCGCCCAGATAACCAATCCAAACAAGCAGAACGTCATGGTTGTCGGCGGTCTATACGGAGTGCTAGGGATAGATAACTCATTTGATAGACATTGCACGAGAATCCGATTGTCTGTCTATCAATTCGTATCCATCCGTAGGTAGCATTGTACGACTATTTATCTTATTCTACATGTTACCGGATCTACATATCTCACACCAGCTATGCCGAGTAGATCGCGAGGCACACTTTCTCCAACTCCAAATCCCCTGAATATCTATGCCGTTCTGAGCTGGCTCTCCTTACCTTCCCTTTCGAAAGGGGGCAAAAGGGAGAGAGAGGAGGGTATTCGTTTTGTTTGTTCGTTCCGGTCCGACGATCAGAGGGGAGAGGTGGTTTGGAAGGGGAACATAGTCGGTCGGTGGAAGTCTTTGTTTCGGACCGCTGGTTCTCTTTTCTTTTTTCTTCTTCCTACCTACTTCGGTGGTTGATTGATTGATCTGCTTGCGCTGTGGCGTAATTACCACTCTTTACATTCCGGAGGGGGAAGATCGGATTGGCGTTACTGTTCTGCGCAATGCGGGGAGAGAGAGAAAAGAAGCAGTCCATATACATACACTACATATAATTTTCTTTTTTCTTTCTCGATAGTTTGATTTATTCGAGCGGCGATACACACATAGAACTAATGTAATACGGGGAAGAGACGATGCTCTTTCGCCATGCACCCCCCAACTACCCTTTATTCCCCTATTCAAGTAATTTTCTAGATGTCTTCCCCCCCCCCTCCTTCTTGTTTCTTCTCTCCCACATTTTCCCTGATTTTCCAGGGTGGGGGATATATGCCAAGAACAAGGGAAAAAACCACTTGCTAGGTATATGTAAGGGGCAGGAAAGGTACCCTATCTACACTACTACACTACACTACACTACAATGGTGTGGTAGCCGGGATTCCAAGCTCTTTTTTTGCGCCATTCGGAATCTGCGGGGAGGAAGGAAGTTATGTACATATGTAGTTTAGTTCTAGTCTGCGTACTTGCTGGTCTGGGTATAGTTCCAGGGGGCGCAGAAAGAGAAAAAGATGGATGTAACACCCGGGAGAATTAGTGTGGAAGAGAAAGGGGAGGAGGTAAAAGTTGTTCGAGATCAAATGGAACGATCTACGCGCGTCCTAGTCTATCTCGACGGACTAGAAGGGGTACAATGCCACCGCACCGCACCGATCGACCGACCGACCGACGGGGACTTCGGGTGCTTTTGCGTTGGTAGGTAGCTGGTTCAAAGCGGACGAAACGAATAGGTAGAACAATTCGAAGCGGGATTCGTTTTGGGAGATCGTATGTACGCCTTTTGGGGCAGGGGAGGGGAGAGGGGGAGAGAATCTGGTGAGCAGATACACACATTCATTCAATTCCTGGGTTATCCCAACCAACCTAACCTGACTTATATCCAATGTTGTTGCAGGTGCGTACTGGTATGTGAGATGCGTTGTAGTATGTATGCGAGCGGTGCAAGTTGATTTGTTTAACCTAACCTAGGTTGGGTTAGGTTTGACTTACTCGAACTTGTGCTTGGTTTTGCTTTTTTTTTTTTTTTGCTTGCAATTGACCTATTAAAGATCGCAGGATGGGTGGCACCGCAAAAGGTCGGTCTGGGGCTCTGCTGCTGAGATCTACGACGTCTATCACCAATCAATCACCTCGAGGGGACCTTTATTGTATGTATGTAGCGCCCATCGTCTATTCAACGTATGTAGGACATTTTTGTTGGTATGTAACTGGGAGAGAGAGAGAGAAACAGGAATGCCACGCCAACTAACGTACATAGAACAGGAAGTTCTAACATAAGACGGGGAATGGCTGAGTTTGACCATGTTTTACTGGATAGGATCATGTATGTGTAGCCGCCACCATCGTGCGACGCGATGCTGGTTGGTATTGGTGTGATGTGTGTCTCTGGTTAAACAGGTAGCTTACGCAGTACTAATAGTGTACATGCATATTACAACAATGTCCTACGTTACGAGATCGTAGTAAGTAGGTTAAGTATGTACAATACAATATGCCTCCCTTTTCCTCTTTGGTAATGAACGATTGGTATGGGAATTCGATCTTTGCTTCTCTATTCACGTACAAAGGAATAGGTTACCTAATACGCTTGAATCTCCCTAGATACCTAGGTTAGATAGATACCTAGGTATGCGAATAGGTAATCTATGATATAATTCGATATCAATATTGCGTGTTAGCTCGGGTCCTAGGACCACGCCGTCGTGCCTTACCAGCGTTCTAGCTTCAACCCGTCTCCATACAACACAACTTAGGTGATTTATGCGATGGCAGCGGGTTCCACCCATCTGCCTATGGGTTACAAGCAAGACAGGTTAGCGAGTCGGTTAGTCAGTCTATCCGTCAGTCGGCCGGGGAAGGGATAGCGATCGGATAGGATAGAATAGGGGAAGAGAGACACCGCAAACCCGCACCACGGGTGCTTATCACTCGGCATTGGGTATGTTGGTGAGTGTATGCGAGTCAAGGCCAAGGCTGGACTAAGGTATGTGTGAGTGTATACATGTACGTATGTATTGTATGTGCGTGTAGTATATGTATCTGTATGGAGCTCTCCCCGGGGGGCATGGGAAACGTGACGAGATGCTAATGGATCGTGGACGGGGAGGGTTTTCGTTGTCAGTTGAGCTAAGCGTCGTGTCTCGACGACGAAGCTTCTCCTGGGGGCTTCGAAAGGTTCTCCTCCTAACCGCATCCGGCACACCGCAAATCCTCTTGTCTCTCCCCTTCCCAAAGAGCCGCTCTGCCGCTGCAAGGGCCGCATTAGCCCTCGGGTTTGACATGGCATTCGTGGAAGTCCATCGAGGGGCGATTGACGATTAGGACCGTCCGCGGTTGTGGAGCCGAGCAAGAGGCCACCGGGATGGTGGTTTGGAAGGGGGGAAGCGGTGAATTTGGCATTGCAGAAATGTTGAGCTTCCCGTCTCGGCAGCTGGCCCGTAATCGTTTTTCTTACACTAAGCTGGGTTTTCACTTCTGATATGATATTCGCGTCCGGTATGGTTGATACCATGTAACATAATTCAATTGACCGTTATCTTTTTCTTCTTTTCCCGTATATAATCACTTACTTACTGAGATAACCTGCTCGGTAAGCCATGAGAGACATTGAAAGGGGTAGCTGAGTACGGACGGTATGGCAGCCTCGTCCTCTCCCCCTTTCTTCCCTGCACATAAGTGACCGATCGTGCCGAGACGCATGTTATGAAGCGCCGAGATTCCGCTGAGTGACTTTTTCTCATTCGGGAGCTTTCCATATTATCCCGGATGGTACTTGTGGCTGGAAGATTACACGGAAGTCCGTCTAACCTCACCTTACTGCTATCAATTGCTCTCAGAATAAGTTGTTGCACACAGATGGGCCGATGTGGCTAATGATTGGCGTGTGCAATGTAGTAATGTAGCCTGTGTGCTCCAATCAAAAGGATTCAGGGGAGCAGGAAGGCTTGACAGGATCGTGGGATTTTGATAACACACATTAGGTCCGTCAAGGATACTAACTAGCACTACGAGATCTTTTTTTCTCCTGTACTGTTGGCTGGTATAACTCTATTCCCAAGGAGCTGGGCAGAAGCGAGAATCTAATCTGCCAAGCCAGGAGACCTTGTTGGGAGGACGATCCGCCGCCAACCTTTTTGTTCCCACGTGCTGGATCGGGTCTCGCTGAGCTTGGGCTACCTACAGGTGCCGGCGTGTCAGGCCTGCTTGTCAGTCAGTTTTGGTCGGTTGGATGAATACATCGTTTTATATCCGATTATATATTCTATACTATACAATTCCCTTCCAATTGGGGAAAGAAACCATTTACCGTCTGCACTCGATTATGCGCCGCCTATGTCTCCGTTCTTGATTCCGAAGGCTTCTAGGTTAGGTAGGACACGCCACTACTTATGAGAAGGAAATATCCGTGTAACTGTGACATGCAGAAAGCCTCAGCTGCATTTTTTGATATAACTTTTTTCTTCTTTTTCCTTTTGAGTTACTTATCCATGAGAGCAATCTCGATAATTGCCTTTTACACGACATTTTTACAGAAGTTACTGGTGTTGCGCCGCGGGGGCGCAAAGGCCGTAGTATTATTTCACAGCCGACATTGTTATATAGGCTAATACTACTATTTACGGGGATGATACTGCGTTGATTGCCCATATATTGCTTCCCTATGTACGATCTTATCCTATTAGAAGAGAGATATCTCTTCCCGTTGCGTCGAATGAGATCCCAACTAAAAAAAAAAAAAAAAAAAAAAAAAAAAAAAAAAAGTGCCACAACTAGGAAGTGTTTACGGATCGGTGGAATCAATGGATATCGTTTCTGAGGTTAGGTTCCTGGTTGCACAGTTTAAACGACATTGGTTGGTGGTGGAGTTACATACTTGACCTAGCCTACATATGTGGTTAGTGTTATGGTGAGGATGGAAACGGGAATAGGAGGAGCATCATCCATACATCCATCAGCAACGTCATGTCACGGTGAACAATGAACATACTAAGGAACTATGTAAGGGACTCTGCCGTATTAGGCAACGATGAATAGAAAGAGTTATGATCCTTCGTATACTCGTCTAGTCACTTTATCTTGTGTAAGATGAGAATCACACTTACACGATCGAAATGGTGTGCAACATAAGAGTGATAGATGCAAGTGAGCGACGAGCTGACTGTGAACTAGTAGTAGACTAGCAGTGTATAACCCTTTCTTTTGACTGAAGCCTTCTGTTTCCCTTGGCTTTGCCCTTTTCCCTTTTCCCTTTTTTGCGTTTTGCTGGCTGACGAGAGAACGTTGGTACGGATATGGTTATGGTTATGCGCTTCGAGCCAACCACGGTTCGATACTAATAATAACCCATAGGAAGAACCGAAGTTCCTGACCCTCCAAAACTGCCGTTTTACCCCATAAAATGCCGATCTTGTCACCATTTGAGATCCGACGTCGAAGTTCTTTAGGGACGGTAGGGAGGAATTGGACCACTAAGATGACGAGAGCATGGCAGGCTGCAGATAATGTTTAGTAGAGAGCTATTGGGAAATCCCTTGCCAACTCTAGTAATAATAACGTTAGATGCTCTCGATACATTTATTTATTTACTTACCTATTAGTACCTAGTATACACTTACACTAGCAGAAAGTAGATGGAGAGACATACGATGAAGAGACAAACACTAGGGAGAGCAATAAATAGATAGATAGAGAGGTACAGAAACTTGTGATGTTGTGTTTCATAAAAGAAAAATAATTAAATCAATAATGTGATTGGAGTGACAGTACACACAACACCAGATGCCGAAGTGAGTAATGAGGAAATAATCAAACTTGATACAAAAAAGGATAATGAATATGTAACGGTTCCTACGTAACTATCTACGTACGTAGGTATGTATATACCAACATGCATGACGCTTAGGAATTCAAAGTTATATGCTACGACGGACCGACGGAGAAGAGGGAGTACTCCGTATAGGTAGTTGAGACAGTGAGACTCCGTTATTCCCAGTATTGATAACGGGTTACCAAATGTACGGGAGTACTGACAAATGGAAGACTGATGAATTAGGAAGAAGAGAAAGAGAAAGAGAAAGACGGACGGACTCTTGGTTTGGCTCGGTCGGTGGCTTGGAATCAATTGGACCCACTTACCCTTTGGGGCTTGATCCGGACTGACAGGAGCACAATCCAATGAGGAACGAGGAAGGGGGGGCAATCGAGGAATGTCGAGGACCCTCCTCTACGAAGACCCACAGTGGGTGGAGACGCTGTCCCACCCTCCCCTGGCAGGGCGTGCGTAGGTTCGTATGTGGTAAGGTGAGTTGTGTGTTGGCCCCCTGTAGGACCGCCTGGGCTCTTGTTCGAATTTAGCAGGACTTTTTTAGTTTTGGGTGGCTGACCTGACACAAGATGGTGAGAAGGTTTAAGTTAGCGGCCTCAGGTTTCTAAATTTCTTAAGAAACCAGCCCCTGACTGAACAGGACACGTTGAAGATAAAGAGAGAAGGTCTCCCACCACGGAATTAGGAATTGCGGTAGCCTAAAAAAACACGAGCAACCTGAACCTTCCACTACACACCCACTGCACAACCCACTACGCAGCACCACTATTACCACCAACCGTATTGCCCCGTAGAGGACACTCTGTCCTCAACTTTACTTTCTTTCAGGCAACCTTCAACTTTCAACCTTCACTTGTAACTTGCATCACCTGACCCTGACTCATCCCATTGGTTGACTCACGATCACTTGTACAACGATTACCCCTAACCTAATCGACACTAATACGCTGGAAATCATGCTTTGGCATAGGTGAAGGCAGCTGTATTAATTTGCTTTTGCTGTTAAATTTGTATGCGAGGAATTAGGACGGCGCCTCTTTATTACTTTAAGCATTAGCACCTTTTATTTTTATTTTATTTTAATTTCTATTCTACTTCCTGCATCTTCTTTATTTTAAACTCTTCCCTTTTCCCTTTTCCCCCAAACCAACCAAAAACTACTCCACCCATCCCGCATCTTAGTATAATTCACTGTTGGTTCCTTGCATCTTGCATACCTTACAACCAAAAAAGTGAATAATACAAGACATCAATATACAGCAATCAAGGGACAGGACTGGACCAGGGAAATCCGAACCTGCAGCAAAAGAAAGAAACTAGAAGAAATAAGAAAATACCAATAACAAGACAAACCACCAAACAAAAGTCCTCCTATATACACACAAGACTCCTATCAAAGATGGCCACCTGGGAAAGCCAACCACCATCACAACCCACAGTATCGACCACTCCGACGGTATCGATTCCCGAGGTCAAGATCGAGGCTTCTCCCGCCGAGTCTTTCATGTCGGCACCAGGCGACATCTACCCATCTCTCTTCTCCCCCTCCACTATGAACCCTCTAGAGAGTGTCATGACTCCCGAGTCGTATGCCGGTGATGAGAAGGCTGCCTCTCAGCCTGCTTCGAGTCCCGCTCCATCTGCTCCGGCTACCGAGTCTACCGAGAAGAAGCCCGCCAAGAAGAGAAAGTCGTGGGGTCAAGTCCTCCCCGAGCCCAAGACCAACTTGCCGCCGAGGTAAGACTAGACTGCTTTTGTAAATATTCTCTATCCCTCTGCTTACCCCGTATTCTAGAAAACGCGCCAAGACCGAAGACGAGAAGGAACAGCGCCGAGTCGAGCGAGTCCTCCGTAATCGCCGTGCCGCCCAGTCCTCCCGTGAGCGCAAGCGACAAGAAGTCGAGGCTCTAGAGCGCCGGAATTCCCAACTCGAGGTTGCTCTGCTGAACCAGCAGAAGCAGAACGTGATGTTGATGGAGGAGCTTACCAAGCTCCGCCGCGATTCTGGTGTTGTTAGCCGAAGCGCCTCGCCCCTCGATGCCTTCCAGCCTTCCCCTGTTACTCTGTCACAGCCCCTATTTGGTTCTACCGAAGGTACTTCGCAGGGCAACCCCGGCATGATGAATGACTTCATCCTCATGCCCGAGCAGGACGGCACCGTCGACCCTGCCTCGCTGTCCCCCGAACTGAACCCCGTCTCCGACCCAGACGTCAACGAGTCCTCGACGACAACTGAGACCCCCGCGAAGGCCTCCTCGCCTGCGCCCACTTCCACTGACGCGACACAACATCCAGCAGCGGTGTTGTGCGACCTGCAGTGTCCGTCGGTGGAAGTGCCGCAGTCGTGGCTGGCCTCGCGACAACCGTCGCCTCCAGCACTGTCACTCTTCCTGCAGCTTCAAACCCTGCTGACAGTCTCTTCGGTGCTGATTTCAGCCTGTCGTCGTCCTTTGACGCTGATAACTGGGGCGCTCAAGACCAATTTAGCCCTGCATCCGACCCCCTCAATTTTGAGTACAATCATCTGGTTGGTGACGCTACCCCCGAATTTCCGGGATTCGACTTCGATCAATTCCTCAGCGATGATGTTAGCGGCGCCGCTTCGGGCACAGCCGCGGGAAGCGACTCGATCGCCCAAGAGCCCGAGTCCACTTTCAGCCTCTTCGACTCTGAGAATCAAATCTCTTCAGAAACTTTTAACCAGCAGCCCCATCCTGGCGCGTCCACTCATGGATGCGACGATGGAGTTATTGCGGTTGGTGTCTGAGGGATGCGATGACCAGGTCGAGGAGCTGACCAGTGGATCCCCGGGTATCAAGGGTGATCGTAGCCGTGGACCGCAGATGTGGCCGGAAGGCACCAGCTTACCGTCTCGAGAGGTATTGCTCACACTCCTGTGGGCTATTCGAGTCGAAGAACGTAAATTGTCAGTAGCGAAAGGTCTAAGTTCCCGACCCAGTTCATCAGTCCCTGAGGAGACATCAACACAAAACCATGTACCATCATCAACAACTACAACCACAATACTAGTAGCTTCCAAAAAACGGAAGCGAGATATGACAGAAATGAATAGCGGGAAGCGTTTCAGGCTTTACTTTTAAGTTTTATATGACCAGTTCAAAGGGAAGGGATGGCAAAAGGGTTTATTTCTTTTCCGGCGTGGAGGTTCCATGAGGTTCTTTTGCTTTTCGAAAATACTTCAAAGCATGGAAAAGGGGGGCAAAGGGGAGGGCATCGGAAGAGGGGGGAAAACCCACTGGCGTCCGGTATGAAATTATATATACTACACTGACATGATGATGTGTCCGTGGTTGGTTTCTATTTCTGTATTTACGGAAAGGAGGAAGGCAAGGGAAGCGTTTTTCAAGATTTATCTAACTTGACTGGATCTGATATCTCTTCCTGGCGCAGAGAAGAAGAAAAGATAAAGACTTCTTTTTAAACGAACCACGCGAGACACTTTTCAAGGTGTGGGAGGAAAGGCCATCGATTGATTTTGATGTATAACATGATTATATATTCGAATGAATTGCAGCGGAAGAAAAAAATCTTTGAACTGAACTTTTATGAGTCTTGTTGATTTGACTGTGATATGAATGTTTTTACTCTGTGGATTGAAGCATTGGTGTTTAATGGTGCTTGGTGTTTGGTGTTGACTTTTGGAATAGGGGCTTATTCTGAATCTGGGGTAAACCGGGTTAGTGGATTCAGGGGGACCTGCAAGTGAAGTACTGCATAGGTGATACTGGTGATACTAAGGTGCTTGCGGCATTTCGCAACTGGCAGCAGCTGGAGAGGAGATAAGGAAATCGAATGAAGCTGAATCTTTTCTTTTATTTTCTTTCCTCACTCTACATTGTAACTTATTGCGAGTCGAGCGATTATACCTAGTACGGAAGGGGTAAACCTCTCTGGGTTTTAGACACGGATAACCATTTTTTTCTCTCTCTTTTTTCTTTATTAACTTTCTTTTTGCTTTTCATGATACATTGGATTTAATCCGTTGGATGGTATGCGCATATGTGCATGTGTGTATGTGTAAATTGGGAAAAAGAGAAAGGAAGAGAAAACAAGGGGAAGAAAAGGGAGGAGTGGTGCACACATATAAAGAGCCACCGCCTCCACCTTCACCCTCACCATGTCCTCCCCCCCAACAATCCCCCTCGCCTCCCTCGTAACCCTCATAATAACCACCTCCCCCACCCCCTCCAGCCCCTCTACCGAGCTACTCGACGCGATCGTCTCTTCGCTGCGCACGCACTGCGCACCGCTGGTAAGAGAGTGCAGCGTCGTGGTGGTGCTGGATACGCATGAGTCTGTTGCGGCGAGCGAGAGGCTAAAGAAGGGACGGGTTACGGAGGGGAGAGCGAGGGAGGGACGGGAGTATGGGGTAAATGTGAGGGGCTTGTGCGGGAGGGTTTGGGGGCGTGGGGATGGGGAGGGGGAGGGGGAGGAAGAGGACAATAAGAGGAGGAATGAGGAAGTAGAAGTAGACCACAAAACCGCCGAATACGGATCCCCTTGCGTAGAAGGTAACGAGGTCCCCTACCGGATCACCCGCTCCCACCGCGGACGCGTCACCTTCATCGAGCCGCAGCGGCGGCTGGGGTTCGGACTTGCCGTCCGCGAGGCGCTGAGGGAGGCCAGGACGCCGTATGTCTGGGTGCAGCAGCATGATTGGCCGCTCGTCGCGGATGTGCCGCTCAGGGGGCTGGTGGAGGTTATGAGGGCGAGTGAAGGGGAAGATGAGGTTGAGGTTGGAAGGGGGGAGGATGGAGATGGGGTTGTAGGAGGAGGGGAGGAGGGGGAAAGGGAGGGGGAGAAAGGGGAAGTAAAGAAAAAGGGTCCCCCGGTTAGGTACGTGTGCGTGCCCTCCGTGCGCATGCTCTCGTATGCCGTGTCCGCGCATGTGATCAAGTTCCCGGCGCTGAGGGAGCTGACGGCAAGGCTGAAGCGGGAGTTTGTCGTTTCGGTTCCGTCGTCGGACGGGAATGACAGCACCACTCCTACCCTCACCCCTACCACCATCCCCCTCACACCCCTCTTCTTCTGGCACGACAAACCACACCTCGCGTCGCGCGCGCATTACCTATCACGCGTGTTCTCCTCTCGCTTGGCGATGCCGCGGGGCGCGTTCATAGAGGACACGGTGGGCCACCGCGCGCGCGAGCAGATGAAGGCGGGCAACTGGGAGAAGTGGGCGTGCTGGCTGTATTACCCGGATGAGGGAAGGGGGCTGTGCTTGAGGCACTTGAATGGGAGGAAGTGGAGGGGAGAAGAGGGCGAGAGGAGGAAGAAAGCGCTGTGGATGGAGGGGAGGATGGAGTTGCCGCGTTCTGATGATGATGAAAAAGAAAGAGAAGGGGAGGTGCGAGAGGAAGAGGAGGAGGGGGAAGGTGAGAGATGAGGGAATGGCTTGTCTTGAAATATGAGCTTGACTTGCTTGCTTCCTCTGAATCATCACATATCGGATTCGGCAACCATCGATTACGAGCATTGTTTCGTCAAGCAAACAGCATACAATAGGGCATTGGTTGAGTTTTAAAAAAAATACCCGGTATATCTCACGTCTATTTTTCTAGAAAAGCAACACTCTTAGACTATTCTATCATTCTTCTTTTCTCCCGACACGGCATATCCACCGGCAGTCTCACCACTACCCAAAATGGCCTCCTCCCCCTCCACCCCCTCCACCCCACAGTCTACCACCACATCAGCATCCCAAACCATAGCCCAGCAACCCGCCCCACAACCGGTCACCGTATACGATCGCATCGTCGCCATCATCAACGAGATGAACTTCCTGAAAGAGTACATCGCTATGCAACGCTGCTTCATCAAGGCGCTTGCACGCTCGCCCAATGCGGCGGCATTGCGCGTGGACCTCATGGGGTATATGATGGAGGACAACGTCGAGAGGCTCGAGACGCTGGTTATGCGCTACAAGGGTTTGCTGTATACGATGGTGGGTAACCTTAGCCTGGCACTGCAGGTGGGACCCACCGGGTATGCGTCGCCGCCGCCGGAGGGCGAGGAGGAGGAGGAGGGGTGATTAGAGGGAGGGGTTACATAAATATGGAGAAGGGGAGTAGCTGATGATAGCTCAATAGGGGGGCTTGTTGGTGGTGCTGCGTCTTGATGGCTGGTCGTGGTGGTTTTCAAGGGTATACGTCAGGTTGGTGACAGGAAATACGTACATCGCCTACCTAGGTAGATATTGTACATAAACAGATAGACGGCCGGGGGTATACGAATAGAAGCACTTCGCAAGCAGGCATGGATGAGCCCTTGGAAAGCATTGGAAGATATGAGAAAAGGGCTCAGGTTAGATGAGTAAAGGGGTCTGTTTTTTCTTTCATTAATATCTCTTGCGCAACTATTGTGCGATATCCACCGGTACGCATAGCAATTCCAGGCTTCCTACACCCTCTCTCATCCATCCCCCATCCGTATTCTCCCCTCCTCCCTTACACCTTCACCTCCCTCTCCCGCCCCAACACCTGCTCAAAAGTCCGCACAACCGTCTCCCCCAACCCCGTATACCTCACCCCCAGCACCCTCTCCGCCGCCGACCCATCCACCGCATACACACCCCCCTCCTTCTGCTCCTCCGCCTCCCCCTCCCGCGGATCCGCAAACCGCCCTTTTATCGTCGGGAACGCGTCCCGCGCTGCTTGCGCCGCGGCCCCGTACCGGAGCTCCGTGCCGAGAATGAACCGCGCGTCCACCGCGGACGCGGGCTCGACTTCCAGCGCGCGCACGTGCGCCTGCGCGACGTCGGTGACGTCGGCGGATAGCGCGAAGTCGAAGGGGGGCAGCGGAGGAGAGGAGGTCGGATTAGGGGAGGGGGATAGCAGGAGCAAGAGCTGCCGGATGGACTCGCAGGGGTGCGAAGGCACGGGCGAGTTCAGGTAGGGCCCGAAGATCCACCCCGGGCAGAGGGTCGTGAGGGTGAAGGGCTGGGGGGATTGGGAGGCGAGCCAGGTGCGCACTGGGAAAGCGGGCTGTTAGCTGTGGATGGTGGGCTGGTATTTGTGGGGGAGGGGGGGTTAAAAGGCGGGCAGAGAAGATGAAAAAAAGGGAGAACGCGAAAAGGTAAAGAGAGAGAGAAACGTACTAGCTCTCTCCGCTAGCCCCTTACTAGCAGCATACGCCACCCCCCGCGGCGCCCCCGGCGCCGCCGCCTCCTCCCACGTAACCGGGTTCCAGTCCGCCTCCGTGTATGTGTACCCCGGGCGCCGCCCGCGCGCCGGGTCGCACACCGCCGCGAACGACGACGTGGCCACCACGCGGGACACCTCCCCGCCGCCGTAGCGCACCGCGGCCTCGAGGACCGCCGTGCTGCCCTGCACCGCGGGCACGAGGAGGTCCGCTTCCGCGGACACGGGGCTCAGGTTGAAGGGCGAGGCGCTGTGGATTATGCCGCTTACGGGGGAGCCGGCGGGGCGGAACACGGCCGCGAACGCTTCCACAGAGGTTATGTCCGCTACGGTGTACCCCGTGAGCTGGCCGCTCGAGGAGTAGTGCGCGGGGTGCTGCGCGATGGCGCTGGAGACGGAGGTTGGGGTGCGGGCCGTGAGGCGGACTGGAGGGAGGTTAGCTAGGGGGGGAGGGTTAAAGGGGGAAGGGCCACACCTGCGTAGCCCTTTTCGAGGGCGGCGCCGACGATGTGGGCGCCGAGGTAGCCACCACCGCCGGTGACGAGGATGGTGCCTTTGAACTGCGTGTCTGAGCTCATGGTGTTGAGAGTCTTGGTATCTTGGCGTGGTTATACAGGGATAGGGCTCTAGGGAAGGAAATCTCTTGGTCGTGGATTGAGGGTAAAGGGGTCAGGTGTATGTAATGCTTGAGAGATACGCGTACTATATATATGTGTTGAACAACCACTTTCTTGATATTGTCCCGTCTGATATGGGAGATCGGATCGAGGAGCATACACAATCTACATCTTGCCATTGAATGGATTGACGGCCAACTCTGATATCCAGGAGGTTTCTCCTTCCTACTACCTACCCCCTCAGCAAGCACTGGCCTTAGTAACAACACCGGCTGACTGCATACTATGCGCATCAAATACCGGAAGTAGATGAAACTATCCTCGGTGATATGCGGGTAACCGTGCGTGGTAGATATTCTTGCATTTTCTAGCTCGACGACCCAATCCCCATCTAGCTTTTGCCTCCTCCCTCCTTGTTCCCATCAGACCGGTTCGACATATAGCCCTATGGCGTCTCATATAAAGCCACAATCATACATGTCTTAAGCCCCCTACAAAGGTAGCAAAGTCCGATGATGATGAGAATCAAAGATGATATACCTGGGTTCCCAATCTGTGAGCCGGTCCTAGACACGAGAGAGGGAAGGGGCCAATAGAAATATCACTCGGACTTCCACTCCCACTCCCACCTCCCCCGGTCCTCTGGTTAATTATAGTCCCCCGCTGGTATCCAAACGCTCCGGCCTTTTGTCTTTCTATACACCAGTTCCCCCTAGTTTACTCTCCCTAAATTTAGGACCTTAGCATGGCGCAAAATCTGGGGTAGCCAGCCCATCGGTCAAGGTAAAGCGGGGTGTCTCATCACTGAATAGCCTACCTCGATACGTGACTATCCAGTGAGAGAAGGACGAGGCTTGCATGCTGGGGAAGATAAGGAGAGAGGGGGTGGGGGGAAGTAAGATTGATGATAAAGTTAAAAGCTTCTAGTTACAGAATGAAATGTTATCGGTCAATCGCATGTTTTGGTTGTTGCGGAGCTCACATGGATACGAATGACTGAAGGGATTCCCGGTCGAGATGTGAGATGTTCTGGAAAGTATAGATGGCGGTCGATTACTCAGAACCCTCCGGGAAAGGAGGGCTAGGCGGCTTATTGGCCGACCTGGCGAGTTCTTACGCCCTAGGTAAGCCTCTTGTCTCTAGGGAGTTGGGGATGGGAGATGGGAATCAGGATCATCATTGGATTATCTATCTATCTCTTTACCTACGTTTTCTTTTATTTTGTTAAGTGTGAGATAATCTGTGCTCAAGTTGTAAATATCCCTTTTGCCACCACATCTTCGAAAGTAGATGTTTATCAAGGCGAGTGGCTTGTAATTTTTGATCTTACTGGTTACAGCCGGTTGAGACCTATGCTGCAGTCATAGAATCAAACGCTGCCTGCGTTACCGATAGCGGGGAGAAAGGCTCTTATGAATGTTAAGGTATTGTCCTTTGCTGCGAGGATACCAGAGCTCATCCTTCCTCAATAAGGTAGAGGATAGATAGTAATCTATCGAGGCATGCACACGGTCCCTTCAGCGTGTATTGCACAGCATACTGTAGGTAAATCTATGCATATCTAAATATATATAAGGTTATGTATATGCAGATATGTATGGTGGCACGCAAGTTAACCTATGTGACCTATGGATAGGTAGACTCTGAATTTGGAGTGGGAATATTTAGTTTTCTGACCAAATAGCCAACAGAATACGCTCTCTAAGAAGTCTACCATCACCAGGACGTAATGCGTGAAAAGATCCTGCATTACTGATCAAAAGTAGTATAGAAGCATGTTTTCACATGACACCACAGCCATATCAGTTTAGATCCGTCGAGGTAGATATCTCCATGAAAACCGGGGAGAGGTAACTTGATATGGCTGCATGGGTATTCCGAGACACTTTACATAGATTAGAGATCCAGCAACCGAGAATGGAATCGCGGCCCGAGTTTGTACTCGATATACCGAGCGTCTAAGTATTCAGATACCTAGTGTAGAACCGTAGGTCTCAGAGAGTAAGCACTTGTACTCAATGTATGTCGCAATAACCATGCGGCGACAAGTCCAGGCCACAGCAGCGGAGCAATACAAGTAGCCACAGCGGTTATAGGTTCGTTGAGATGACCTGATGCATCACCGGCCTTTGGAATTTACCTAGATCATGTAATTACAAGACATGCATCATTCCACGACATGAACAGCGGGATCGTATGACATAAAACGGCATTTATGAATATACTAGAGCCTGACACTGCGTACCTAGGGTACCTCCGAGATCATAGATCTGAAGCCACCTCCATCCCGTTTAGGACCGCTCGTCAATTCTGCGGTCACGACCCTTCAAGAAACATCTAGGTTATTTGATATAAAATTCTACAAGCAATCTCACTTTCCACACTCCACTTTTAAGGGGCCCCGAGAAGGAATCTCGGTAATAACCACATTAGGCAATACAGAATATCATAACTACTTCCCCTAACTTTTCTTTCTCTCGGAACATGAATGGATTAAGCATAATGGTGAACCCTATCCAACAAGATCATGAATATTAGGAAGTGCCGAAGCCTATCTCTTCTCACCAAAGTATGTTTATGGGAAACAAGAGGTTGCCACCTGGCATCATGTATCGTTAAGAACGGGAATACATCGCCCTTCTTAACGACATAGGATGCCAGGTGGCAATCTCTTCTCCCCAGGAGCGATCGTAGGATCGCTTAACTACGAGGCCGGCGAATGCCTCACCGACCCCGGCTTTCCGTTATTGGACCAGATAGTACTAGTATATATCTGGGTCCGGGACCACAGAACTGCCTTCGTACTTCCCCTTCATATTGGTTGGTGTTGTGTCTGAGTAGAAAAAAAGACGATACATACAGAGAACGGGTAACGAGAGGTCAGCTTCTTCTCCATATATATCGTCTCTTCTTTCGACTCAGACACAACGCTAACCAGGAAAGCAATACCTCGTTCATATCCTACACCTCGTCTCTCCCTGCGACTTTTTCCTCATCACCGTCCTCCTACCCCATTTCCTTGTCGCCCATTTACAGGGACCAAATCCACCAAAGCATCAAAGAATTACCGTTCTCCATGAACATGTCTACGGTCCATCCATTTCATCATACCAAGCAGGTAAGCCGATGAAATGGAAGGACCGGATGGATGGTGCGATACTCGATCGCCGGAATCCGGTTCCCTCCGTCCAACTTCCAAGAAGCGAAGGAGCGGTACGAGGACGGCTCGATGAGACCAGCCGACTGGCTCCTACCTCACTCCGACAGACCACAACCTGAAGGCGCTCGAACCGAGTGAGGTAGAAGCCAGTCGTGGCCGGCGTCCTTGGCGAGCTGCCGAAAGCATCAGGGCCCGCCATTATCTGGGATAGGGACTACGGGGATTTCGTTAGGGGAGGCAGAGGAATCCCCCATACATCCGGTCTTCCTTATCCTCCCAAGATCACAACTAGATGTGGATTCTCTCCCATTCATTCGACGGATATCGGTCATGGATGCATGGCAGAGAATCCACATCTAAGCCATGGTCTTGGATCTCTGACTGGCGTGATCATGAATTTAGGGGGGCAATACTGGCCCCAAGCCGGCTCTCCTTAGGCGGACCCTTAATTATCGGGCGGGCTGGTGATGAGAGGTATGCCACCCCCCACACACCGGGCCCTACGGGATCAATGATGGTGACGCCATCACTCCTCCATGCCGGGTCTTATGGTTATGAGCTCCATGGCTACCCCATTGCCTATACTGTTGGGATTGTCCCTCGTATAACTCGCCGGCTCATTCCTCGCAGCGCATGGCAAGCAGCCATACGCGGCGAGAATGACTAGAGCGATCATCTCGGGGGCAATCCCAACAGTACCGGTAATGTGATCGCTCTGGGTTTTCGTTCAAGTTGTTTGGGAATACCGGAGGCCCCAGTATCCCTATTCTAATAGCCCAATTCTAGTTCGGAGAGACAAGCGTTAGTCATATGTTAGACCTCTTTCATCCGTATTATCAGATGGCAGGCTCCTTGAGGACTCACTAGAAGGAGAGGCCGACCTTATGGAAGGCAACCCCCTGTTTGATTAGAATTTAGGTTTGATTATGGCGACCTGGAGAAAAGCAGGTTAGCGACCTGTAGGTAGGGGGTATAATATCATGTACAGCGTTAATGTCGGCGTCACTGGTTCGTTTCGGCAAGGAGAATATGGAGGGCATACTTGTAGGACCAGTTATGAATTCGCTTTCAGATTCCATAGTTAGCACAAGGTTCAACAGAGAAATGTAACACCATCATACAATAAAGGAAAGAACTAGAACTTACCTGGGCTCCAGCGCATGGCGACTGTTGCCAGTACAGAATCAGGGTGTTGGTAACCCGGGCAAACAGCTGGGCGAACCATCGACGCGCTCTTCCGATGAAACCGAACGTAGAGACCGCCCAACTGCTGGCCAAGGCCACCAACAACCCCTCGGCGCATAAATGACACCTATATTGAGGGTTATTATTATGACTACCGAAGCAGAAGGTTAACTAGATCATTGTTAATATTGCGACCCAATATTTATGCACAGATATTGGGCGCGACATACGTTGTGCTTCGGTGAGCCAGTGATTAGGAGGCATGCGCCATTTAGGAAGCGACCCTTATAGGTGGTTAGCCAGCTTTTGTGAAAGGTAGGATGCCTATTAATTATAGCAATGACAATGAGGATGACAGAGTGGATCGAGGTGTGAAATGGGTAGTGAACTTACCAGAGACACGCAGTCTTTCTTAAACACAAAAGTGTTCAGGATAGGCTTAAGGTGGCCACAAGGGCTTTCTTAATACATGCCGTAATTAAGAAAGGCCCTTTAACCAGTTTCTCTCATTCTCGTTATGATTAGGATTAGGATTAGGATTAGGATTAATTTATGATATTAGGATGTGATTAAATGGTAGAGGGTATGATTAGGAAATTATTTATGAGTGAAGGTTAGAGGAGGTTGAAGAGGTGAAGGAGGTAGGAATCAAAAAAGAAGAGAGCATGGGAATCGGCAGGGTTTATATAGCAAAAGGCACACGAGTGTTTGTGTGTGTTTTCAAGGTACGTAGGTACCTGATTCCATGTTATCCTATTGTTCTATTGTTGACTGATTATTGAGAAGAGGGGGCAAACACCAGTTTCCTAGGAGCAACGCGTTAGGTTCGCGTTCACAATAGGGGCACACGTCCACAACAGGAGGACGCGTATGAGGGGTTACATTATTCACGCGTAAATGTAGTTTGCTAGTAGGAATGTACCTAGGTTACTTACTACCTTAGATGTTTGGCAGCTCTTTCAGGTACAATATGTTCTTTATTCTTTGGACCTTCCTGAATTACCACTTGCAGTTACAGGCTGTGATCTCTACTGACAGGTCAGGACTCGCTCTGAACGACTACTAACTCCCAACCCCAAAGGAGAGGAAGTATCTATGACAGCCTTCTCAAGTTCTGGAAAGGGGGACATCTTGAACCTCGCGTCTTCCCATAGCTAAGAACCACAGAGTGGACAGGCACCTACGAAGGCTTCATATACATATGGCAGGCAATATCTTCAGCATGGGCTGGCCCCCTACCATCAATTATTCTTTTCACTATGAATAACCCTGCGTACCTAGCACAATGAATCCAGTCTCAAGAAACATATGAGGTTATGTGATGGTGGTCATCCATGCGTGTATTATTAGGTATGTATTCATCATAAGCTCATGACTTCATCAAGTGAGAATAAGGAAATAAAAGGGAAGGGGAAGAAAGAAGAAAACCGATCAACCACATTTGTGCTGCTCCTTGGTTCTTGCTGTGCTTATTTTGCTTTTTTCTCTTCCTCATTTCTATAATTCTGTGTTGTCTCCTTTCGCACAAGCTTCCGCGTATTCCTTTTTTCTCTTTTGTAGAAAACTCCTATGGTTGATGCTTTGCCCCTGCTACTTTCCTGCACCTGTCTGATATGTACAACCATCCCCACCACTCTCAAGATGGTATTTAGCCATCATATATGCATATGTGTATGTGTGTATCTGGGTGGACTACCCACCATGTGTGCGCCATGCCTGCTCCTCGAAACTTGATATCATCAAGTGCTAGTCTAAAATCATCATGTGAAACAACCTCTTATCCTTGAAAAGCCAAATACGGTTGTTTCCTACTCCTGGAACCCGAGGGTTTCCGATATATCCAACCATACTCCCTATGATCCTACTCTGGTTTCCGGCCCCACACATATCGGACCTTCATGTAGCCGTGAATGCGCCTACTCTTAAGCTCTCGACGCATATACGCGAGGTGCTCCTGATAGCCTGGTGCATTCTCGCCCATGACGGTGTTCCAGAGGAAGAGCGTGTAACCTATATCACACGTGTTAGGAAGGACAGTATGTAAGAGACGAATAGCTCTGGGGAAGGGGAAAGAAGGAGGCAATTCAGGGAATTCGCAGGATAGTCAGTTATCCAACTTACCTTCGACATCATTCAGCATAGTCGCCTGGAGGTACATCCCGACCTCGGCGAGCTTTGGGTCTTGCGGCCAGGCACCGCAGGGTATCTGCAAACAAGCAAAGATGCGTTAGCATACGACTCGACCGAACATGTGTGCACAGTATGATCTGCCACTGGAATCCGTTAAATATAACGGACAAGCCACGAAACGCCTGCATCGTCATCCATCACATGATGGCCTACCCATCTACGCGGACACCCGCTGCGGTGCAACATCGCACCGCAGCAAGCAGCACCAGTGGCGGGGATAAAAAGAATAACAACGCAAGGTATCCCTTGCTCCCTGCTGTTGCCTTCGTATGTTCCTCGCTCTCAGAATATATCCACCATATCTTCTGGCCCCTTGCATGACCCCCACACCCGCGCACTTGTACCAATGGCTAACGACATGTGAAGCCAAGGAGCAAACACATGAGGACGCCCACTCTTCCACAAATATATTATCCCTTTTATCTCCCCTTCCCTCCCAAACTCTCCTACCTCTAACACCACCACCTCGCCTGGCCCTCGAACCACAGACCGTAACGACCCCAACCCGAAGAGCGGCCCCCAAAGGAGCAAGAGGGAGAAAAAATGACAAGAGAAGGAAAATCCCGGAAAATAAATAGAAAAAGAGAAAACAAAAGGACGACATACCTTATAACTAACCTCCTGAATATCCACGAACCCAGCCTCCTCCATGCCCTTCCTCTGGAGGCCCTCCTTAATGACCTGGAAGCTGACGCCGAGCTTGCGGCCGGCCTCGCGGTAGAGCATGTTCCAGAAGGTGTTCATGGCGCCGTCGGGGGGCACGGTGTTGTCGTCGCTGAGGATCTCGACGTCGGCCTCGCCCGACTGGCACCACCCGCCCGGGCGGCACACGCGGTACGCCTGCCGGAAGAGCTCGGTCCAGTCGGCCACGGCGCCGAACAGGTACCGCGCGTGCACCAGGTCGAACTGGTCCGGCGCCCACGTCCACGGCTGCGTCAGGTCGTCGATCTCGAATTTCACGTTCGGCGGCACCCAGAGCGGCATCGTGGGCGAGAGGTCGGTGCCGATGATCTCGGTGTGCGGGTATTGGTCCGCTAGGTCGCTGGGGGGAGAAGGTTAGTTTGGTGATTGCTTTCTCCTTTTCTTTATTTTTTTTTCTTTTTTTTTTCGTTTTGGAAACTCCCTTGAGGGTGGACGCATAGTAAGGTTTGAAGTATGGTAAAGGGTAGTAATGGTGATGGTTATGACTTACATCGCCCATATTCCTACGTCTGGGTTAGCACGCCATCCAAGACTCACGAGTATCTCATCACGCCGATAGTAGGTAGAGATGGGAGAGGGGTATGCACATACCTGAACCTGTTCCTACGTCTAATACTTTCTACGAGAAAGATATAGAATTAACACCCATTCAACACTCTGAGGTGCCGACCCGGATATATCTATCTAGTGGCCTCTACGAGCGAGAGCCCCTGTCTTCGGGTGGCTAGATTAGAGGGAACTCACCTGCAGGTCCTCACCCTTAATCGGCGGGAGGAAGAGCTTGTTGTCGAGCAGCACCATGAGATAATGGTGACTAGTTCACACCAGTTAGTCCCATTCGTTCATTTGATATTCTGTTCCCCCCTCCCCGCACCGTTCCCCTTCCCTCTCAGTATCGAATAACACCTTCCCCACACCAAGCTCCGGGCTAGATCCTGGGCTCCAACCAACGTACAGCTCGGGAGGAGAGAACACCCACAAGCGTAAAGGGGGGAGGGTTGACTTACGTGAGATCCTGCGACTGCAGCTGCTGGTCATCGTTAGGCGTGAAGTACGACGAGTTGTGGCGCTCGCTGTGGTACGTTCGGCCCTGGATGGTGCGGTACTCCATGATGCTCGCCGAGATTGAGTTGGTGCTGCTGGCGCTATATTCACCGAGCATGGTCAGCCAGATCTATCGCAACGTTGCCATCCCCATCCTTCCTCACACCGGTCCGCCCATTCCCGTCCCCTAAGCGCTCGCGGCGCACGAGATTATCACGTGCAAGACAGTACGTGTGGAAGAGGTGATGGATACGACGTGTCTGAGACGGTGTGTGCAGACGAAAGATATACGAGGAAAGGGGGGAATGACTTACGCATCACTCCCTAACGCTGAGTCCCCATCGTCGTTATCTTCTTCGTCGAGCTAGATCACGGTTAGCTTCCGTACAGATGTCTTCGCTCTTTCTCTTTCTCCCTCTCGCAAGCAAGGTTCCCGAGTTCCAGGTTTTTTCTTTCCATTCCTCATCTTATCCTCATGCTTTTCATTTTCCCTTTCATCACTTCTCACTCCCCTTACACACATACAACCCCCGAACTTAGTGTATTTTTTTTCATCGGAAAAAAGAAAAGGGGAGGGGGATAAGATAGGAGGAGAGGATAGGAGTGACACTGTTACGCACCACTCGACGCGCTTAGTATCGTGATGAGATACGACGAAATATGATGCAATGCGATGTGCCGTCGTGAAAACGTAGTTCTCGTCTTCGTTCTGCGCACGTCCCGCATATGACAACTCATCTCTCATCTCAATGCATCATTCATCTTATCCTCTTCAGTCCTCTCATATCCTTACCCCTTCCTCTCATCCGTCTTCCTGAAACATACACACGCACCCCAACCCCCCTACCATTTTTTTTAAATGAAAATAAAAATAAAAAGCGAGGAATGAAATCAAGAAAGAAAAGAAAGAAACAAGGAACATCTTCCCTTCTCTTTTTTTTTACTCCTTCTCTAGCATCATGGTATACATACACCCCGTTCTTCTGCGAAAGCAAGCGACGAAAGGCGTACCTCATCTTCAGGCACCGGCGCGGCGATGAGCGCTGGTTCCGCATCTTCTTCTACGTCTCCTTGCGTCTCCTGGTGCTGAGCAGTGGCGGCAGTAGCAGTGGTACTCACGGTAGGTGGTGGCGGCGGGCTAGTCGCTGAAGTCGTCGGCTGGTCCGCCATTGTTTCTTTTTTTTTCTTTCTAGAGAGAAAAAAAAAAATAAAGAAATAAGTCTGTCCTGTTACTTTTTTTCTGCGATGGTCCTGGTTGGCGAGAAGGTAAGATGAAGAATAAAATAAAAGTGACCAGTAAAAGGTAGGTATGTAAGTACGAGCCGGATACGTGGTTGTGTGGTGTGGTGTAAGTGGTGGTTATAGTTGCGGCGCGGATTCGGAGGCGGCGGCCAACGGTGGTTGTGGTAGTGGTGGGGTGGATTCCCTTTCTAGTTGTTCCCTCGGATCGATCTTCCTTTTTCCTTCCCTTCCGTTTTGGTTCCGTGTCTCTTCCTTTCTTTCCCTTCCCTCTGAGTTTCGGCAGGTCTAAGCAACGAAGTCGTTTTCAGTTGGTATTTCCCCCTCTCCTCCCCTTCTGTTCTTTTCCTTTTCTCGACCCCTGGTTCGGATTCGCACAAGTCGGAAGGTGACGTAGGGAAAGAGACAGACAAAGACGACTCTTTCTTATTTTCCTTTCCGTCCTTGCTGCGTGTTGACACTTTATAAAAAAAGCCCCTGGTAATAACAGCAGCAGCAGCAGGTGGGATACGTGCAGCTTATAGCCGAGAAATAAATAGAGGCCAAGAAAGAAAAAGAAAGGAAGAAAGAGGAAAGAGATGAGATATAGAGAGCGGGGCCTACCCGAGAATATGTATAAAAACGAAGAAGAATTAAAAGAGGATAGAACCAAAAGAATAGTCAAGATGGGATGGGAGAACGGGGGGAACCCTTGTCTTTTTCTAGAAAGAATAAAAAAACCGACGAGACTACACTAGTAAAAGGAAAAAATAAAAAAGGGAACAGCCCCAAAAACGGTTTATGGAGACTAAAAAGTAGACGGGGCCGACAAGGGGTGCGTGTGTATGAGTGTGTTATTGATAGAACGGGGAGAAGACTAAGAGACACGAGAGGAATAAGAATGGGGGCGGGCGGAGAGAGATGGAGAGAAGGAGGATCACCAGTGCATTGAAGAAATAACTAAAAAACTAAACTAAACCAAACCAAATCAAAACCCACTTTCTCTTGTCTCTTATTTTCCCTGTCTCTTTTTTCTATCTACCCTGTTATGTACTTCGTTTATTATTATTATTTCTTTGTCTTGATAGTATCCCCCTTCCCCCCCTCACCCATGTCCTTGGAACACGGAGGTCTAAAATTACGAATCACCACGATGATGACGAAACGGGGCGCCCGCGTGGGCGAGGGTTAGGTTAGTTAGGATGGGGGTTTAAAAGTTAGGTAAGGGAGAATAAAAAGAAACGTATGAGATATGTAAAGATATGTAGGTTCCGTATATAATGGAAGCTTATAACCACGCCGCGCATGTGATGTTGAGAAGGATGCGGCAGTACATAATCATTATCCCTTTTTTTTTTTTCCATTTGTTTCGGTCTTTCTCTTGGTGGTAATCTGTTTTAGGGCGACGATGGAGATTCGTTCGCTCGGCACGGCGCAAGCGTCATGTAGATGTCAAAATGCAGTCAATGGTTAGTTATGTTACCTTTTTAGCGAGGGGTTCTTTTTTTCTTCTCCTCCTTTTCTCCAAGCAATACCGGCCGGGACGGACGGGAGTTGTGCGTCTTGTACATCTGTAGTGTCTTTTTTTTTCCCTTTCTCTGATATGTAAACCTTAGTAGTTGATGTGCACTATATGTATGCATGTACGTTTACGTACGTCTCTTGTCTAGACTCATGTAGTGTAGGTAGCAGCGGAACAAAACGAGGCATGATATACACGTTCCTTCTACGTATCGGGTATGGGAACTTATCTTTACCTAGGCTAGTCCGACGGGACTAACCAATAACCGGACTTTATGTAGTACTATAGCGTGGTGTAATAGCATTTAGTCCGGTAAGGTCGCTCAAAGTAAGGAGGAGGCTAGGTAGGGGGGAGGGAAGAAAAAATGAAAACGACAAGAAAGCTAACCTAGCTAGTTAGTTTAAACAAGTATTTAGAACCAAAAAAAAAGTCATGAGATTTTGATCATGCCCGGTTCTAGAAAAAGAAGAACGAACCGTGCCGCGTGTGGGGAAAAATTAAAAAAAAAGAGGACCCTTGCTGAAATACACTACACGATACTTACAATAGTAGTAAGGCTTAACTCATGGATTTAATCTAGGATCTTATGTTATCAATGCCATGTACAGAGAGGAGTAGTATTCTAATCTTCTTACCCGAGTTTCTGCTTTTCGATCGCTTCTCTCTAATTATAACGTAGAGGCCATAATAGACGAGAAAAACGTGCTGCGCCACGGGGTTACTTATTCGATTGCCTTTCTGTATGTAACCTGTGTCTGTGTCTTTACATCATGTCATACGTTAAGTTGGAATGAGTTAGGGTTGACGATGTCATGCGCCATGCAGTATGAGCTGTATACATAGCGCATACAACGATACATTGATACATATATATATACATGGACCATACAGACTAGAGAAGGAATGAAAAGAATGTCTATCTGATCTCCCTCCATTTCTAGTTTACCTTCGGAAAGTACCTATCTTTCCGTCAACGAGGGGTAAGGAAGAACAAGTTAGGATGAATAGGAGAGAGACCAGGTTTAGGGGAAGTAGGAATAAGCGGAGAAAGACTGGTTGACCAAGTGGGGATGGAAGTCCACCAAATCTTCCTTGTAGATAGCTTCCAAGCTATGTACATGCTATATAACTTACATATACATACACATACACATACACATACACATACACATACATAGGGTACAACCTGCAGCAGTGTGTCTCGCGATACACCGAAAAGAAAAAGCAAACGAAAGTTGTCCCGCCGGACACAGGACATTACACATACGCTGACACTGCTTACCTACGGTTAGGACTTTCTTTGATAGGAATGTTTGACACCTACTGGTCATGATGATATATGTTAATGCCGTGCCGTGCTGTGTGCCGTTGCAGTTGAGCAAATGCCGTCGTCGATTCTATTCGACAATTCTCCCATCCCATCTTCTTTTCCCCTGGTCTTTTCCGGCCTTTTCTTTGCTTTTCTTACCTGTCAATTCCGATTTGACCAAATGGAGCGACCCGGCGTGTTCTTATTGGTCAGCCATAAGAGTTTCCTTTTTTATTTTCCTTTTTTATGCGTTAAAGTTATTATCAGTATTTTTCTTCTCGCCTTCTCTTTTTTTTCTCCGATGCGTGTCTCTTTTCTCTTCGTTTTCTTTTGTTTCCTGGTTGTTTTTAGTTCTTTGTGTCTCTCTATATCTCCAGTCCCTTCTCCACCGTTGCTGCAACCGATAATTCGTCCGTCACCGCGTGGTCGAAGTACATATAGTTACTACATACATACCTGTTAGTCAATATGCATATAATGCCCATGCGAGTCCGGGATACCGATACCGATATGGTCCGATTTTCCTAGAAAAAAAACCCCTTTCTTTACTCTCCAAAAAGGCAACCCCCATATCCATTAAAAGAAAGAAGAAGAAAAACAAGTTATCACCGGCCCGGAATTCGCTGCCAAGGCCTATCCCCCTTCCCGAGACATGGGTTGTTCGTGCGCGCGGGGCTCGATTCTGTTGGCTGATAATCGGGTCCGTCTAAGGTTAGAGGGGAGGAAAAGAAAAAGCAAAGCAACAAAGTTGACGGACAGGCCCTGCCGCATTGGCAGATGCAGGTGAAATCTGACATCCTTCAGCCCTTCAAACTTACCTACCTACCTACCTATCTACCTAGGTCACCTTCCTTTGGACTATTCAGTTACTCAGCCCAGCACAATATCTGTCCAAAAAAAAAAAAAAAAAAAAACCCCGGGGAGAGGGTATACTAGGTAGTCAAGGTAGAAGGAGAGGGGAAGGAGGGGAAGAGTGCAAAAGAGATAGAGGGGGTAAAGAGGAGACAGAACCAATGGCATAACACATTCGTCGGCTACGGCGCTGCCGGCGGTGACGAAGACGAGCAACGGTGCCGACGGCGATGAAGCCGCCACCGCCAGACCAGCGCGCGCGGGGCCTGCGTCTTCGTATTTGCTTTTTCTTTCTTCCCCTTTTGATGTCCTATTATAGATGCCTTTGGACCCGGTTCCTTCTCTAGGCACATATCTCCCTCCACCACCATCGTCACTTCAGGGAGTAGTAGGTAAAACACCCTTCCGTCTTCGTCTCCCTCACCTCCGATATCATACTACTGACCTATCCACTCTGTATCGATGCTATACCTAGCTACCTTGCCTAGCCTAGCTTTTACTTCCTTCGCAGCTGAAACATAGACCTAGGATGGGGGGCTTACATTAGCTACACAGGGCCCATTACTAGTCTTTGATATACTAAGAGAAGGTATTGTAGGCACCCTAAGGGGGTGTAAGAAAGCGTTGATTCTAAGACGTCGTAACTAACAGATCGCCAATATCCCTACACCAACCAGTCAACTCTCTTTATGATGCACATCACCAGCTAGCGAAGTTTAAACTTACCCTACCCAAGACCAGGATTACCTACGGTAACCTGCCTGCCACTGCCGGAGCGAGCAAGGTCAGGCCCGGTAAAACAAGGACGGTAGACCAGATGCTAAAACGCAGGGTAAGGCAAGGGATTGAAAGTAAGCCAATCCCAAGTCAAGGAAAAATCAAGGTGAATATAGTCTATAGTATATGTTCAGTTTTACACCTTGCCACCCATTACAACCTACGTACGTACTAGACCTGGGCATAGAACCTCATAGCTATTGGGGCGGACCCCTTCTCCGTGCATACATACTTAGCAGCAGGGTGTGTAAACCCACTAGATCGAGTTGAGAGTCTCATGAGATCATCCGAGTGTCCCTAGTGTAAAGCAGATAACAGGCACGAAGGAGAAAAGGAAAGAAAAGATATAACCTCGCTTTACATGTATATCTATCCGCTCGCCCTTGGGCCCAGCATATATATCTACACACATATACGTCCATAGGCCATGTATACGTTAAGCACGCATTTATCTCGTGTATACTGACAGGCTCGGTACGTACGTACATAGCGTATATAAACAGCTGGGTTATGAGCACATACGCGCGTACACCTAGTATATAGATCAAAACCAAAACTGGACAGTCAGCCAGCCATCGAACCAAACCACCAGAATGTAGCTTACCTAGTTCAGCACCTGGGTGAGCTAGTCATTATACTTACCGTAGCCATGCCAGGAGTCAGTAGTGCCAGGATTACGGTCTATTTGGATAGGATAGGGCTTTATAGGCGTACCTAACTCTTGAATGCCGACCTGCTGTATACAGTCTACCTACACGCACAATGAGGGCCTGGGTTGTTTTCTTCCATGCACTTGAGTAGTCCACCTACTTCCCTGCCCCCTTCCTCTTCTCTCTCCTCTTGACCATCCCTCGCGTCGCCGTCTCTTTTCTTCTAATATATGGACGATGGATGTCTGATAATGATTTCACACGCGTCCGACCTCTTTACATACCACTTACCTACTCGTCTCTACTTTCCGTATCTTTACTTTGCCTACTCTCCTTTACCTACCCCTTATCACTTTCCAAACCCCTCCTACTTCTTTACACCACTGACATAACCCTATCCCCTTCTGACCCTTGATCCCCTTACCCACCTACCTTCCGTCCCCCCATTTCCATTCTTTCTTGCCTCTAACCTCCCCTCCCCTCCACCCCCTCGTTTCTCCCTTGTCACTCCTAGCCTAGCCCCCTATCTCTCACAACCTCCTTTCTTTTCCTATCCCCTCTCTTCTCCCTCCCTCCTTTCCTCTCCCCTTTCCCCTTTTCCTTCCCCCCTCCTCCCTCCACACCTCTCCCTCTCCCTCTCCTATCCCCCTTCCCCTTTCCCTTCCTATGAACAACCACCTAACACACCCATATACCCCTTCCCCTCCCCTGCTTAACCTAACCCAGGCCAGGCCAAGTCAAGTCAAGTCCAATCCCCGCTCAACTCCAAAATCCTCACTCCTCGACACAAAGTCCCAACTTCCCAGAGACAAAAAAAAAGAAAAGAAAAGAGGAAAAAAGGAAACGAGAAACTGTAAATCTGAAAAAAAAAATTATTTTCTTGATTTAAGATGTGGAAAAAAAGGGAGATTTATCCTTCAAATATCTTTCCATCGCCCTACCTCCTATGAACATACTCTACAAAAAAAAGTTGAGTTTATCTGTTTCTCGCGCGCAAAGCAAAGCAAAAAAAAAAACCCCCATGCATGTCTTTTTTTTTTCGTGGAAATATGCCTACATAAAAGTCTAAATAAATCCCGATTGATGAAGACTATTCCCCTTGTTTGCTCCCCCCCTTACCCCCCTACCTCTCCGTGCCGTAATTATTATTGTACAATTGCATAACACGTTCCGCACATCTATCCATGTCCCATCGCGCACCTCATCTACCGCCCGGCCGTATCCTCGTACCCATCCTTTCTAACTCGTACGTAAGCCCCTCTTCCCTTTGATTTGAATTTCATTTCATATATTTTATTTTATTTCCCAGCCTTTCGAAACTGGGTTTCCCTTTCTATACCCTTAGGACCTTAGCGGTGAAGTCCTCGATGAGCTTCTCGGTGGGGAAGCTCATCTGCTCGAGGCCCTGGGCGTAGGGGGTGGGGACCTCGGCGCCGGTGATGCGCTGGGCGGGGGCGTCGAGGTAGTCGAAGGCGTACTCCATGGTGGTGGCGAGGATCTCGGCGCCCATGCCGGCGAAGGGGAAGCCCGACTCGACCGAGATAAGGCGGTGCGTCTTCTTGACCGACTGCACGATGGTCTCGATGTCGAGGGGCTTGACGGAGCGCAGGTTGATGACCTCGGCCTCGACGCCATACGTCTTGGACAAGGCCTCGGCGGCGGCCATGCACTGGCCGACGGTGCGGGAGAGCGACACCAGGGTGACGTCCTTGCCCTGGCGCTCGACCTTGGCCTTGCCGAAGGGGATCACGAAGTCGTCCTTCTGGGCGGCTTCGGACATGGGGAAGGAGACGCCGTACATCAGCTCGTTCTCGAGAACGCAGACGGGGTTGGGGTCGCGGATGGCAGCCTTCAGCAGGCCCTTGGCATCTTCGGCAGACCAAGGGGAGACGACCTTCAGACCGGGGATGGAACCGTACCAAGCGCTATAGTCCTGGGAGTGCTGGGCGGCGACACCGGAGGCGAAGCCGTTGGGGCCGCGGAAGGTGATGTTACAGGGCTGGATACCACCGGACATGTAGAGGGTCTTGGCGGCACTGTTGACGATCTGGTCGATGGCCTGCATGGCAAAGTTGAAGGTCATGAACTCGCACTATGTATGATGTAAGATAGGGCGCAATTAGTCTTATTGTTCATGTTAACTGTTCGAATTCAAGATCTGGCCACGGCCTCACGCCGATATAGGAGCCAACTTGATATAGGAGCAACTTCAATATAAGAGAAAAGAAGAAAACTTGGGTATAAGAGCCAGGTAATTACTCACCACAGGTGCCAAACCGCTCAAGGCAGCACCAACGGCCAGACCACAGAAACCGCTCTCAGTGATGGGAGTGTCGATGACTCTCTTGTCGCCGAAGCGGTCCAGCAGACCCTTGGTGACCTTGTATGCGCCATTGTACTGAGCCACCTCCTCACCCAGAATGAAGACCTTCTCGTTTGCCTCGAGCTCCTCGGCCATAGCTTCATTCAGGGCCTCTCGGACCGTGTACTCTTTCGTGCCCTTGACATCGGCAAAGGTGCGTCGCTGGGAGAGGGAGAAGGAGGTAGCAGCGGGAGTGATTCGGGGAAGGGTTCGGGGTGCTGCCGCTATGCGAGCTGAAGCCGCTAGTCGAGAGGCGGGCCGGAGGTAGCGGGACATTTTTATTTTTATTTTCTGTTGCCTCTGTTTCTCCGGGGACGGGGGGACGGGGGGAATGGGGGATATAAATGGGTATTAGATATGTGAAGTCTGAGACAAGGAAAGTATAAACGTGAATTGAGGGGTTTCCGGCCGTCTCGAGAGTAGAGGGTAATCTAGAGAGTAAGAGAAAATAGGGAGAGGGAAAGGGAAAGGATGTTTCGGGGCTGACGACGGGGTCAAAAAAAGAAGATGATGATGAGAGAGAGAAAAAGGTTAAAAAATTAAAAAAAAGAGTGATTTTTTAGTTGCTGATTGCTGATATCGGAGCAATGCATAAGTTCCTTCCCAACTTTTTTTTTAGTGCACCGGAGGGAATAGGAACAAGCTTGTTGGGTTGAATTGGTTCACTAGTTCAGTAAAGGTTTAGCGTAAGAGTCCTTCGGGAGATCTGATTGATTGAATCGTCAGACCCACCTTCAACTTTCCCCGAAGAAGCATACAACTTACAACTTCAGGTCCCTTGCCTTGCCTTACCTTACCTAAGCTACCACTTACAATTGAACCAATAACAATTATTTTGCATATACACCGATATCAATTACTACATTCAGTACATTGTAGGTAGACTTCTGTCAAGCTGCACCCAACAAGTATCGTTAATGTGAGAACTCTAGTCAAGAAAAAAAAAAGAACTAACTATCTTTTAAGTGCTGTGCACCAATTGGTGTTTCTAAAATGACATTGGCCCCTCACCAATATACTGAATGAGGGGCTTCTATACTGTGATATAAGTGCCTATGTATGTACATATACCTATCGGGAGCTTATCTTGTCCCGTTGGGGGTCCGCTCTTAGAAACCCGATAGGTATTATCTACCTAGGTACCTAGGTACATAACATCTAACCTAGGACACATGTTGATATTACACACTACTCTTTTTTTATTACTTAAACGAAGGTTATAAGGATACCAGTACTCTATATTATTTGGAAGTATCATCTCATGGATCGTTAACACATATAAATGCAACAAAAATACAAGGTTAGCACTTCGAAAGACGAATTATTTTCATTATATACCCATCTAACCTATGTATATAGGCTTAGGTATCTATCTCCTAGACAACATTACGAGATCACCGAAATAATATCCTCACGTACGTAAATTATTATTATTTATTTTTCATCTTATTCTGAATCCACGCAATGCAAAACAGCAAATGTACTCTTCAATTATATTACACCGAAGAAGGCCTATATAAGTCCCACCATCCAAGGCCTTACGCCTATGAAAAAGGCCCCATCATCGCGGACAGTGTATACTCTCATGGCCGATTATTATAATAGGCGATTTTGATTATTGACGTCGTTCCCATGTTCTATCCATTGGTTTGTTGTTTTGTGTTTCCCCGTTCCGCTCGTGACAAAGTTATAAAGGTATCAACAAGAAGGTATATATCCGCCTACTGCTTTGGCTTCTGCCCAACCATCAGGTACATGGGCGTGAAGAGGTGCTTCTCAGCACCGGCGACCAGGCAGTCGGCAGCGACACCTAGACTGTCCGCCGTCTTCTTCGTGCCCGCCGGTGCGATCTTTACCATCTCCAAGAAGCCGGCAAGGTTGTGGGCGATCGTACGACCCCACCATGTCATGCGTGCAATGGTAAAAGCGTCGAAGTAAGACTGCAAGTACTTCCACCGGCCAGCAAGCGGCCAGTACCAGGGGATCTCGTCAGGGCGGTCTGCAAGGTCCTCGTGGTGCAGCATATCGAATCCGGCAATCTTCATCGCCTCAAGACCTTCCTTGATGGTCACCATGTTGGAAATGCCATCACCCTGCTCAATACCCAGTCGGATTTCGCGGTGCTCCAGGTTGTCGTTGTCGTAGTCATCCGTCATCAACCATTCATAAACACCAAAGACACCACCGGGCTTGAGCACACGGAAGATCTCGCTGTAGACACCCGCCAGGTTGGGCGCATGGCAGGTGGCCTCGATGGCGTAGACAGCGTCGAAGCTATTGTCCGCGAAGCAGTCCATTTGCTGTGCATGTTTAATTAGCACGGGGATAAGAGAAAATGCGACAGGAAAGTATCAACGCAGCGAGCAAGCACTCACCATAAAGTCACCCTTGACAAAGTTCAGTTGGTTCCTCTGATCCGTCTGCTTCGCATATGCAAAAGCACGCTCGATCTGGTAGTCGTTGTTGTTCAAGCCGGTGACGTGGCAGCCGGTGAACAGGGAGATCTCTCGGGCAGGTCCACCAACACCACAACCAACATCAAGCACCTTCATGCCCTCCTTGATGCCTATCTGGTGAGCTAGGTAGTGTTCATGTCGCTTAATGCCCTCATAGAAGCTCTCGCCTTTGCCGTACCGGCAGAAGTGGAAGGACTGGCCCCAACCATACTCGTACAGGTCAGTGGCGAGGTTGTAGTAGCTGTAGATATGTTAGAATGTAGGTCAGGTAGGTATTGTGTGTATAAAGGAGATGTTTGGGCCTGTCGGTGTGTGGAAAGGGCGCAGGTGCAGGAGGTTCGATAAAGCAAATTCATGACTTACTGTCTCGTCAAAGTCGCATATTCAGCTGTGCGTTTCTGTGTTCGATAACCAATTAGTAAGTGTGGCTCTGGAGAGAATAAGAGAGACAAAAGGGTTATGTCGAACTTACGGCTCGGTCTTCAGCGGTCTCGTCCTTCGCAGCTTGGTTGTCCCAGTGCTTGAAGTATTCGTCAACAGCAGCTTTCTTCGCATCGGCGCCCTTGCTGAACATGGCACGAATACCACCAGGTGCCTGGGCGGAATTTCCGTGCATGGCCTTGTTGAAGGCGGCGTCTCGTTCTCTGTCCTGCATCTCGAGTCCGGATTTGAGGGATGCCATGTTGAATGATTTCGTTTGACGGTGACCGACGAACTTCTTTACTTATAAAATATGTTGTGTATACAGATTAAACTAAACCCTGCTTTCTGAAGGATTCTTTCGTTTCGAGAGATCCTATATAAGTAGATATACAGATCGTATTCGCAATCGGGAAGTCCAACAGTCAGGAGGAATTAATCGTGAACAATAAAAAAAGAAGGAATGGAAAGAAAGTAAAGTTTGTTCGTGATCGCGTTGCAGAAAGTAGCAGGGAAGAAAAGGGAAAGAGAAAAAAAAAAGGGACCGGGGCACTTATTCAATGCCAATTGACTTTCGGCATCGCCAATTAAACTTAGATTCCCGTTCTCATAGCAATATCCGCTAGCTTGCTAACTTTAAACCGCCTAGCTCAGCAACTTGTCACCAATCACGTCCTGCTGAACCTGCATTACTTCTTAGCGGTGACAGGGATGAGTCCCTTCCAGAACAACAACACCTTTCCATTACACAAGCTTTCAATGTCAAAGTTGGCCCCTGAGCTAATCTTTTCGCCAAACCAGAATGCGAATACGAATTCGACAAGCCACATCACATGCAGGAAACACTAGTACTAAACTCGTGGCTTGACCCCTTCCTCTCCCCCTCCTCCCCCCTTTTTAAAATCAATGATTAGACTATAGAGTATTTTCTCCCCTCCTCCGCATCTATAAACTGTAACACTACCTAGATAGGCAATAGTAACATATCTACACCTCCAAATCGCGTATATCTGCCGGTTAGATATCTGATCCATGGTGAGGATGCATCCTACGCTATAATCATAGCGTAAATATCTTGGTATGTTTTATAGTACGAATACGAGACAACTACCTACCTCACCTACTTATCATTCCCTTCTTCTAATGATAATCCACTATTATACTTAGCAATAAGAACAACAACAAGAATTCAGCTACTCAACAGCGATGATTAGAAATCATCCGAGCATAGCAGATCCCTCTCTACATACTGGATACCCTAGGTACTGATGTTTATCAGAGAGATGTGCAGCGAGTGATGTTTAAATTTCGGGGTCTCGTAGTTTCCGTCATTCCGAGAGGTATCTAGTCTCAATTCATGGGGTATGACTGGAGAGCATAGTTCATTTACTATGTATATCGTTTCAAGAGCCCTGTGAGCTAGTACGGTGGTAACCCCCCCCCCCCCCAAGCCGATAGATATGGATCATAAATATCGTGTCAAATACACCGCCATCATTATTCCGGTGGTAAATAGATCAGCGTACGCATCGTTTGAAGAGGAACTAGGCACATAAAGTATAAAGCAAACCGCTGTTACCTTGTATATAACAAAGACAGGAGAATGCAAAGTCGTATCTTGGTATACAAGATGTTTATAGATACAAACATTCCCATACTCAACGCGGGAGAGGGGGGATCGTGTAGCACTCTCGGAAAATATGCTTAGATTGTAGAGCTCCTGGGTAGCATTAGCACATTCGCATATGAATGACTGGCCATGAGGTCTAGATCACTACATTCCCGGTACTAGATTTAGCTGATGATATTCGTGCTACTAGGAAGGAGCTAGAACTACAACTATCCTAGCATACCATATCCCGGGCGTATCAATAGCCTCTTCATATGTCAGGGACTATAACTGTATGCCTGATGATTACGATGAAGCTCGAAGTCTAGGGACCGAGAAGCCAGCACAGGGATCCCAGGATATAAGGTTTACTAACAGACAGAGAGATCATTTGTATATATAGGGACTGGATCACCATATATATCTAGTTCTAGGTCTTCGCATAGCAATGACTAAGATTTCCCCGAAGCTAAGAAATGTTAACGCAAAACTACGGCTTAACGAGGTGGCAGTTGCTAATCTCTCCCTTTCTTGTATTTCCCAATCCACCGTCTACTTGGTTGCTTTGCAAAATGTAGTAATTGTTACGAGAGTCCTAGCAAGAGATTAGTGAACCGAGATACTCTACAGGAGACTCGAGCTATAACTATATCTAATGCCGTTATATATATGCATTGAACATTCCCCTTGTTCTCTCGAGGGGTATGCACTGTCATGCATCCCATAGTCTAATACATCGTTCTTAACGCAGATTATTACCCAGTGTTATCTTAGATAGATATCGAGTTGCGATGCTCCGTGTCTGCAGTGTTGAACGAAGGTGCATGTGTAGGCTCGCTATTTTTATATCATGCGTATTGTTTTCTTTGCACTTCATTGTTATATGAAACTAAAACTATGTATATCATAGGAATATATACGAAATATTACTTTTATTACCCCTTTTCACATCAAATAATCATATAATATTTTCGAAAACCAAAAATGTCAGTGACATGACATAACAATCTTCAGACTGAAATCTCTGATACAGCCTTATAATACGTATTTCTTACAAGGACAAGTGAATTATTTAACCACCTAATTTGCGTTTGGCGTGTAACGTACCTAGTTGTTGCGCAAATTATAAGAGCCACAGCTACCTAAGACACCTGCCTTACTCGTAAGCAATTATTACGGGCTAAGAGATGATCCCCTGGAGGCAAATAGCGCTACAAGATGAATTCCCACAGTAACAAAGGTATAATGAAGTCATGAGCGCCCGGAGTCTTCGAGGGAGAGTTCTCTGGAGACAACACCCAGATTCCAACCTTCGAACTCTCACACAGAGATTTTCCCCTTGTTCTATGAGTTCTCTATTTAAGAAAAAGAAAGCGCTCGCGACTGCTGGTCAAAAGTTAAGTCCACTTGATAACCTACGGATTTCTTATGATATTCTCTTCTATACCTCTGTCAATGTTTATAGGAAGACAAGGCTATCGACCTTAATTATCCCACGGAAAGATTCCCTACGTAAGCGTCCCATAGGTAATATTAGGACAGAAATTCCGGCCCGAATGTTGGAATTCCCAAGGGGGATACACAACAAGACATGAGATTTCACGAGGAAAGGGAGTACTCTTGCCATTCCCCGTAGGAATCTTAATGGTGTGGTAACATACAGCCCTGATTCTGAAAGCTCATAGCATAGCCTATCCCCAAGGAGCAGCCCCGGGAGCAGTGACGTTGACGTCGCAGAACCAGAGCAACTTAGAGACAATAACAATTTCGGAATAATCTAATTTCCAATAATTTTTTTAATAGTCATATTAAAGGGGTGTATCCTGAATAGAAAAGTAGTCTACAGACTAGATCTGTAGAAGTATAGTACTCCTTGTAATAAGGCCTTGTCCTTCTGCTATTAGCGAGAGAATTCTATTGACTAGATAAGCGCAAGAGCTTTTTCTTGAAAAGAATAACCTAAGAGAAACTTAGACCACAAAAGATGAACCGCATGTCCTTGGTCTGCGTCCAAACCTATAATCACTTCACCGAAGCCTTCTTGCCGAGCGCACAAACCTCCGGGAACTCTTCATGTCCTATCATGGTTGAGGATAGATCGGTGTCATAAGGCCCTAGTCGCGACGATCCTAAAGTATGCAGATTAGTTGATATTCTCTTTAACTCTAGATACCTATACATATTAGCGTATTATATATTCTTTTCTCGAGTGAAAGCTTTCGTTAGATATCCAACAAGTGCCGACCATCATGAATTAGAACCAAGCGTACCCAACCGTCAAGATAGCGAATCAGTTAGAGATCATCTAAGACTTAAGGCCAGTTCTGAGAGATATAGGAACTCCTATATGAATCGAAGTATATGGTATATTCGTCTTCCTAACCCTTGTTCCTTACGGATGAATTACACAATAGTGCATGCTCGAATGGCTCCGACTTGCACTGCTTGAATCTCGTCACCTCTCTTCACGACTGCTGCTGCCGGATGATTAGGTACATGATTCTGAGCATTGAGTATTCATCTTAACATCACCAACTCGGGGTTAACTCTACCATGTGCCTGTTGGTACACAATCTGTTGCAGGATCATCTGCATGCGAGAGAATCCGATGAGTGGATCTGAGAATGGAGGTCCTTTGAAAAGGCTTGGACTTGGAGGTATTGTGGTCGTCTATAAACAGATGGATTGTTTGTATGCACGTGTCTCAGAATAGCATTGAACTATTAGTTATGGTGCTTTGCGCAACCACTATTATATCCCCGCTTCATTCTCTCTCATACTGTGTGCATCGTGACAACATCTCTCCAGTAACGTGGTATCTAGTTCATATAGTCTGAGCGGCATGCTTCCAGGACCTTGGCTACGATCGGAAATGTAGCATGTCGGGTTAGATGTTTAGTCATAGTGACGAGCAAGAGATTAATTCGTCATATACCTCTCGATATTCCCATGGTGAGAATTATATAAATACGAAATGTCACGATCTCAAGCCTAGAAAGGACTTAGGTGATCACGTTGCTGTTGTGCGACGAACTAGAAGTGTAACTACTTGTGATATAGTTACCTATACATAAAACACTCTCTTTGGCATATGTCCCTTATGATTTATTGTTTCTGGCACGAATACTTCAGGTATTCGGAAGTGGACTCCTGCCAACCCCCTTTATAAGGAGTAGACAATCGTACTTTCTGGACTATCCCTCTTTCTGTTCTCTTCCCATCAACTTCACCTGCTCCTTATGCCTGCCATGGAAGTCCGCACATATTCAATTTTAATTCGCTAGGAGCATTTGCTACGAAGGTTTCCCTATAAGGCAGTAAGGCTCTGTATCGGTTTGATGATTGGTTCGTGATTGATCAGGGATCTACACACATTTACGTAGATCATTTGACATATAATTCGAATGACGTGGAATTCATCTCATCTCATCCAATTGATGAGCTCGACTTTACGTCGTATATGTCATAGACAATCGATCCATTACGATCACCTCGTCTAACCTCCGTTCATATCATCCCTATTTCTATCCCGTGGAACTCACATCCATTTTACTGTCCCACGCCAGTGCATCCCTCCCGCCATACCTGTCTAGATGACCCTGTATCCGAATCCCCTTTCGTCGCTACGTGTCTCCAGACACCATATCCCGGCATACAACTTCATTCCAAATACCATAGACAAGCCTCTGTTACACTACCATGAGGCTTTTCCCCGAGCGACGGCCACAACGTCGGCGATAGAATCACATCTCACTTCGATAGGGGTCGTGGAACCCCAATGGAGATTTACGATGTACAGCACAACACACTTTCATTCGACGACTCACGAGGTGCTATGCATTAGCCATGGAAAGGCAAAGCTCTGTTTTGGCGGGGAGGAAAACCCGGATAGAGTCGAGAAGGTGGTTGAGAAGGGCGATGTATTAATCATCCCCGCTGGCGTGGGACACAGGCTCCTGGACGACATGACGGTAAATGGCGGATTCGAAATGGTGGGGAGCTATCCTCTAGGATATCATTGGGATATGTGCTATGGAAAGAAAGAGGAGGATGCTAAAGTGAAGAACATTGGGAATTTGGCTTGGTTTGAGAAGGATCCAATCTACGGCGACAAAGGGCCTGCGTTGGATGTCTGAGATTAATCGTGTCAATCAACCGATTACCGTAATCGACATGCCTTTGTCGCCGCAACCGCGCCGTGTCTTTGTTGCACTTATCTCACGACGGTTTTCTTCAATTTGGAAACAAAGAGACCCGAGTCCTCGGCCGCTATGCCACAACCCCCGAGTCATTATGCATGAACCTTGACTACTCGTTACAGCTTCACTCTGGTTGACATACTCAGAGGAGGAAATATTTTAGTAAGTACTTTATACCTAATTTTACCAATAATGCCCAAGCCCAGACCATGTCAATGCGAATGTCGAAATCAGTCTCCGGGAAAGTTGAGTCCCTGTAGAGCTGGCGTTGTCAATAAACTCGACCCAGAACGCATACTCTGCGATATATGCTACTACGAAGTTAAAGTGGTGAATCCGACCAGAAGAACGGCTATTTGCCAGTATCCGCCGAGGCCAAATATCCGGGAACGAATTCGGGATCTGGTGAAATAAAATCAGCAAGAACTACTCATAGCGATACTATAGGACAAGAAACTTTGGAATTCGCTCGCCCTTTAGAGAACCTAGAGTCACACTCATTCAGGCGGAGAAAATGTGTACCATTCTATCCAAACAACATTTTAAAACTCGCTCACAAAATATTTGCGTAACTCTATTTATTTAAAAAAGACTTTCTCGCTACAAAATTAAAACATTTGCTGCTTAGATATATAAGAAGTTTGCTCGCTGAGCGAGTACGGAGACCTTTTCTCGATTTCATGTCCAAAAAAAATCAGTCTTGTTGCCATATATACACCAGGCGGATATCACGAACATAGCTCTTCTCAACCTCATACACCAGTGGGGAATCGGCTCGAAACCGGAATAATACAATAATCATCTCGACTTACTCGAACACACAGATTCTATACAAACCATCGAAACGATGTGCAAAATCCTAATTGTCTACAGGTGCGGCTGTAAGCCGTACGAATCACGCCCACCGTGCAAGCACGATTGCGATGTTATCAAACAAAGGATACACGAGCCTCGCTGCAGGTTATGTGACGATGTCGATCTGGAGTCGCAGTTAGCAAATATTGTATGAGCAACAATGGGAGTATTGTTGCTCCCCTTACTAGTTAACCGATACTTGACTTAATTTGCTTGGATCCCTCACACATCACCGCTACGTTTGCGGACCGCACTTAGGGTTGGAATGCTGGTCTTCGAGCCCCCCACGTCGCGAGAGTTTGCTATGATCATGATGATTGGCGGCAACTAAGTTAAGAAACCTAAAAATCGGTATTTGGGATATATTTATCTATTACTAGTTGCAGCGATTATACCCTGCGCAGTTGATTCTCTATATTAAACACTGACCTTAACTTGTGTGTATATTCCGTGCCAACCCTGCTTTGACTTATAATCAACAGTAGCCGCGAGATTACATTAAGTCGCCCTTACCTGCACTGCATCACGACGTTAGATAACTACCGAATTACTATCGATTCATACCGCTTTATTAATAGGGATACCTAGTTGATGATGATGTTCTTCGGCCACACTCGACAGATCACGACTCAGTCACAACTAACAACCACAAACATGTTAGAGGAGCGGGAAGGATCCCTCCTCCCCGCTAAATGGCACAATGTTGCAACCACCAAGTGAACAATCTTAAGTCGAAGCAGACCTGCGGGGTTAGAGACACAGAGAAACAGAAACGACACTATATAAAAGGCTGAAGATGACTGGATCTTAGTGGGAAGGATTCTATTGCCCCTCCGCCCGAGCAGCCATCATCCATAAGTCTTTCACCTTGAGAATCATCACCGTTCAAGCACCAACCGCTAGGTCGACTCACCGATAGAACAAACTCAGAAAAAGAAAAAAAAGGGTTCACCAAAGGAAACTCTTCACACCCCCCCGCCCTCAAAGTACGAGAGCCAACATGCGCGCCACGACCAGCACCTTCTCCCCCCTTCTCCTCCTGCTCTCCAGCCGCGCCGCGCTCGCCGCCGACATCTGCGCCGGCAACAAAGCCGACCCGGGGCACTGCACGACGCTGACGCACGGGGTCCGTGGCGGGGACCACAGCGGCCGAGTGCCAGGCCACGTGCGGCGGGGATATCCAGAGCCCGGGGGGAATATGTGATGGACCTGGAGCGTTGGGCGGCGGGGACGCGAGAGGCTCGTGCGCGTCGACGAACAGCGTGCCTAGACTCGTCGTCACGATGCGCCCGCAGGATATCCTCGACGTCTTGGACGAGGTGTCGCAGCGGTTTGGGGGTTCGGGCGGTTCGTTCGCGGCGGAGGGCACGATGGAGTGCCAGGGGCATGTGGTGAAGTGGTGGGTTGACTAGAGGAGGATGGGGGGGGAACGTGAGAGGCTGAAACGTAGGGAGGGAGACTATGCCTACGATTGGGTAGGGTAGGGGATGTCAGGCTAGGTATCTACAATACAGGTGGAGGAGGGGGGGAGCGTGGAGAGAGATGTGGGTATGAATATGGAGTGACGGCGCGGTGTCTTTTTCTGTGGGTAGTTACGAAAACGACTTGGACCTAAAACAAGAACTACTGTACCTACCTACCTGCTTTTTACCATCAGCTATTATTACTTTTGGCATTGGTGTGCGCTGATCGCGATCGATCGAGCTTGTCCATTTTTTTTTCTCTGGGGAGCATGTAGGCAATCATCGATCGTACATACCAAGGTTACAACCTAGCTAATCTAGAGCAAACCGTAACACCTACCTGGTTAAGAGTTTTCTCAAAGAAAAGACAAGGAATTAGAGTAGTAGGGAGATTCCGGAGAAATGGAAATAATTTAAAAAAATACTTGTCGTAACATTGGCACGGCATTTTTTTGTCGCCTAGGAGGCCCGCCCGGGTCGGTATTACACCGAAATTGCCAATACCGTGAATATCGAGAAAACCCCGGAGCGCGCCCGCCCATCATCCCTCCATCACCGGCCGTCGTTGCACAAAGTCGATTTGCCGAAGCCGGGGGCCGAAAGGAAAAGGGGCAAGGGAAATACTGGGATGAGGCATGGGGATGGGTCGTTAAGTCGTATATGGCGCCAAAATTCTCGCAATATTCTACCTATCACCTAGAAATCTACATAAGTAAATATGTATATATGTACCTAAGTAGTTTTGTTCGTTTTTTTCGTGTTTTGGTCTTTTTAACCATCTCAAGGACCTCTTTGGAGAATCGGGCCGCGGCATGCAAAAATGGTCAAACCAGGGTTGTATTCACCCTTCATTATCCCGCCATTATCAGCATCAGCATCCTCGTATGTATATATGTAGATATGTAACTAGGTACCTAGGAAGGTGATACCATACGTATATTCGACCCGAGGAACTTTGATAGGTTACCTCCTTGTTGTTTATGTACCAGGCGAGTGGGGGGATAGAGGTGATGGAGGGAAGAGAACTCGATACATATCTACGTAGATACATACATACATAGACAAGAGACGGCGTTTGTTTGGTTTTGGTTATGGTTGCATACAGACGTGGACACCGTGCATACATACACCACATATCACGTATGGGCAGTGTATATTATCGTACGCATGTATTCCCGATACGTAGCGTAGTGTAGGGTACGTACAACGAAGAGAAGAAGAAAAAAAAAAGATGGACCCTGAAAAGAAAAAAGTGGAATATCACGTCAGTGCGTTGCGTTGTGAAAAGACACATGTGTGCTGAGTGCCCAGGTGGGTAGGTAGATGACGTGAGCAAAGCATGACATAAACAAGAAGGTAACGTGAACTTGTTTAATATCATATAATATACATGTATGTAACATCAACCTTTTTCAACATTGTACGCTACTATAGGTTAAGATTTGTTTTATTTAAGAAAAAAAACATTTTTAAGGGGGAAAATTGAGAGATGGAGAGAAAGAGAGAAAAAACGATATACGAGATCGATTCAGGCAACCCGCTTTAAACTGTCAAGGTAGACACGCTAGGTAAGACTATAGTATCTCTCTAGTTCAATGTTCAACAAAAGTGTCGTTCAGAATGTACGTATACGTCTTTTTGGCGTCCAGGGGGGAGCGGGTAGATATCACATAAGTTTCAATATTCTCTACCAATTATACGCAACTATACTAACTCGGCGGTATTTGCCAAACTAGCTAAGGCAATTACTAGCATCTGCTAAGTTAACTTATGTCGCTAGGGTTTACATTACTGGGATTAAGGGTTTTCGTATTTTCCCATCCTGTCTTTCTGTTTCTTTTTAATTACATACAAAAAGAAGGTTACTATGCTGCTATGTTACTTATTTGCTTTTTTTTTCTTGCCTTTTGATTGAATAAGAAAAATGTCTCAATTCAACATCAACTAGGTAACCTACGTATATTGATAGTTACGTGCGGAGTATAGAATTCCGGATGTAGAGTTGCGACAAAAAAAGCACTATTAAGCATATTGATACATATGTAGTTACATATATATGTAGGTTCTGTTAGTGCCTGGCTGTCGTACATATACGCGCTGTTTTAGTTGAGAATCGTGCGGCGGGGTTCTTTCTAAGTATGTAGGTAGGTTACCTACTTTACCTGGTTTGACTATGCGGAACCTTCAACTACATAGGTAGGTAGGTAAGGCAAAGCCAGGCAGACGGAAATAATACCTACCGGCCTACTAGACCCTTGCAGCAAATTATGTAGGTTAGGTTAGATGTAAGCTGCCGTATGCATGTATGTATCTGGAAAAAGCATCGGGAGATGTTTAGGTAATATGTATCAATGTGCGTACATTATGTACTGGGAAGTATTAGTATGTTGTATGTATAGGACAATACTATAGATATGTAGTAGTTGTCGATCAAACCCAAGTTTAAGAACCCCTGAAAACCAAGAGTTGTTTTTAGCGTACTACATATGTCATTGTCACTCTATCCAGCTTTAATAGCCTAGCGTACATCCATCCATACATATGTAGTGTACACTACTGTACTGCGCCCGATAAACTGACTCGCCACCACATACCACCTACATACATACAACCTTGGAGGAAAGTTGCATTAATCAAGAAAAAAGTTTCTCGATTCAGTATTTTGTTTCTTAAGAGCTGTCCTGTACTTTGCATCGAAGCTAGCTACTTTGATAAAGGAAATTTTTTCTCTTATGACATCGTTCTCTCGGTAAGGGATAATAACAAATTTTGCAAAAATGAGTCGAGAATCGAGTTTTGTACATATGTGTACTAAATTCAAATCTTGTTTCTCGGTTCTTGACGGCTTTTGTCAGACTTTTGAAATCATCTGGTATGAATTGGTATCTATGGTACATAGTGTAGCAGTTGTCAGTTAGGTACTAGGTAGGTAGATAAGAGTAGTAGTGACACAGAGCCACCTGGTTTAATTTATGGACTTGTGTATGTGTGGGTATGTTTATGCAAAAAACATGTGAGATGTCGATCTCCAGTGTGTAAGCCAGTTATGAATTGTCTGTATAATTGTATAAGTCTTGCATATAAGTGTGCATAACCTACCTAGTGTAGGTATGTGTGTGTTGTGCAAGCGGTCCACCCAGTTCTCTCTCCACCAGTTTGTTCGTCGGTCCTGCGACTATCGTGAACCCCGACGTTGGGGGGTAAGTTGTTAGGTTACGCACCCACGTGGCCGGGGGGCGCTGAACAGACGCCCGGGCGAGAGGGTTAGATCTGAATCACGTACATGCATCTCACGATAATTTATTTTTGGTCCTTGGCCACCCCCAGTCTGGGGTAACGACACACATGACAGGAAAAAAAAAGAGGAACTAAAAACTCAATGTGAACTTCATCTCAACCACCAAGATGGATCGTGAAGTTGATTATTCAACTGCGACCGTCCTACACAACACAACCCAACTCAGTCATGGTCGCACATGAATTAAGAAAATGCATTTGATGCGCACTTATTAAGGCTAGTGAATTAATAACAGGACTATTACGATACAAACTACTGACATGGGACATTGTTTTGCACTTCGACTTTTATTCAATGAATGCATCAATATTCTATGCACGGTGAACTTGAGGGTGAACATAATTTATATAACAAGTTTATGGTTTATTTCATTCTCCTCGTTCTATTCATCTACTTCATGATTGTAGTTAAGATATAATGGATAGGCATTGTAAGCCTCTGTAGCGCCTTTATAAAAAAAAGAAAAAACAAGTATACTCGATGCTTGAAAACAACAAAAATATAAGACTATGATTGGTAATGCATCATCTCTTCCTCTTGTCCATGCCGAAAGCTTCCCTTGTCTGTCTCGTCATACTCAAAAAATCAAACCGGGCGGGATGAGTGTATTGTGGTGTAGTGGCGGGTATGCATTCTATACCGTGTACTTGTTTGGTCGCTAGTTTTCAGAAAAATGAACGAGTAGTCGTGGAAAAGATTTGCCCCGTAGAGAATAGTCTTTTCTCATCTTTCTTGCGTAAAAGCGATCGGTGTGATTTTATGGTGTTGGGAAGAAGGAGGGGATCATCCTGGGATGGGCGGAGGGAGAAAAGAAGGGAAAGGTTTTTATTAGACCAGCTTAATTTTTCTCTCTTGTAGCTCAGGACGAGTAATTCAGTCCTTGGAGCGGTGGAGAGAGCCGGTGACGTAGTTCTCCGATCCTAGAGCATCGAGCTCGGCCATGTCCTCAGCCGAGAGGGTGAAGTCGAGCGATTCCATGTTGGACTTGATGCGGTGGGCAGTGAGGGACTTGGGCAGGACGACGTTGCCACGGGCGGCACTCCAGTTAATCAGGATCTGCGCCGGGGTCTTGCCGTTCTTCTCAGCGATCCTGACGATGCGGGGATCCTCGAGCTTGTTGCCGCGGGCTAGAGGGGAGTAGGCCTCAATGACGATGCCGTGCTGCTGGCACTTCTCAACGAGGTCCTGACGCTGGCAGAACGGGTGCACCTCAATCTGGTTGACGGCAGGGACAACGTTGGCCTCAGCCAGGAGGTCATCGAGGTGGCTGGCGCCGAAGTTGGAGACACCGATCGAGCGGACCTTGCCGAGCTTCTGAGCAGTCTCCAGAGCTCTCCAGGACTCGTGGCGCTTCTCCTTGTCGTCTGAGGGGGAGTGGATGAGGTAGAGGTCAAAGTAGTCTAGCTGGAACTTGGCCAGAGAGTCGCAGAGTGCGTTGAAGGTGGCCTCGTAGCCGTGGTCCGCATCCCACAGCTTGGTGGTGACGAAGACTTCCTCACGGGGGGTGCCCGTCTTCTCGAACCACTTCTTGAGGGCACGGCCGCAGGCCTCCTCGTTGGCGTACCGGGCCGCCGAGTCGATGTGACGGTAACCAGCGTCCAGCGCCGCGATGACTGCATCCTCTGTCTCCTGGCCGTTAGGGGCCTTGTAGACACCGAGGGCGATCTGGGGAATCTCGTTGCCGTCGTTGAGCTTGACGGTCAGACGAGGGGAGTCAATGGGAGACGGGGACTGGTAACCCGAATCCTTGCGGGTGGGCTTGTTGACCTTCTTGATGGCCAGAGTGGCGGCACGCTCGATGGAGACTGCGGGTGCCATTTTGGTGGTATTGCTAGTGGAATAAAGACGAGTAGAAGGGGAAAAAGACAAGTTTTTGCGCTTTAAGAAGATCGACTGCCCGGCGGTCTGGTTCTCGCGTGTTTTATGGGTAAGAGGTGGATCGAAGAGGAGAAGAAGTCTGGGGGTGGATTGTAACCTCCAGCTAATTCTGGGGGAGATGATGGCCATCCTTTATACCTTTGAGCTTCCTGTATATTTGTGCCATCCCGTACGAGTCTGGTGTAGTCCTTAGTGATCCACCGTCTTTGTCAACCTTCTCTCCCACCTCCCTTTCCAACTTAGGTATGTACTCTAGCCAACCCTGGCTGGCATCAACACGGCGCTGCTTCGAGATTCCGTTTTGCCTCGCTTGCCTCGCAACCAAAGTTCACTCGGCCAGGATGTCCCCCTTCTGACATCACTCATGCGAGGCGCGATATCTATTACGCCGACCTCATCGCACAGATGCTTCCCAATGGGTCTCAACCACTATGGGTCCTTCTCCAGTTGTCTCCTGTTTTCCTGCATGCCTGGCTGGGAAGATATGCAAGTCTAGCTGTATCAGTCAAGTCCCACCGCCCCACGGGAAGCAGCTTGACGACGCTACAACAACAACCTAGCGTCCAAGTGTCGTCCGCAATTTTCCGATAGGGGTTGATAAGACAGGTACCGGCACACACCATTGGCAAATGGGTATCTGCAAGTTCGAAAAAAGGAAAGGGTGTGCTATCTTTGTGTGTCAGACAGTAGTCGAATTACCGGGTATTTGCTTTTATGGTGTCTAGGTGTCTCTGACTTCTCTCTGCTGAGCCGGCCTGGTGATCAGAAGAATGTAGCTCTCTCTGACCAAGACACATGCTTGTTGCTTTTTGTTACCTGCCTGTACACTCCGGTACACATGCCTGTACCTAGCACCCCCCTTACTTGCCTCTGACGAATGGTTAAGCCTTAGCAGTAGGACGGCAAGCCTTCCTGGGGCCCTCTACCGGCATGGTCCGTATTCAACGCAAGATCAATTAGAGGGGAGGGACATGACAAGTCTGAAGATCGCTTAAGCCGGCAGCGGCGCGGCGGCTACCCACCTTGGCTGCGCATATCTAGGTACATAATATTATGCACGACGTGGAGCCTTGATGCAGATTCAGCACAAAAAAAAGTACAGTGAAGACTGCGAAGACTGACCGAACCCTGCAGGTCTTGGTCTCGCGGCTCCATCCGGATCCGCAAGTCGGGAGGTTCGTTGGATGCGGCTCACTGATGCCTACGTCATAAGAAGCCAACCTTGCAAGCCCCCCGTTCCAAATGCATGTGAAGGATCTGCATGAGTATAGCTCGTTCTTTGAAGTTGGTATCCACCGCGAAGCACAATACTCACACCATTCTTCGCCATCCTGCCGACTAGCAAGTTACTTTTAGACAACACCAGCAGGACGGCGAACCAGTCGAGAATGGCCAACGCAATTGGCAAGCTTCACCGCAACTGGAGCCCTGGATGATAACCCTGTATTTTGTGCAGATAATGTACAGTACGTAGCGGGAGAAGGAGGGGTGGTAAGGGAGACAAGGGAGGCGTCCGGATGTATAGAATCTGTGGTAAGACGATCCGTTGGCGCCATGTAGCATCGCTCTGTGTCAGGTTGCTCTACTTAGTTGACAATTCGGAGATGTCTTAGCCTGTTCGTACATGGTTCACACGGATTCACACCGCAATACGGCAGCTGGCGATTAGACGATATAGGCTGTATCGTCATCACGCAGCACAGGCGCAGGGCTGAAAGTAGGCAAAGTATGGTTATGGAGGGGCTCGAGGGGTCGTCACTCTAGACCTCCTATCTGCAGTGGCACATGCCTTTTTTTTGTTTTGGTTATTTGCCTAGGGAGAAGAAAACAAATCCATACAACCGGCGAGAGAGACATGCCAGTGTTATGAAAGACCTGTTTATTCTTTGATGTGGCTGGCCGCTACGGCATTGGCATTAGCCTAACTGGCTACATAGCGCCGGGTTTTTCTTTCTCTTTGTCTCTCGTCCTGGTTCCAGTATTCCCCAGTAAAAATAATGTAGCCATCCGATAAATAACACGACAATGCTGATTAAAATAACACCTAAACAGATATGCCGCACTTTTTAACCAAACTTCTGGTGGGTAATGTATAAGAAAAAGGGGGCCCACAGGGGTCCAGGTTTCTGACAAGGATAAACGGTATTCTTCTCGCTGGGATTGGTTCTCTGTCCAGAATGCGAAATGGAAATGGAGAGATGATCTCACTGATGCATATCCCGCTGCACTAGCAATTGGATGGATTCAGGATTCATTATTTGTTGAATACCTAAATTGTCTAGGATGTCGTAGCGAGCTGACCAGACAGGCTGCGGGCGTTCTTACTTACGGTAATGGTCGAGTAAATTTTTTCTTTTTTCATTCGTGATTCGGGAAGATGTTGAATACTCTCTCGCAAGTCGTTTACTCAAGGACTCAACATAGCGACCGTTTGTTCTTCACTTGTGGTCTGTGTTATGTGGTATGTGGTATGTGTTATGGTGTAGTATAAGGTCGCTTATCAACTTGTCCTCCCGCGACCCAGAACTTCAAGCGGTTGGTTACCTAAGTACGTATATGGAGAACCTTTGGTGATCTGATTTAATGCTCTAGATCGTCGATGAGAGCGACTGCGATCGGGGATGCTACGAAGTGATAGTAAGGTATTTGATAACAAGTATTGTCTATAAGCAGATAGGGAATACCTTAACCACAGCGTAATTTCCTCCGTAGGCTAGGTAGATACCAGTCTGTTTTCTTTTCTGTGGTGGATGTGCTATCGCTTTGCTGTACTATACTATACGCGTCGCCAATGCAGATGCAAAAGTGCATAGAGCCACTAAAATCGATGTATCCATCAGATGAACTAGAGTTGAATCGATGATCGAGGGGGAAAAAAAAGGGGGAACGATTACTCAAATCGGTCCGTGTCTCCCCATGGGCATGGGGCGGTGCTAAACTCTAGTTTGACCATACTCGAAGGAGGATCATGATGTTCTTCTCTCAGAACAGAACAGCAACGGCGATAGATAGTTCTCACTGGTCAATAGGTATGTTATAAGTGGTACCGCACGGCCGTCGAGGAAAAGACGGCCTTCTGACGGACTCAAACTGGGGCCAGGTTAGCGCTCTTCCAACCCGGGGGAGCTTGTCAGGATGCGAAATTAACCCGCAACTTCTAGAGAAGTCGAAATTGGCTATGGTGAAACCTCCATGGCCATCCTACGTTGTATACGGGCTTTACAGGTTCTGCTGATCGACTCAACTGTTTGAAGTCGGGGTATACCCCGACCTCTGCATCGCGCCAGAGAAAATGCCGCTGCGGCTGCGCCTCGGCAATGCCAGTTGCGATATTGGTCTCATAGTGTAGTTGTAGCTTTCCCATAAAGTGTCGTAGAATCGGCAGACCCTCTATATCATCGATCCCAAACGCATCGCGCGCGTCGCGGTAATAGTTGACGTAGTCATACAATCTCTCCACGTGGGGAGGGTGCTGGATATTGGCTAGACCGGCCTCCTCGGTGCAGATCTCGTGGGTACCAATCTTCAGTGCTTGGTAAAAAGCAAATCTCACGTCTTGGGTGTAATCTGGCTTCACTTGAGCTCTTGCGTACTCGTTCATTATGCCAAGAAAGCCGTACAGTTTATCCCTCGCATCGGAGCAACGGAGCCCGCCGAACTTTCGCACGACCTCGTAGAGGGGGTCCATCACAGTCGACTGATAGGTTTCTACTACGGTTGATGAGTTGCTCCTCAACGCGAACGTCATCTCTTCCAGCGTACCAACCTCCGTCCCCTGAGCCAGCACATCCGTGCCCGGGAGGAGCATTTGACGGGTCCTGTGGGATACAACCTTCTCCGCCGGGCTGCATAATCTCTGCGATGAAGGCCTTAGTATCGATCGTGGGCAACCGTTATCATCGTTAGCGAAGGTGATCTTCGGTGTGGAGGTCGGTGCGGGTGGAGAAGAACCTGCGAAAATAGACAATGGGAAAGTGAAAAAGCCACTCCAGACTGTCATCCTCGACGCCAGCAGCACTTCCTGTACAACCCAGACGCGACTCCAATAGTCGTGGTAACTTAGATATCTAGAGTAAAAGCCTCCCAGTGCTGGGTCGTCCAAGTTGCACACATCCCCTGTCCCTTTACCTGACTGAGACATCGTACATTATCTAATTGTTCATCCAGTTCTGGAAATCCCAGTCACGCTATGACTTCGCTTGCATAGCGGTAGATGTGCGCCATCTCTTGGACTTGAAAACGCCTCTCGTCAAGATCTAGCTGGTTCATGCAGATGGTGTCGATAAAGAACAAGCCAAACTCATTCTTACTGACAACCGTGCGTAAGAAGTCGTACAAATTCCGACGAATAACCAACGATGCTCCTCCTATTTCAATCACACCGACGTCGTCCAACCCGGTTATATGGCCCCAAGTATAGGAAAGCGCTCTGTATTGTGTTGAAGGCAGGTCCGCCAAATCTGCAATCTCGAGGTCGTATTGCATATCGGTCAACGAAGCACCACCTGAAATTCGCAATAGCCGAACGTGTGATCGTGCATCGATGATGGTGCATCTAAATCCGCTGTTGCGATTTAATATAATGTCAAGTTCCTCGTCCATCGCATCACCTATTCTCTGACAGTAGCTGAGTCCATAAATCGTGAAGCTGTAAAGGAGAGGGGAAGGACCTCGACCCCCCCAAGGCCTCGAGGATTACCTCCCGCCAGAGGTTGGGCAGATGAAGGACCGCAGCGTCTGACTTATGAGGCTATGACATATTATAACTACTTTTTGGGCTGTGCTGCAGCATGACTCCCTCAACTGATCGTGGTCTTCGCCAATCGGCAAGATGCACCCCCTCAAATCCTGCTTTCTCCTCAAACTGCCAAGTACCCCATGATATATCTATTTGGACGTCGACCCCATGTAGACAATCACTGATAGTCGATTCTACTGGTTAGGAGGCACAAGAAATAGGATTCGCTTCCTTCTGGGCGTTGGGGAAATTTGCCACCAACCCGAACCAGGACTAGATGCTTTTTAATCCTTTTTGTGATAACTCCCCGCCTCAAGGGAGGGGACTCGACATTCAAGAGTCATCATTGGACTACCATAGCCCTAGCTCGGAAATACAAGCCGGACAATATATGTATCCTCATATTAGCCTCATCTAAATCACGCGCCGGCAAGCATTTACTAACAGTTTGGCTGCGGGCAGGTGCTCGCAAAAGTCGGAACCGCTATATGTAGCAATCCCGTCTACCTTCCCTTCTCTTTACCGATCAATATAAAGGGACCGCCAACGAGGGTCGAATGCATTCGTTATATAGATTGACACTGGCTACTAACTTCCCAGAAGAAACAAGCATCATGTAGCTTATGAAATGCTGCATTGCAATAGAAAGTCCTACCAGAATGTCACGAAGCACCCTGGCTTCTCGAAAGCTTCAAAAATATCTAAGACATTTCCGAGGAACGATCTTGATATATAACCTCGTTTTCGCGAATCATGTTCTTGTCATGTGTTGATTATACCTTAGCGCAGTTACGGATTAGTATATGTAGCTATATCCTTCTAGATACCTGAAGCTCATTGTCCTAACTTGGTTAGGGGTATCTTATAGACGTATTGATAAGACGATACCAGAAGGTTTCTTTCATGATTGGGGCCTACCAAAAGGTCGAATGATACCGAAATTGTGTGAATAAGTAGAGCAGAATTCCTGGAGGAGTGAATACTATGTATTTAAACGGTCTCTTCATTTTCCGCCGACATTGTACTTTACGTTACGCCGTCTACACCCTCTATACCAATTTTGTTGTCGCCAAAACGACTTCCTTGTCTTCGGTATAGGGATATTGTGTTAGCGGAGTATCTTTCTTTCCTAATTAGATTATCAAGGGTAAAGTAAGTTGTCACTACGAAGACTAATAATAGTTGATACAAGACCTTTCCTGGCGTCCTTAGAGTATATATGACCCCTTTTGGTTTACAGTGGTTCGCCATTTTAGAGGCACAGGAACCCATAAGGCGTCCCATATGAAATTTGTAATATATATATATATATGCGTAAGCCAAACTATGATACCTAACTAACCTAGAATATAAGGGTTGATAGGTGCTACCTAAGTCATTATGGAGAGGTGCCTTCATAAGCACCTATTTGATAACAAGCTGAAGTCAGAAGAGAATTCGTATTACTCTAGGTTATCTTAGACGAGCAGTAGTACTATATATACCGAGATAAAGCTCAACTCATTGGAAAGACTACTTGCAAGGAGAATGAGGACATTAAAGATAAATATAACGAGGATTATATATAAGATCGAACAGATACAGTGTTGGAAATGTTAGCCAGGATAAGTTTCATTAAGTCTCATGTACCTAATTAACATTCGGTGAGGTACAAAAGGGAGCATGAAGTATTAGTATAGATTTGGGGGACCCCGGCGCAAAAGGGATTTCAAGCTAGGGAGAAACTTCCTTGAGATAGTATATTATTATGTGTACTGACAAAGAAAGAGGTGAAGGAATACAAACCCAGATGCCCGAAACCGAACCAACGACTCACTGTATCAAGATAATTCTACCAACCTAGGCACACATTCCACGCTCGCTTCACCTCCTTGCTCACCTATCTTAATCCTACTTTCCCTGTCTCCCCCCTTCTCTCTCCTCCGCTTATCCCAACGCCTTCTCTAGACCAATCCGCGTAGCCAGCATATGCGGCGCCCCCGCCCCCGTAACAAAAAGCCACGACTCCCTCCTCCCCACATTCTCCCGGGGATCAATCGCGACCATAACTGCCGTCGTCGCGCCTAGTCCCATCATCCGCGAACAGCACCCACGGCTTCCCTGCCCCCCGCCCCGCGCCTGCCGGCACGTACCACACCAGACTCGGCATCCGCGTCCGGCCCGTAGGGTCCTTGAAACTTCGCATGAAGTCGACGCCCCGCCCCGCGCCCGCGAGCACGTACCCGCTGTAATCCCTCCCCCCCTTCCCCGGGGGTGTCGGTGAAGAAACTCGGGTTGCAGCCGGCGGGAGACGGCGACCCGCTGTCGCGCGTCGGGCAGGCCCGCGAAGTAGAGGCCCCCGCCATACGCGTCCGAGACGAGGACCTGTCCGCCGGGCCCCCACCCGAGGCTGTTGTTGTTGGGGATGGAGTTGAGTGCGATGGTGGCGTTGGCTTCGGTTCCGGGGAGCGGTGGCCCCTCGAGGTAGTGATGGTCATTGGTGACGAGGAATTCGTGTTCCGAGAGCGCGAGCAGGTCGTTGGGGGTCCGGATCAGGGGGTGCGTCACGGTGCGCAGGTGAGTCGCCGTGGTGCTGCCTATGGTGTGCGTGAAGATCTCGATGCGGGAGGCGGTTTTGGGCCACGCCGGGTTCGGCATATGGTTCACGGCGAAGATGTACACGCTGTTGGGGTCTGTGGGTGCCGAGTAGATCGATATCCTGTGGGTTACAAACGGACCCGAGAACCCTACTAGGTCGAGTTTCTGTGACTTAAGAGTCTGGAGCATGCGGTATGGTGGGTGGTGTTAGCTGAGGAATATGCGGTATACGAGGGATCCCACGTGCCTTTGTGTCAACTACGACAATTGTGCCGTATGCAGGATCTTCCGGGCGTTCTAGAGCGTCGGCGCTAGGATCGGTAGCTAATGAGTCTCCTTTTTCCTTTTCATTCTTGGCATCCGGGGGGTTCCAAGGGAAGACCAAGGATGGCAATAAACAGGCAAAAACAAGAAAGAGATAGACATATGACCTACCCAGGAAACCAGCCCGAAGCCTTTGCGATATCGCCCATACATCCCAAATATAACATGCCGCTAGTGGCATGGAAATGCACATCTTCGCACGCCACGGTATCTTCTATGACCCGGTTCTCGAGCCCGTGTACGTTAACCCACGACTCGAGCGGCCGGGTGGCTCCCAGGACTATAGCGCCCTGTCTGAGGATATAGCAGCGCGGCGAGGGAGCCAAGCACCGCCACGGTGAAGTATAGGAAATGCGTCATTTTTAGTTGAGCTTTATGCTATTGATACGATACTACAACGGCGAGTAGTCACTACGGAACATGCCGTTTTATACAGAAAGAGGAGAGGGGACTCGGCTTAAGAAAGTTTATCTCTTGATATAGATAGAGAAGGGAAGCGGGGAACACCATGGGGGCACGATATATCCATTCACAGTCTTGCGATAATTGTTATCAAGAGACACATACCCCAGCTTCCTAAAGGAAAGGCCCTAGTGGGTTCGGAGTAGGTTTAAAGTTCCCCTAGTTGGCCGTCATGAGGGCGGCGCTTGTAAGTTATATAGGATGGTTGACGTATAGAGATGCGATGTAGTATATAATGTGGTTGCACAATCACTGTATTATTTCATATAGTAACCTTGGCCTCCAGGGTGCATAGCCTATAGAAGCAGGGTATCTTTTCTTGACATGCTGGTAGCTTGGCCTATTATTTTTGCTTCCTTTTGATCTATGGTCAGAGCCCCTCGAGGAGGCGTCATTGAGATGTTGTCTTATACTTGCGTATGCTAGCGGAAATATATGTGAATTAACTCTACTAGTTTGGGAGGCATAGGTGTAAACCTCGTTAGCAACTGGAATCTAGTGGAATTAAAAAAAGGCTTTGATGGTATAATGAATCTAACGAAGGCAAAACGCAAAGATAATAGTCTATCACATACCAGGCAGCTTGAGATATCACATGCAAATGCTGAAATGACGGACTAGCTAGCCCCTTGCGTAACCTTTTTATCATATATCTTATAATCCCAGCAGAAATCCATACATACCCAGTAAATACTTCAGGGGGCATAGAAATAATATACTAATATGGACATGATATTTTCTTGTCCTCCCCCAAAGTTGCGGGGAAAGAGCTTCGACGCTCCCCTTTAAACTTCTTTCGGTATTATTGTGGAGGGTGGCATCATCGGGAACTCGACATGTCCTTGCAGCCTCTTATGCTTGAGAGTGGGCTTTGTTGTGGTTTTCTCCTTAAGACCCCTGTTCGATTAGCAGGTCTCTCGAATGTAATTTCTATCATAGGTTATATGAAATAGCCTTGCAGTCATCTAATTGTCCATTCTATATCAACGTCTTTTACTCTCCAAGCCTCATCATGTAGCGGGTTTCCTGCTGGGCTTTAAGCAGCAGTTTTTCTAGTTCTCGCACGCTTCCTAGTCGTACTAGCCTCGCGGTCCTCTCCAGAACCCGAGCGTTTTGTACCGCGGTTATCCCCAGCATCGCTTCCTTCATCCTCGCTACTTCCATCCGAACTGTTGCAGGGCGGATAGACGTCAGACCACTCGATCGGGAAGCCCAGGCGCTCCCGCGTCCTGAGGAACTCCCACGCCAGCTCGTACACGACACTCCTCTTGCCCTTTTCGGGGCCGCGCATCTCAAGGAAGGAAATCATAGTCGCGCGCGAGACAGCGCCCAAGGCCCAGCGGAACTCGTCAATGTACCACTCTCCCTCGCACGTGAAGCGCTTGATCATGGCCCGCACCTGGTCGCAGTCGAGGTCGATGTCGGTGCCGATATCCAACGCGAGCTGCGCAGCCCCCGCGTGTGCCACATTTGGTGTGATTACAGAGCGCCGGATTTTCGGCGCCGAAAGGCGGTTGTAGTTCCGGGTGTGGAGCCCGGGACGGGGCGTCAAGTCAATCTCGTGGTCGATGCTCTGCATCGCGCGGGTTTGGCGAATCCTTTCTTTCGACTCTTTATCAAGCGGCTGGTTGGCTGAGAGGTTCCTGTTAGTCGGTTGTTGCTTCGCCTAAGATCGGCTCTCTTTTTTTCTTCTTCACATGTTAGTGATGGTAGGTCTATTAGTGAACTTACCTTTAGTCACCTCAAGCTCATCCTCCTCCCGTTTCTTGGCAATAAGCGCAGAGTATTGCTCCACCTCGCTGGGAGTCAGGTCAGGGAAGACAGCAGCGCGCGCAGCGTCCCTCTTGCTTTCCTCAAGCTCGCCATTTATGTAAGCCATCAGACGGTCTCTGACATAGTGATTTGGTACATCGCTCAGCATGTGGTCTCGGTTTAATCTACCACCGCTCACAAGTCCCACGCTACCCCTCATCCCCCCAGACAGGCCTTCATTGTTCATGGAATCCAAAAATGTGATATGGCTGCGTATTCCGACCGTATCACCGGCTTCCATGTTAGTTGCTAACGCAAGACTATCTATCAGCTCGGCATTAGATTTCACAGACCCTGGCGCCTATATCGCTAGTTTTGAGTGATCATGAACCCATAAAATAGTGTTATCAGGGGTCGGTCTTACGGCTTTAGAGACTGAAAAAGGTGTCTCTGGTATCCCACGTGGGTTACAGACTGGCTTATTTCGTGATCCGAACGAGTCCGATTCTGAAATGCCTTCGAACACTTTCTCGTAGACTTGAATACGACGGCCATTGGGCACGTGGGATTCGATACGGTTGACGACTGTAGGGGTGAAGTAGTATAGAGATATCTTGTCAAATGTATCCTTTATTTCCTGCTGCCTCCGCCTTTTATCCCTAATCATCATGGGGTGGCGTCCTTTAGCCTGCAGGTCCTTCCGGTAGTAGGCAATAGCATCACACTTGAAAGCCTCCACGTCGTCATCTAAAACGGCGCCATGTTCCTTCAGCCGTGCTATCAGCTGGTCTTTAGCCTTAGCCTGTATGTTTGGTAAGCAAGTATTCATAGCACCTAGGTCCTAGGTAAATGTGTTTGGCTTAGTGAAGGAGTTATCAAGGCTTCTCTGACCTCAAAGATTTCGCGCTGCTGCCAAATTCCGAGCATCGTTCCAAGGTGGTGGATATTAGTTTTGTAGGGGTTAAACTAGTGGCATGAATCTCGAGACGGGAAAAGATTTCAACCGCGTCGCGTTTCCCTTCCATTTCAATACCCATTATTCCTGGGAAGCTGACTAACCTATTGATGTCTAGCACGGTACTATAAGAGGCCAATGCTCTAAAACGAACATTCTAGCAAAATTACCTACTAGGCGGCCCAGTCTCTAGAGGTGGAATTGTCGTGTAAACCGAAGAGTGCCTATGCGGGATTGGTCACTGCTTTCACTGAACATGGAAATCCCTTGCATCTATCAAGTAACCTTAGTAGGACATTGGCAGAACACAAGGAGATAATTGTGCTGTTTGAGAGCATGCACTAACTTGGGTTTGTAGGCCTTATACGTCTTTTCTTGATCGATATATCCAACAGCATAGTATCTAATATTCTCTATGATGTTTTCCAGAAACCATTCATGCTAACATTCCTGTCAAAGACCCCCACAACAGCAGCAGATTTATTCTGAGTTGTCACATCTCTAATACGCTGATTGATCTTTCCGACGACACTTTCCGGCAGACCTACTAAAGCTCTAGAATCATCAGTGGTTATCACGTTGCCAATCTCCTGGCCGGTCTCTTTTGAACGAAGTTGCGAAAACACAACTCCGCATGAAACTTGATCCGTCTCTAGAAGGCGTAATCGTTTTTCAATTTCCTTGATGGCTAAGGTTCGTTGGGCACCGCCATCTTCTTCGTCATCTGACTCTTCCTCAAGCTCTCGCTTGCGCTCTTCGGCTTCATCTTTCTGCTGTTTGATAAGATCGAGATGCTCCTGGATCTTTGTTTTGAGGGATTGCAATTGCGTGTTCACATTCTCCCTTTCCGTCTCGGACATCTTTTCTAACCGTAGTTGCACTGCGCTTTCAGGAAGGTTAGCTTATCCATTAGGTATGAATAATTGAAATACGCAAATAGAATACTCACAGTTGAGTGCTCACGACGGCAAACTGTACGATAGCCTCGCAAGATCGCACTTGGGATTTAAATGTACGGATCTTTTCCTTATTCCATACGCCTACTAAGAAACGATCTCTAAGGGATAGTTTCTTGGTGCTAGAGTGCTTTGTCCACTTCTCGAGGTTCTTAGTGAAATCACTGCAAGCATCACCGCACCTGTTAACAGCCTCCGCAACGCCAGCCTTCTTTAGATCTTCCTTGGCTGCCGCAGAAGTCGTTTCGTCGGAAATGCATAATGTCTCGAGTGTCGCCAGTGAACGTTCTATACCCTGCAAATTCGAGGCGATATCCTGCACTACATCTTTTGCGTCGGTGAGACTATTGATAAAGTCATGAAGCTGGACGATACTGGATGTGGCGAACCCGGTAATGCCAATAGCACTGGCGGTGATACTGAGGGGATCCATGAGACTCAACCTTAAAGTGCACAATTCAAAAACGGAATTCGTCCTTCTCGAGAAGAGGGGTACCTAATGATATCTACGTCGTCCTATATCTAAATTGGGTAGCCATCGTCTGAGAGCTGAAAACTGGAAGCCCAACGCCAATATCCCGATGCTACCATAATGCTCCAGTCGTATTTGCATCGACCCAATAGTATATTACAATCCTCTCACCGAATATTTAGTGCTCGATTGTCATCCACTCCGATGGACTCGGAGCTGTGGGGTATCTTGGGATTTATTGGGCATAAAGTTACATACCAATGTGGATGGAGAAAAGATAAAAAATCAGTAGGCTGTAAGAAATGATGATTGGGGGAGGATCTCTAGAAGAGGGGATCCTTCCAAGATATGTATACATATATCTAGATAACGAGGATACTCCATGGGCCTGCTTTTTCTATCACCTACATATCTTATTTCCTTCTATGTGGCATTGATATAAAGAACAAATGACTATAGGAGGGATGCAAGATTTGTATCATCAGATTCTACTCGTACGAAGATATCTTGATGAACACAGATATCTAGCATTATGTCTAGCAATCCACTGTCTAATCAGCACATCAGCGAAGTGTTTGCACAAAATGGCTCACAGGCCTTTGCGGGGTCTGCTAGAGACGTATACTTCGGCTCCTCTACAAATCCCCAAGGTCCGTTTTTCAGTCCATCTTACCCATAACCTTTAATATATTATAAAGTCACTGACATTTTGGTAGGAAAATTGGGCGAATGCCTAAACGCCCTCTTCCTCACCGATCCCTACGTTGACAGAGAGGCACTTAAAAGTGCTAAAGGATCGAGGACAGATGGAACATGCGAATGGATTACCAAAAATGAGAGCTATCTATCCTGGGTAGGCGGTGATACACGCCCTCTCTGGATCTCTGGGGGTCCTGGTAAAGGAAAGACAATGCTTTCCATCTTCCTCACTGAACACCTTGAAATGATTGCGAAGGATGAAGAAAACACCGAGGTCATATTCTACTTTTGTAGTCATCAGCATGACACGCGCAATAGCGCTGTCTCTATCCTTCGGGGACTCCTGTACCAGATTTTAAAGAAACGTCCGAAGTTGGCCAAATACGTGTTGCCATCCTTCGAATTACCAGAAAAGGCCAAGAGCACGGTGAATTCTCTGGAAGCCCTCTGGATGATGTTCAAGGACATTGTTCAAGATGGTGCGCTGGGTAAAACTTTATGTGTGCTAGACGGCCTCGATGAATGCGATCAAGATTCAAGAAGAACGTTAATATCAAGTTTGGTCAGCATGTACTCGAAAGATTCGCAGCCAATCAACCAACTGTTTAAGCTGGTGATTGTGAGTCGTGATGTGCATGGTTTACATAGCTGTTCACGGATCAAACTTGATCCTGACCACGAAGAACAAGTTGCTAGCGATATTGAAATGTTTATCTCAGCCAAAGTTGAAGAGCTATCGAGAGGAATAGAGGGATTCGATGATGAGTTCCGCGCAAGCGTACATGAGAGCCTTTCACAACGCTCCGAACGGACTTTCCTATGGGTTGGTTTCGTTATGAACGAGCTGTCCCAGAAGCGGACGCGTACAGAGGTGCTGGATGCCCTTCGTGATATTCCAAAAGGACTGCCCGCAATTTATAGTCGAATGTTACTCCAAATTGAGGCTAGTCGAAGACAAACGATTGCTTCGATTCTGCGCTGGGTTGTAGTGGCAGCTCGCCCTCTAACGCTACTAGAGCTAGCAGATGCCGTTCGGCTTCAAGCCCCTCCAGGGCTTAATAGGGAGGATGCTATTCACGATTATCTCACCATGTGCGGTCCATTCCTTAAAGTGCTAAGGAAACGTGTTACTAATCGCCGGGGACGTGATAAAAAGATAGTAGACGAAGTTGGCCTAGTGCATGAGTCGGCGAGAGACTATCTACTGCGGAAGGGACCTGACGACAATGAAGTCCTGGAAGAGTTTCGCGTTGAACCAGAGAATGCACATTTAGAGCTGGCACGGTCTTGTCTTGATTGCATTGCATGTAGCAATCTCGAAACAGAGGATCTGTACGGAAAACTGGACAACCCTCCTCTATTGCAGTACGCAATTCTCTACTGGCCCCAGCATGCAAGGTGCTCTTCAACACGTGCGAACGAGCTGTTTGATCCCCAAGGCCCATTCTTCCAGAAGAATTCTCCGCTACGATATAAATGGTTGACAGCTTATAACCTTCGAACTTCAGATACCTATGATGATGCACTATCACCAATCTTACACCTAGCTTGTTATTTTGGAATTGCCCCATGGGTTCACCTGCTACTTCGCAGGGCACCTTTGTCCATTTGGCGTCTACGATCTGTAGATAAGAGAGACAACATAGGACAGACTGCACTACATTATGCAGCCACTGAGGGACACCAAGAAATCGTGGAGTTGCTAGTTAAAACGTACGGAGCGGATATTAACGCACAAGATCAAAATGGGCTTGCTGTGCTGCACGTAATAGCTACAGATCCCGATCTTGGGTCAATGGCACGATGGTTAGTCCGGCATGGCGCTAACGTCAATATGAAATCACGCCGAGGGGAGACAGTACTGCACAGGGCAACCTCCGCAAGATCGTCTTCAAGCGATCTTGTTCAGTTGCTAATAGACGCTGGAGCTGACATTCACGCAAAAGATAAAATGAAGAATACAGCACTACACAACGCAGCACGTGGTGGCAAAAAAAACATTGTCCAAATGCTAATAGATTCTGGAGCCGATGTGCACGTGAAAAATAAAGACAAGGTCACAGTACTACACAACGCAGCCATACATGGCGAAGAAGACCTCAAACAAATGCTGATAGAAGACCATGGACTTGATGTTAACGCGAAAGACACATACGGTAATACAGCGCTACACTATGTATCACAACATTCAGATCCAAAGATAGTGCAGATGTTGCTTGACAATGGTGCCACTATTGACGCAACCAATAATCGTGGAGAGACACCCCTGTTTTCAGCAGCGTGGAGAAACCACTTCGAAGCAGTGAAGTGTCTGATTCAACATGGGGCTGACGTTAACGCGAAAGACAAATACGGGATGACACCAATTCTTAAATCAGTTAAGGGCGGTGACGAAGAGATGGCAGCGTTGCTCATAAAGCATGGAGCTAATGTCAATATCAAAGCTGGTTGTGATTATACGCGTGAGGTCATATTGAAAAGAATTCATAACGGCAAGCACATCACGAGACCACTGAAACCGGCTGAAAATCAAACGGAAAATAGTTTCGGTATAACACCATTACACTTAGCGGCTAGAGGAGCCCATGAGGAAATAGTGCAAGTGCTAATCGACGCCGGGGCCGACATGAACGCGAGAACGAAACACGGAGATACACCGTTGAGTTTAGCAACAGCAGCATATCATAACAGTACCCAAAGGTTTCACAAGGCATGTTACATAGGAGTAATAAGGTTGCTTGGCGGACATGTGGAAATGCCCGATAGTGTCTTCTAGTACTACCTCGACAGACACCATGTAATACATGTTTCATAGTTACTATTCGAATATGTTATCAATATTTCTATTGACAAGTTTATTTTTTTATAGATACAATACTTATGAATGGCTGACTACTCTGATAATTAACCTTATGGTTAAGGTCCTAGTACCAAGATACCGTGCAGGGATTTACAGATCTAAATAAAGACAAAAAGGAAAGACGTTCTAATTACAAGTCGGTAACTAATAACCCTTCACCCCTCCATATGTGTTGATGTAAGTAAAGGCTATAGATTACCTTATACTACTATATACTATAATGGTTTTGCAGGAAACTAGGTACATACAATACTCGATTAAAGTTTCCATGTGATCGGAGATACGATGATGTCACCATCGCGGGGCAGGGTCTCGATAGGCGAACCCATGATCCATGGAAAAACGCCCGTCATCCTGGTCGAATCAATGAATGTGGGTCCCCTCCACAACTTCCCTTTCCACATTTCGCATCTTCTGCGATGTGAGACGACCACTCGCGATGGAAGCCACGCCTACGATCACCGACGTCTCCATCCTGCACTTTCTCTGTCTAGCCGCTGAGAAAATAGTACCTTTGGCTAGGTCGAAAGATCGGGGGAGGCAGGTCCACTTCAGTTCTTACCCCCATAACAGTTACCCTCTTTGTTTCTATGTGCGTCATACCTTGAGTGTAGATCGTTCAACTCGTGACTTTCACATCTGAGAAGGAAGGAGGTAGGTAGCTTACAAGGTTCTTTGCTTAAGGCTTGCTCCAATTCCAAGATGTGATCTGCACTTTCTTTTCGTCTCGCATCTTATTTCATCCCCAGACCTAACCTAGTCGGTATTTCTCGGGGGTTAATTCTTAATTCTTTTTCTTCTTTACTCCTATCTGCTTCCTCCCAACATCCCCATAAGTGTAGTGGTTAGTCCAATTCTAGGATGCCTTTCCCTCCATCCCGGGTCGACGACCCCAGTGCCCGGAAACCGACCATCTCCAAGAAACATGAGATTGTCATCTTCAGCAGTACAGCCATTGCGCTGTACGGCTACGACCAGGGCATGATGAGCATGATCAATACCAATCGCTCTTATCTCCGCACCATGGGCATAGCGGAGAGCTCTCCAGTCGTCGGCATCATCGTCTCTATTTACTACCTAGGCTGCGCCGTCGGTGCAGTGGTAGCCTCCATATGGGCTGACCGGAAAGGGAGGAAGCCCTCCATATCGGCCTGTTTAGTTACAGGCATGGTTGGGAACATTCTCATGTTTATCGCTGGCCTGAGCCCCAGTGGTTCGGATCCTTGGGGTGGCGCGGCTATGGCCTTTATGATGGCCGGTCGTGTGATTCTGGGACTCGGGGTCGGCGGCATCGATGCCGTTATCCCGGTATACAGCTCAGAACTGTCCAAAGACGGCGCCCGGGGACGGGCGCTCGCACAGGAGTTCCAGATGAACATCTTTGGCTTGCTAATGGCGTTCTCGATCAACCTGGGTGTCACTGTTGCTCTGGGAAAGGATAACCAATGGGCGTGGCGGATCCCAATTGTGGTGATGCAGGCCTTCCCAATCTTGCTCATCTCCATCATCAACAAGCTGCCAGAGACACCACGTTGGTTTATCAGCAAAGAAAGAAAACAAGATGCGAGAAAGGCCTTGGTAGATCTTCATGGCGAAGTCAAGGCTGAGGACATGCTCGATGAGCTTCATCGGGCCCACCAGGAGGAGAGTGAAGAGAATATTAGCTACATCGATATGCTGTGGCCCAGTGGTGGTCAATTCCATCCAACTATGCTCACGGTAATGTGTCAGGTTAATCAGGCCTTAACTGGCTATGGGGCCGTATCCGTTTACGGCCCTCAAATATTCGAACTACTCGGCTTCGGCGTGCGTGACGCTGAGTATGTGACACTGGGCAATTACATCAGCTATTTCTTAATGATGACACTAGCCTGGATGACCATCGATGTCCTGGGCCGGAGAAAACTAATGGTTTGGGGCTCCGTAGGACTGGCATCTTGCTTTGCTCTACTGACACTCTTCGGTGGTCTTTCAGTGGACGTCTCCCATGTGTCTATCCTAGCGGTCGAGATTTTAGGATCTGTCACCCTCTTCATTGCCACAGCAATTTTTGGCATCTGCTGGCTAGCAACAGTGTGGCTAATACCTACGGAGATTTATCCAACGGGTGCGCGCGCACAGGGCAGTAGCGTTTCTGTTATACTTTGGGGTCTGTGCAATTTTGCAATCACCCTCCTGACGCCAATTATGTTCAACAACCTTAAATATTGGTTGTTCCTGGTCTTTGCCGCCACGAATGCCTTTGCAGGCTGGTGGACTTGGCAGTATTCGCCTGAGACAGGGGGAAGAAGCTTTGAGGAGAACCAGGAGTTCTTCGTCTCAGCACAGACCGATGAGAGCTGGGCAGTAAGAAACGTTGATGGTGGCAAGTTTTTGAATATGCCACGAAAGGATACTGTCGATGCAGAAGGCGGAAAGGGCTCACGTGCAGAGACGACTCCATTGCTTGCATCACCTACGGAAACATGAAGATACCCAATACAAAGGTTAATAACAAAACGAACAACAATAGACGTGGCATAGGATATTACTTATATATACGCCTAGCTCTATCTCATCACGTTTCACAATACCCCCTTTTGGAATAATGCTTTATGAATTCATATCTCGGTACACAGCATGGACATATGTAACGAGAAAAGAAAATAAGACTTCGATAGTCAACATGGGAACCATATAACAGCCAACTCCCATTCATTATGTAGCCGCATCTAACCCTTCAGCCAAACAACCATCATCTCTACCCACTCATACAACTTATTAAGGTAATAGACTCCACAAGGTTATCATCTACAATACTACGGCGATAATATGGGCTGTATGAACTATGCTGGGGGAAGCGTTTTAGACTGGCAATTACTTTCATTTTCATTTTGATCATTCTCAAACTGTTATCACTAGTCTCGAGGAGGTGAAAGATGCATAAACCAATGCATAATCGGTCCGAGTTTATTTTCTTTTATCGGTATTTATAACGACAGTAAAGTTTTGCTAGAGAAATGCAGCAGAAAGCCGGGGGATTCTTAGCATCTTTATCATGCTTCGAGTTCCGCTTTATGATTTTCTCCCTTAGCCGGTCCAGACTTTCGGTCCAGGGGGCGTGTACGTGGTAGCCTTGCCCATATAGATATCGACCTATTTCATCACATTAGCAACTCTTCCTCACCCGTCTCCACAGCAAGCGAACAAGCTAGAAGCGGAAGCAGAAAAAAAAAAAAGAAAACCCACCATAACACCCGGGTCAGACTGGGCCGCGTACGCCGGGATCGAAGTCAAGAACTCGCCGCTGGGCGTGGCGCTGCCGGAGCCGGTGACGGTGATCTGCGCACACTCGGGGTAGAACTGGGGCGTGTTGGCCTGGTGGAGCGCCAGCAGCTCGTGGCGGATAAGGTAGTCGCCGGGCTTGAGCGACGCCGGCACGCGGCTCGACCACTTGAGGTTCTCGTAGATGAGCGCCGTGCCCCAGTTGTTGCTGTTGAGCGCGTCGCCCCACACGCCCATCTCGTCGATCTTGAACCACTTCTTGCCCTTGCCGTCGCAGGAGGCGAAGCCGCTCTCGCAGGGGTACATCCATACCATCACTGTGGGGGTGGTTAGTAGGGGCTTGTGTGTGTGTGTGTGTGTGTATAGTTGCTCGTAAGGGGGGTAGGTATTGGGTGTTCACGTACCGGGCCCCTGCTGATGCGTCCACTGCTTCCAGAACGCCGTCACGTTCTGCCCCGCCGCGACGGTGGCCGCTAGCGGCGCCGACGTGCCCCCGTTGCACGTCATCTTGGGGTCCGTCACCGTCATGATCGGGTTGTAGTCCGGCCACTGCCGCTGGATGATCTGCGCGCCCGCTACGGGCGAGAAGCCCTGGTACCCCTCGTACGTCTTGCCGCCGATCTCGTAGCTCGTCACGGCGCCGTGGGCGGCGACGAGGGAGGGCCCGAGGAGGAGGAGCGTGGAGAACAGCATTTTTTCTTTCTCTATTTTAGATAAGAAAAGGCTTATGGTGGTGATGAAAGGAGGGGATAGGGGATAGGGATAGGGAGAAGAAGGATGGGAGAAGCCTTGGCGGACTAGGGAGAGGGGGATATGTTTATGTAGATCTTCGGGGGATAGGGCGGAAGGAAAGACTGCGGAGAGAGATGTAATGGGAATTCGATAGTATTTCGAAAACCCGGTTTGATGGGGGATGGAACTGTATGTGCAAGTGGCATGCAATCTCGGCATTGGCAGCATCACGCCTCCATCCTTGTTTAGTAACTGATGTTTTCTTTTTTCTCTCATAAAGGGAATACTACAGCATCATGAGGCCCGAAAAGAGCTTGAGCAAGTAATTCTCATCCACCACCAACCATCCTCTTGCCTCTCCTGTTCAGGAAGAAAAAATCGGCCACATGATTCCGGGTAACGGACCGCTTTCACCTCCTAGTTCAGCGGAGGGCGCGTACCTCCTTCATGGGATCCAAGGTCCATGGGCCCTTCTTCCTCTCAGTCAGTTAGTCCCCTCGGCCGAGTTCATACCGTCGCCCCCTTTACAGGATAAATGAAGTCCCCAACCAGCCAACCTGCTCGAATCACACCTCTCCTGATTGGGCGAGAAAGAACGACACACGCCCTATGCGGCCGCGTCTTCCCCCACAAAAAACCCAAGTTGCGGAGTCCGGGGAAACACCCCCATGCCATTCAGGTTACCGCGATTGATTGGGGGAACGTGTGTTAAGGGATATATATTAAGAAACGCACCTAGCTTTTCCAGGGCCAGGAAGCGGCACTTTCTTCTTCCTTCTTTTCGATTCTTAGCGCAGGGCGTGGTGACTGTGAGGCATGTTTAATCGTCTGATCAGTATAGGCTATATAGGATAAATTGTTAGGCCCTTCTCTCTGTTTCCCCCCCTGTTGCCATTAATAGGATTGACGAGAAAGCAGGTAAGGAGGCAGTGGGCGAGTAATTGTGAAATACGAGTTACTTGGGTTGTGTAGCCGATAATGCGCAGACAACTGCGGACTCGTGACTTGAGGAATGATCAAGTTGGTGATATGGATGGTATGAAATTGGGTTCTAATCACAGCACCATGCTTGATTCTAGCTTTTTGATATGCTTAATGAAAATTTATTTAGGTAAGAAAGAAAAAACAAGTGATGACTAGTGTTAGAGTATCATTCTCACAGCCTTTTCCCCAATATACCTGAATCATTGCCAAATTTTAGATGTTTTGTCTTCAGGAATAACATCAGTTCACAGTTGACTTGCATATTCACGTAAGTCGTCAATGTAATAAGCCTGTTTTAAACATTGAACATGAATAATAACATCGATAACTTATACAACTAACATAGTTAACTCTGGTACACCGGGTAGGTATACCGTATGTACTCCCTGTTAGATTTTTTCGGTCTCTATAGGAATGGATATAGGTTAAATGAGTTCCGGTTTAGGACAATATCCATTCAGTTTCAGTGAAGCTCCATATTTATAAACAAATGCACTCCATGTGGAACGTTTATCCTACTTAAAGGCAACCTTGCCTATTCATAGACGCTTCCCCATAGACCTCATGGACTTCATATATTCTTAAAGTTACCTAGGTAGGTACGAGGTTTTGAAATTGAGCTCAGAGAATATTGAAACAACCCCACCACACAAAAAGAAGGATGAAAGCTCACAAGAGAAACAGAGACAACCAACTCCAAAAATTCAAAGAAGAAAAGGAATGAAAAAAGAAAGTGCCTCCCACGCGGGGAATCGAACCCCGAGCTCCGCGGTGAAAACGCGGTATGTTAGCCGTTACACTACATGGGACATGATAGCTGATCACTCAAGTTGAGACTGCTTAGATAACTGTGGAGCTATGATATTTGAATCCCTTATCATGGCTTATAGCGCAAGGCTCAAAACATGCCGTGAATACCCGCTCTCAGTCAGTTTCGCATAGCAACCTGACGCCGTTGTGGTCTCGAGTTAGGCTCTCATAGGGAAGGGAATGTTAATTCTAGGTTATTCTCAGATCTGTGCAGGTTGCGCTCAAACCATCTAAGGATCATGCTATCCACAGCCCTTCACTGTCGGAATGGCACAGCAACCCCTGACATCCCCTATCTGCGAAATATGCAAACGCATCACCTTTGTAGATCTGTGTACGGGCTTCGACCACGCGCTGACATATCATGAGGCTATAGAGTCGGGTCGAACATGCAAGTTTTGCCGACTCATGGTTTGTTCTTTCAGCCGTCGCCAAGTTTTCCCCAAGGCTTACGAGGTGAACAACGACTACGAGGCGTTTATTCCTCAGTTACTTCGGTTACCGGTTGTAACCCGACGACAGCATCTTGTTGGACACAATCCACTGCTTACGAAAGAGTTTCCGCTCACGGAGCATTACATAGATAGTCCAGACTACCTATCTTGGCAGGTATTACAGCGTATGTCGCAGGAAGGGAAGGTGTGTGGATGCTTCAATGATGGCACGACGATCTTGTTGAGCGCTCCTGAAGGTATCTATCTTAACATCCCCCGTTCAACCAAATGGCTTTCTCCCCTTCTTGTCAACTACAGAGATAAAGAGCCCACAATGTAATTTGACCAGACTCTACATACCTGCGTCCAGGCCTCATCGAGACCCGAGAGATTGGCGAAGCAAATTGCGAGCGAAACAATAGCTTGCTTTACACCTGGCTGCGAGACTGCGTAGATTATCACGAGGGGTGCCGCACCTCCGTCAGGGGAAGCACATACGATGATTCAGATATCAATGGCCCGATGTTGCCAACACGGGTCATCGACATCGGCCCCCTCGATGGAAGCGAGGCACCGAGACTTCTGCACACGGCAGGCAAGAGAGGCGCGTACATAGCGTTGAGCCACCGCTGGGGCCAAGCAAGGATGCTCAAAACCGAGAGATCGAATCTTTCGGCGTTTCAGAAACGTCTGCCAACTGATCAGCTGCCCAAGACTTTCAGAGACGCCATTGCCGTGACACGGCGCCTAGCCGAGAGGTACCTGTGGATCGACTCGCTTTGCATCGTGCAGGACGACAGGGACGACTGGGAGAAAGAGGCGAAGAACATGGGCGCCGTGTTTGAACAAGCGATCTGCACAATCGCCGCAGTCGACGCGATCGATGACGAGACTGGCCTGGACCGCGGACTTTTCCTCCCACGGGTCCCTGATCCGCTCGCTGTGCGGTTTGATTGCGATTTCTGCGAGGAAAGCGAGTGGCCTCCTGGACCCGACGATGCGATCTACACAGACGAGGAGACCGGAGAAACAACCTTCCAGGAAATCCCGTTCTCTGGGCGTCCGCTAAATAAAGATATCGTGCTCCGGCCACGGTGGAAGGGCCTGTTTTTCACGATGCAGTATACGCTATGGTACGGCCGCGGATGGGTGTTTCAAGAGCGCTTGCTGTCGCGAAGGATAATTTACTACACCGGGAGGAAAATCTTCTGGGAGTGCCACGAGCGCGGTTATGACGAGGAGAACATTGTAAAAGACGGCTCGCCTATGAGAGCGTTTCTTGGTGGCCAGCTAGAGCGGCTGGCCTGCTCTTTCAGGAAGGGGGAGGATTGTGTACCTGGGAGATTCGAATTCTGGTGGACTATCATCGCGGAGTACAGCGGGTGCAAACTTACTAAAATCGAGGACAGGTTAGCTGCCATATTAGGTCTGTGTGAGATAGTTCAGGCCAGGATTCAACGGCCTATCTTTGCTGGCGTTCTAAGCGACGAGGCCGGATTGAACTTGTTGTGGCGGGTAGAGAACGAGGGGAATCCTATACTCCATTCGGATTTCCATGCCCCCTCGTGGAGCTGGGCCTCTTCCAGCGGTGCGGTGACCTACAGATCGATTGTACCCATCCCCATGCAAAGGCGCGCCTTGTATTTTGTGAAGAACATTCACTACACAACAGCACCCGAATGTAGGAGGACCAGGGAACGAAATGGACTGCCCTGCCGGCAAGGAAGCTCCTGCGATATTCTTTCACTGAGAACGCTCGTAGGAAAAGCTATCGCCTGCGAGAACCTGGATGCAAATGGCTGGGAAGACAACGACGACCTAATTCATGTCTTGGGCTCTGGTGTGCACAGGGAGGAAATCCTCGTCCCCCGCCAAGGGGACTCAGGAAGCTATACCACAGTTAAACGGCGGCTATCGCTCCCGCAAAGAACACGAGTCCTTCGTGATGAGAGACATCACCAAATCATCGGGTGGTTCGTGCCCGACAAAGAACCCCCAAGACGGAGCTCCCCGCTGCCTCTCACTTGCGCAGCTATTGTGCGGCACCAAGCGAGCGGAGCCCTGGGTAGCCCCTTGGTCAACCGAGTCATGGGCTTCGACTATAGCGAGGAAGAAGTCGTGGAATTTGTAGCGCTGCTAGAAGTCAGTATTATCAAACCGAACCAGCAGCCGGTATATGAAAGGGTTGGCAGGGGCCAGGTAGTTAGAAAAGGCTGGCTAGATAGCTGCACCGAACAACATTTCGGTGTCCAGTAATATGCTTTTCGTTATTATAGGCTACTACCGTATGATGCATTTCGAAGAGGTCTAAGAAACTTGCGGCCGGGGCTATGATACTTTCTGTTTGACCATGTGTAGTGCCGGCGATCTTTAAATAACATCAATACAACCAGATGCCGGTATCTCCACATACTAAGCCCGAAACCGTTAATCAATTTTAGTACAATACACTACCACGACAACCCCCATTTCCTATAGCGAATTGACAACCAGTGGTAGTGCAGTTAACTTTCGATAACAAGTTGAATTTAGTTCATAGAAAATCAGAGACAAGATCAATTTCACTATGATAAAGTTTTGTTTCCGATAATGAATACTCAGTATACTCGAAATAGAAAAAAAAAGCACGGTGTTTGGTTGAAACAGAGAGGTAAAAATAGATGCATACCTGCTAGATCAGGTATATGAAACAGACTTGATTCGCCAATACCAGTAGAAACGTCTGAGAGTAGGTATAAATTAAGAAACAAAGTGGAATAGATAGATAAGAATAACTTTAAAGTGAGTGAATATTAGAAGAATTGCAGTATAAGGCAACAAAACACTTCTTGCCACTAGAAGTTATCTGGATGTTATATACCTAAGGCTGGACACTTATATAAGATGTATCGTACGGTTTGGTACTAAGACCTTCTAGACGAGGCTCAACTTCACTAACACGAATGACCCCTATCCGACATGTTTATATGCTTCGACTTAGAAAACCATATCACGACCGTAATCATCTAACCTCATGCCATGCCACAGCCCTTTTCTCTATTCTTGAGCTCAACATCTACTCTCTCACCCTGGCCAACCTACCGATACCTCTCATACTTCGCCGTCTCCCTCAGCAGCGCCTCGACCTTCTCCACGATCTCCCGTTCATACACCTCCTCGGGGGTCTTCTCCCCGCGCAGCACCTCCCTATCATGGCGCGCCGCCTCCTCCTTCGTCATGCACACGAGATCAGCGAGGCGGAGGTTCGACGACTTCTGCTCGTCGATGCGAATGAGCGTCGAGTTGGCGGGCCGGCGCCACCGCGTCAGCGTCAGCCGCGTCGAGAGCCCCGTGATGGCGCTGCGGGCCTTGAAGATCTCCTCGACGAGGAAGGCCGTGTCGCCCGAGGTGAGGGGCACCTTGAGCCCGAGGGTGATGCTAGGGTCGCCGCCCGTCATGTGTCGCAGGATCTTCTCCTCGCCTCCTTGCACGGCGGCCAGGAGCCCTTCGTACAGCTTTTCGCGGCCTTTCGCGGGCACGTAGTCGTGGGGGTAGCCTATGTGCAGCAGCGGTCAGATCCATTCCATATATTAAGAGATTCTAATTATGGTAGAAAATGCTTACCCGTGATAGAGAGGATAATGTGGTTAGCGACCGTGTAGCCGAAGACGGCCGGCATCGTGCCCAGGACAGGCAATATCCGGACTCGGAAATCCGGCAGCACACCTAGGTCGCCGACCTCGCCCTTATGGAACTCTTCCTCGGGCAGGGGCAGCAGCTCGGCCTTCCCCTCGCCGGTCTTCTCCGTCGAGAAAACCGTCGGTATGCCCTTCGTGATACCCAATAGTTTCAACCGCCTGCGCGTCGCCCGCGACAGCCCATCGTCGGTGCTCACGCCGATATCGCCGACGAATATGCGCGTGGGATCGCTCTTGCACCCCGCGCCCATGGACGAGATAACCGGCAGCTGGTGGTCGTGGCAGTACTTGAGCAGCGCAACCTTGGTGTCGATATTATCAATCGCATCGACGACGAAATCCGGCCCCCGCCCGGCTCCCGCATCCGTACCCTGTCCCTGCCACGGCTCCAGCAGCCGATCCGCCACCTGGTCCCAGAACTTCTCCTGCCGAAGATCGAAGTGCACCCAGGGGGTAATGGCCAGCAGCCGGCGGCGCAGGCACTGCACCTTTGGGGACCCGACGTCGGCCAGCGTGGCCACGGCATGCCGGTTCAGCGAGCTCAGCGTCACCTGGTCGAAGTCGACGAGGCGGATGCGCGAGACGCCCGAGCGAGCCAGGGCGGCGGCGCAGTGGGAGCCCACACCCCCGCAGCCGACGACGACGACGAAGGCGCCGCGCAGCTTGTCCAGGCCGGCGGGGGTCAGGAACACGCGGTTCCGCGCGAGCTGCTCGAGGATCAGCTCGTCGTCGTAGTCGCCGGCCTGGGCGCGGCGGGCGAGGGCGGCGTTGCGCTGGTCTTCTTTGTCGGCTGGGGAGAGGGCGGCGGTGCCATTGCGGTGGTTAAGACCGTTGGGCTACCTTGCGCTAGTTAGCCAGTAAGTCCCTAGGTAAAGGGGTGGTGTGCTGGCTGTGTGTTCAGGTACGCACATTTTGATCTCCGTTGGTGTGAGGGGGGATGGAGCCCTTCAGTCGTTGGAGGCGCCCAGCTTGCTGTAAGTGCTGGTACCCGAGGATGGCAGTGGCAACGACAGCACCAGAGGCTAGGGCGGTAGCGGCGAGCTGGACCTGGTGGCTCGAGGAGGCTCGCTCGAGGAAAGATGAGGGCGCCATCTTGTGGATATCTTCTCTTCGGAGCGGAGAATCCGACTAATATAGATTTCTTCTAAGGGAAATGATGGCTCCTGAGGCACATGACAACGAAACTGAACGATACTCAACTCAATTGCCCCCAGGAGGTGCCCCCGATATCGATCTCGTTGGGATGTGGTCTCGATTCGAAAAACTAAAAGAAAAAGTAAAAAAAATATTTTGCAGCAACTTTCAGCGCACGAATGAAGAAACTCGGGAGAAAAAAAATATGACGAAATCCCATCCCATGAAATCGGCAGCAGCCAATTGACTCCGCTAAACTCCGCTAGGTTAGCATTCTCTACCCAATCACCTTATATCGATACCGTTTTTTTGGCACTAGCCAGGAGTTTATGTTCTCGCATCCCCTGCCGGTTACACATGTCACAGTCTAGAACATAATTTATTGGTGTAAGTGGTTTTACAGCGAAGTTTAATTCATGACTTATCTCTCTCTAACCCAGTATATTACATATTATTACATATTGAAATACCTAAACCAGCCAGTCTAGGTACATCTCTCTATTCTATTCCATCCTCTTCTTTATGGAACTACTTCACTTTTCAATTGATGTTCGCAAGACTCAGTTGGTTTGGGAGAGAATAAATAGTATACCTTACACAACCCCCCCAACCCCTTTCTAGGTAAAGCAAAAACAACCACCATTAAACCAGCCAAGCTTGTCTACATCAAACTCCGGTCTCCCCATGTGCCATGCATGCCTTCTACTGAAATACAGAATTGATGCCAAGCTACAGGTGGTAGAGCCAGCACTACCTCGATATCATATGCTACCGTTATCCCATACTCAATACAAGACAAATCCCCCAAAAGGGCATGGGATGGGAAAAAGAAGGCAGAAAGAAGCTATATTCAAAGGACTTATGCTCTCCATCTACGCCTTAGGGTGGTTTGGTTCTGGGCCACGGTTGAGTTTTCTGCTGGAGCAATCTCGGGGGATGCGAACATCTGGAGCAGGTTTCGCTCGCCAGGCGCACCTTGCACATAGCGAGCGTTGAATCCGAGCACACTGCGGGCGTTCTGGAACGTAGCCCTCGACAGTACAAGCTTCTGCGTTGCCACCAGCCACGAGACGCCTTCGGAGCAGGGCGGTGTGGTCAGTGAACCCGAGTACCTCTGGAAAGTGCCGGACTCGAGCATGCCTTGCACTTCGGTCAGAGCAAGGGCTTGGGTTTTTGTGACCGTGCCCGGCTCTGCGATCTCTCCCACGGAGGAGAATATAGTCTCGAGCATCGTTGAAGGGGCTTGTTCCGACTCTGGGTCTGCGATGTCTATGTATACCCCCATCACGGCAACCTCGGCCTCCTCATGCATGAATACCAGATGCATCTCCACTGCAAGACGAAGGATATCAGTATAAGACCTTGAACGTGCTGGGATTCTTGGGTTATGGACTTACTCGGCATGGTGGTGCCATTGTCTAGGTGTTCACTGGGATGGTGGAAGTGGAACTGCTGGAGCGTGTAGTTGAGGCCGTCGAGGACCATGGAGCTTCCGAGTCCTTCCATCACCACCTCGACCGTGGATCCGAGGTTTTCGAACTCAGCGCCCTCGGGGAGGTCGGTAAACGCCATGGTCATGTTCCTGCCTGACATCATGGTGAACACCCCGGGTACCATATCGATAGGTGACTGTCTTGTGCCATCGGCGCAAGCAGAGTTGGCGGGATCCAGCTGGGCCCAGAGCAGTGGTCCCGTAGGGCCAGAGGCACTGAAGGTAGAGATGGGGACCTCGCCTTCTGCTCTCTTATCGAGATGGGTGTGGGCACCACAGAACGCGAGTGCCGGCGTCACGGACGCGGCGAGAAGAAGGATAGGGGCGACGAAGGAGGCCATCTTGTTTATGCTCAAGTCTCAGACTGAGAAAGAAAAAAATTATTACGTACAGGACTAGCCCGGGTGTCGGAAACGAGCGACGAGAAACGAAAAAATATAAGGCCACAGTTGAGTGAAAATCGTCAGATCTCCAGTTCCCGATGGATGAGTGGCCTCGGTAATGGTATAAGTATTCCCAGGGAATAGTAGGAAGGAAGGCAAACGACAAGCCCGAATTGTTACCCAAAATAACGATCACCACGGGCCACCATGTCGGTGACGAGATCTATTCGGAACCCTAGGACCCAGATTCGACTTAGAGAGGGTATAATGATACATCGAGATCGAAACTAGTAGACGAAAACTAGGATTCGTTTCCAAGAGTTCTGGGCGCTTGTTTGAAGAAGAGTCTGCCTATACGGCGCAGACGTTTTCCGTCTTGATCCTGTCGGCTTGGGCAAACATGGGGCTGTTTAACGTTTGCCGCTTACTTATTCACCTCCACCTGCCTTGGAAAGAGGATACGGAATTTTTCGCAAAGGGGTCACGAAAAGTACAATGGTCACTCGTGATCGCACAAGGATGGTCGGCATGGATGCGCCAGAAATTGCCCCTAACGGGAAACTCTGCCCCGGAACCCCAGCTTTTTTCCCATGCGGAGAGCCACATACGGAGGCACTCTACCACCGAGCCCTCCAAGTTACGTAGGCGACGAGAAAGATCAGGCGGCCAAGACTGTCCTTGTAACGGAGAAGGTTGCTATAAGCGAGTGTTTCCTACAACGCAAATCCCCTTTATCAGGTGTCTTCTTTATAAGGCATGATACAACTTGCTCGCGGAGGCGGAAAGTAGCCAGGGGGAAGAAGACTTGGCTCTCAATATGAAGATGTCTGCTAACACTATCATAGATGAAAAAGTATAAACCAGCCCCAAAAAGATACATTTATTGTGTGCGCTAACAGGAAGAGGATCGTGGAGGCTGCTTAAGTGAGAAGCCCCCCCAAAAGGTCATCTACAGGACATGCTCTTAGCTTGAGTACACCGGTGATGATATTCTACACAAGATGAGCGACGACAATGTAGTGTAAGTAAGTACCCAAATGCGCGAGTTTGTGTTTGGGTTAAGGCCTCTCCACGAACAGGCCACGGGGTACCCTGGTAGGATCAGGAACGACCGTCCAATCGAGAGGCGCATATCCTCCAGAAAATCGTACGACTCATCTGAACTATAGGGACCCATGAAACTCCTACGTCAGAAAATCATCCCCCTTTCGCTCCTTGCCCTCCAAATTTTGGAGGTAGCGCACAACGTGGTGGTAGCGGCAGTGGTCGTCGTCGCTGCTACTGGTCCTGTGGACATTTCCATTTGTAAGTGAATTCGAGTTGCCGAAGAGCCGCAACGCAGTGTAATTGAGGGTTTCAAACTTGCACGCCGCATGATGTGATAGGGGAACATTACATACAACTCATACAGGTTTCTTCTTTTTTTTCGAACAACTGAAAGGTGAATTGTTGTGGCAGATTTTTGATTTATAAATAGAAGCATGATTTACTTTGACTTTTTACGAATTGTTGCAGTGTACTTTCTTTATGTGTGTAAGTCTACTTGACGCCTCTTTTCCCTCGACCGCCTACGCAACGTGAGGTATAACTGCTAACTAATCAGACTATATAGTGTAAATTGTTCTTTTTTCATGGCGCTCGTGCCAAGAGTTCGTTATGCCCCACTTGAAAATAGATTGGGTGAGTATACGCTTTCTTTTCCCTCTCTCAAGCTCTCTTTTCCAAGGTCCCTAACCCAGCCCACACTCCCAAGTTCCCAGGAGTTGTGGTCTGTAACATACACACGGCTGTTGTTTCCTTTACACTCAGGATCATGACCCCTGACGCCACTATAAACCCTTTGACCACCCCGACCAACCCCCCTGTTCCCCCAATGCTACTAACCTACATTAATCCAAGCAAGGGTTTGGGTTAGGGGAGTGAAGTAGGCTTATAGGTAAGTTAGTTAGAATAAATAAGAAGTCGACATTCCCCCTCCGCCCTCTTGGCCCCCCTCCTTCGCCGCCGCCTGTTGCTGCCAATACACAGGGCCGGGTTTCAACAAGTCTTGGAACTTTTGAAGGGGAAATGCTTCGTCGTCGCCATCGATACGCCTACCCAGGCCCAGACCTTTCTTTTTCCTTCACCAATTTGAAGAAGAACACTAAAGTCGCCCGCGCACTTTAGAAAAGCCTCCTGGACCCCGTTCTCTTTCCCTGTTTTTGGGGAAGTCGTCGACGGACTTGGCTTTTTCTCATATTTGAAGATTAAAAAAAAGGTCTGGGCCATCCACTAAGAATATAATATCCGAAGGTCTAGACGACCCGTGGCTTTTTCCCACACCCGCCAAGAAGAACCCTTTCAGCATGGGCACGGGGTCGCGCGCGTGGACGCCCAGGAGAGAGAAAGACTTGGCAACGTAGGGGGCTTGGTATGTGTCTGGCTTGGTACCGTTTTTGCACTTTACTTGGCACGACCTACGGCGGCGTCGGGTAAGGCAAGTCTACATACATGCCCAGGTTAGAGTACCTATGTGGTATGCAAGTCATTTCTCGATGGAATTAAGTCGGGATCGGTGCGGCGGCGCCCCGGATGAATGACAGTATGAGAATAACGAGGAAAAGAAGAGTGCACGCCTTGGAATCGGTCACTGCTTCGCTGCTTTTTATTATTTTTTTACTCGAACTGCTTTTACTCCTGGTGTTCTCTCACTCTTCTGCACGGGAAACCTCTTAGAAGGATTAGATACACGGACCCTCTCTCGAGGAAGGCAAAAGTACGAATACTAAATCTAGGGGAACAAGGCCGATTTCCTTGGTTGGTATGGAAAGTCTGAGTCGGTGGCTTAAGGTAGCCTAGAGAAGACGAGTCTTTTTTTAACTCTTTACATCTTTCATTCACACTCATGATATACTACTAATAGCAGAAGAGTATGCGTATTTCGCGTCTTCCTGGTGGAATAGTAGCTAAGCGCTAGATGATATCAGTCAACCGCACACACACCTGAGATGCGCTCGCACAACAACAATCCCACACGCGGCCGCCCCGAGATTCCCTCAATTAATATATCAATCATTCGTCTCACCAATTACACTGAACTAAGTGCCTACCGAGGGTGTTTATTCATTCTATCTACGATAACGATATAAGCACTTCTCAATTCCGTCTTATTCTGTCCACGTGGTACCATCATTTCCTATTTCTGGGTTCCATCTACTCTATATGAAAAGAGACCAAAGGAAAAAAAGACCCAGACAGATAGCCCCGGAATCCCAAGACCCCAACTAAGCCTTTCTCTTCTTTCCTTTCCCTCTCCTTCCCCATTTCCCCAGAGCACTGGGGATGAGTAGAAATAAGCATTGCGGGAGAAATCTTGGCGAAAGGATTGGCGGATAGGCGTTTTCCCTCTTCTTTGCACCTCTTGCCATGTCTATCTCTTTCTCTTTTCTCTCAATCGTCAAGTGCGGTCGGTCTATTCTTTGGGATAGGAGTCTTGGTAAACCCCATCAATTGAGCTTGTTTCGTAGTAGGCGAGCTTGGTAAGACTTGGGGTCTACCAGTCAGCCCGGTGGCGCCCCTTTCGATGAGAAAGGACCCAGGAAGGGGGAAAGCCTAAGACTGCAAAAATTAAGGGTTATATCTTGGCTATTTCGCCCGTGCATGAGGAAGATTGGGGGGCGAGGAACGGGGCATTATCTTGGCTTGGATCGGATACGGCTTGGCTATTCTGCTCTGGGCGCGGATTGGCGTGCGGATGTACGCCGGAAGGTTTGAGGACGTGAAGCAAAGAACGGGAAAAAATCTTGATTTGATTTGTAGGTTCATTTGCCTTTGTGCTAACATTAGAATATATTGTTAACAGGTAGGTAATCGGTTGGAGTCAATTGATGTTAGAAAGAAAAGAAAATCAAAAAGTGCCCAGAGTCCTTAGTTATGCGTATTGCAGTATAAGTGTATAGGCCAAGGTCTTAGCTATTCTATACCTACTTTTTACTACTCTGAGAACGATATACCGATACATAGATTAATAGCAACGGAGTGAAGAACTGTCTAGCCCGAGATATCACAGCCCCCGTTGACAGACTATATTGGAGAGCCAAGACTAAGGACGACGAGGTGGTCGATAACGGTTTTTTATCCTGATACGGCCACGCAATAAGGGATGCTTGGCAATTGTTCGCCAGGGACTGGCTAGTCAATTGGTGTAAGTAGAACCTCAACTCGACCAAGACTTAATAGTATACGACATCTCTAAACGGAAACTCTATGTTCTTTTTTTCCTTTCCCTAACTTTCTACCTCGCGTCATAGTCCCTTCGGACACGAACTCGACGCTACGGTCATGTAACCATTCCCCCTGAACCTACCTGCCTGCCCGTCATATCACCTAAGTGTCAGAGCTCTTTGCCCTCGCTATGGCCAAGCCCGGGCGGAGCACCAGCGCTGAAAACAAGCAAGGCAAGTAGGTAATCAAAATTCATATTTCTAGACCCCGTGTTCATGGACGATGGATATGGAGCGCTCCAGGTAGCAAGTCCTTACTTTCGGGAACCCTATCCATCTCGAGCACAACGCGGCCCACGCATCATCTCGCAGGTAAACAGGTTTGTTGGTGTTGATTTCTTCATAGTAGACAATACGTTCGCGGCCGTGCTCTAGAAATAGATCCCAATTTGCTAGGTCAGGTATCATCACCTCCCCCCAACCCGCTCGCCATAAATATTCGCATTCCCTAAGTTAACACCTAATATCCATCCACCCGAACCTTCATTCCCCAAATTTTGGTCCTCCCCCCTTCACGCGAGCGGGCTGTTCTTGCTGAACGGGATGCACGACCCGTTCGCCGACGCCGCGATCCCCCTGTCCGTCAGGAACACGCAGTACTTGGCCACGTCCTCGAGCGGGATCGCGCACTCGGGCTTGAAGGCCGCGGAGATGGTCTGCTGGAAGGCTTCTCCTGTGAGGGTTTGTTAGCACACGAGTATAGATATGGAATTAAAGCCTGGGAGGGAAGAAAAGAGTGAGAGATGGGGAAGACGGAGAAGGAAAAGGAAGAAGGTTCATTTCCTCGGTGATAATAGCACGAGAACGATGATGGCTTGTTCATTAAAGGGGTTTATATGATCTCAACGTACCATTCGTGCCTCCCAGAGTCGCGAAGCTGTCCGCGATGTTGGTGCCCATCATGGCGCCGACCATCAACCCGATAGCGTAGATGCCCTTGGGTCCGTAGAATCCGGCTGTGTTCTTCACCAGCGCTGCGACGCCGTGCTTGCTGACCTATTGATGAAAGTTAGCATAGTCCTCTAGTAATAAGTCCATTGCAAGAATGTGTGAATAGGCAGGTAAAACGGCCCAAGCACTTTCATAACCTAAGATGCTGGGTCTTCACACCAGGTGAGTGTTGTGAATAAGAATGTCTTCAACATCGTAGGTTACGTAAATGCCTGATAAAGGACTCTTTTTCCCTCACCCATCGGCCCCGCACCTATCCAACCAGGCCAAAGAAGAAAGTAGGTAAGGGATACGCAAGAAACAGCTCTCATACCGTGTACGCCAACCCGGCCGCCATCCCATGCGAACTCGCAATCGATCCAATCTGCAGCACCAAGCCACCGGGCCTCTCCTGCTTCTCCATGGCATTAACCGCCGCGCGCGTCGTGAGGAACGACCCGGTGAGATTAAGCCCCAAGACGCGGTCCCACCGCTCCTTGCTCAGCGAGCCCACGGGGTCGAACGAGTCCGCCATGCCGGCGTTGTTGACCAGCACGTCGAGCCGGCCGAAGCGCTGCACCACGGCGTCCGCCAGCTGCCCCACCGCCGCCTCGTCCGTGATGTCGGTTGCTTGCGCGAAGAAACGCCCCGTCGCGGAGAGCTCGGATTCGGTTTGCGATAGCCGCTCTGCGTTGATGTCGCAGATGGCTACCGAGGCGCCCGCGTCCAGGTACGCTTTGGCTATCACTTTGCCGAGGCCGCCGGCGCCGCCGGTGACGAGGACGACGGTTCCTGAGAGGGAGTCGGACATCTTTGGTGTTGCTCCTTTAGCTATTTATCCGGGAGGTGGTGAATGAAGGTGGTGAGGGGGTTCGGCGGGGGGGAATAAACGGCTGTTTTCTCTTAGGTCGTCGCTTTTGGGAATAGGGTTTCCGGTTCCTTGCGGTGAGGGGATATGTCCAACAGCTTTTGAGAAGTGCAAGAAGAGTGAGATGGCGTGTTAAAGCAGCAACACCAACATCGTCCTCAGGGATGATTTATATAGGCCTTACACAACATTAATCCATATGTCGCTACCCATAGAACCCGGCAAATGATATTGCCCGTGTTCGGGATTGAGCAAGCCTCAAGCAACTGTAATAGGGCCTGGATCACCAATCCTGCATGGAGGGGGAATCGAATCCACCAGGGTTCATCTAGTTCCCCGAACGGCGGCAACCCCTCGCGTCGTAGTCGTGAACAAGCCTGCTTTCTCGGTCACCTACTTATTCAGAAGCAGCTCGAATTCGTATTTCGTGTTCGTTTATAACCCAAGCACGGACGCCGATTGATTGGTCTTCACTAGCGGCTTCGAGCGGTGGAGTTCCCTACGAGAGAAAGATGATGCCGGACTCGCGGACCTCGTGGACTCGGTTCGGACCCGAAAGATGCATCACCATTAGCCGTGCTCGACTCTATGTGGAGTTTAGGGGTCTGAAAAGTGAAGGTCTTTATTTTGAGTCGTCATTGTTCAGACATCTTTTCTAAACACAACTAGAGAATTCTAGGTACCTGGTTAACATTCAGCCCTTGGCCCCTTGCTTAGAACACACTGTTGATTCTCCACTCACCATCAACAAATTCTGTCTCGTTATAAAAACAGACGAGATAGAAAGCCCCAACTAAGCACTAGTATGAGTTTACGGGGAAATGTAAGGGGTATTCAACCCCTAACTGACCTAGTTTTCGGCCTGTATAGATGTGTATATAAGGCCAACATAATCTATGAGATGTCGGTAGGCAAACATGTGCCGGGTTGCTAGAAAAGAACACGAGAACCCGGTTAATAGCTAACAGGATGCTTTTGAAGTAGGTAGTCGATTATACATCGACATGTCTCCGTGCTAATTATCTCGAGGCTAGTCCGGTCTAGGTTTTTCCATTGACAATGAGCTACTCCCCATGATATAGATGGAGTTGCGCTTACCTTTGCTAGACATCCATAACTAGTATGAACACTTTGTCAGTACAATTAACTTAGGAAGTTCAATGTTCCTCATATAATTCTTTACCATTGTATTAAGCATTGAGAACAAACATTTACAATAATCACGCGAGATGAAGGTTTTTTTTGGGATCACTCATAATTCGCATTACTTAGGCTGATCCGTTATTATACATAACTAGCTATTAAGTTTTTAAGGTTCTTGTTCTTTTCCCTCTTTAACTCCGTAGGAGTACTCGTTGTTGAAAAGGGAAAAGAATTAAGTGAGTGACGACGTAACAAAAACAACAAGACTCTCTCGCCCTCCTCATCCCGAGGGGACAAGGAGTGAAGAGCCCTCAACTAGCTCCACTTCTCCCACATCAACAACGCAAAAAAGCAAATCCCCAGGAAACTCTCGAGAGCTTCCCTCTATCCCCTCCCGCTCATCATCTCCTCCTCTCCGACTTCGTACCTTCCCTCCGCTCATACTCCTTCCCATCCTCGCTCGCTCGCTCACTCACTCACTCAGGGCAGACATCACGGCATTCCTCTTCCTCTTGCTCATCCTTCACTACCATTTCCAACACATCCTCCTCTTTCTCCTCCACCAAGACTACTCCCGCTAAACCACGCTCCCCTCAGCCGACTACCATCAACTCCAGCTCGCTCTCTACCTCCGACTTCATCCGCTCAAAAACAAGAGTTCCTTAGGCAACGGCGGTAGAAGGCTTAGCAGACTCCGTGCAGTAGGGAAGGTTGTTGTGGGGGTGGATGTAGCAGCTGGACTGGTTCTGGCAAGTACCAGCGTTCTGAAAGTTTCATTTGTTAGTTATATCATCTTAAAGATATTTTAATATCTAGGAAGGATATATGGAGGCTATATAATAGCCAAGGGGAAACTTACGATCCACTCGCCGTGAGCGTTGCAGACTTCCCAGCCGGCCAGGTCGCTGGAGCACTGGTAGGCACCAGAGGGGCACTGGGAGGGAGATCTCCGGATAGCGTCCTGGGGAGCCGCAAGGGCGAGGGCGGCGAGGAACAGAGGAGTGAAGAAATACATTATGATTAGGTTGATTAAGTATTAGGTAGGTCGGGAAGACGTTGGGTATTAGCGAGTGTATTAAGTTGTTGTCTTGAGTGAAGGTTGAAGGATGGGTTGTAGGAATGTGTTCGACGGAGGAGGGCAGGAGCGCTCGTTTATATCCTCAGCGGCCACGATGGAGACGCTGCGAAAAAAGGAGATCACTCGCCCGGGAGAGATATCGTGGCCACCTCAATTCTGGTCCGGTAACATGAGGATTTCCTCGATACATCCCCGATTCACATCAATCATAGAGCAGGGACCAAGAACGGGCCCGGCATTTCCCTCTTTCTTCTAAAGGCTGCAGGTCCCAGACCCATCGTGGCCCCGGTTACGTGTGGAGTGGATTGCGGCAAAGTTGGGTCCCCACCGAGAGCCGCTCAGCTGGTTGTCTACACTACCATATGGCATTCTATTCCGAGAGAAAGAGGTGTTCGAATACTGGAAGAATTATGCATAATCATGGATCAGTTACAGGCATGTTAAACTATGTCCCGGGAATTCGCTGAACCCCTATTTGGAACCTTGGCGCTGCTCATTGGGTCTTGGAGGAGATCGACAGCAAGGTTGCCCATTATCTTAGTCACAGATCGAGACGTTATTAATGGTAACTACATTATCTACCTCCTGTTATATTATTGTTTAGCATCAGCAGACGTAAGCCTACAATTACAATAGGACTTCGAGGCGGCTTTGCAGATAACTCAACACGTTGACAATATTGGCAGGAAACCAAGAAAGACGGCGATGCTATAGACTCGTAGTTTGGAGTACAAGTTGCCCATATCAAATACTCCCAGGCTATTTATCTCTAATTAGGATTCTGTGTTGCGAAATATGTAGGCCGCCGATGAGGTTGTTAGTCTCAGTAGTAAAATATTTTTCTTCCCTTCAGTAGGAAGGGTTAACCCGACATAGAAGACCGTTCCTGTCAGCTCCAACAAACAGAATTTAAGAGAAATTCCGATATAGCGACATAATTGATTAACACAGATTCTGGCTATCTTTCTACTCTTTCCAAGTTCCATTGTTCGTTAATAGGCCATCGATGGGTAGTCATAAACATATTCGTGTGATATTTGATATCATAAAAGAAACCAGTGCTATTGTCTCCCTTAGCTGAGTAGACTGGCTACCTAGTAACCTGAGGTCTCTAGGACCATGTCAACCTTAGTTCTTTAGGCATCATCATATAAGCCTCTTCTCTTGCAGAAAATATTTCATGCATTGCCTCATTACCAAATAAGCCCTATAGATTCTTCATTAGTAGGGTAGGCAAGTAATCGCTTTCTCACCTTAACCCACAGTCTTAGCCACCGCCCCCTTTCTTATCTTCCTATGAACATACTGATGTTCATAGGAAGATATTTTCTCATCAACTCTCTAGCCCCAAGAAGCCCCATGATGCGAACTAATGGGATCGTTACGTAAATTGGTGGCTTTCAAAAGGAATTTATTTGCATGACCTTCCCCCTTCTACAAGTGTCTTTAGACGGGGCTTCTTTGTGCAACGATAGCATCGATCGCCGATCAATGCTGATCAGAGAATGCTAACCAGGCATCAGACGGACGGGGTTGTCCATCTATCAAACCCCCTTTTGCAATCTACCGCAGTGACCTGTCTCGGAAGCGCCCCATTCCGGAGAACTTGGTACGGTATTCTGTATATCGATTCTAGTTAGGTAAGTTAACGTTCTCTACGGAAATAGTAGAGGTTGATAGCTAGAATATACTAGGACAGAGTGATTACTATAGTGTCTGTGACTTATGCTATTTGTGTAATATATCTGGTAATGACAACGGGCTATTTTGTCCGAAAATTGATATCTTACCTCGTCATCCATACTCTGTCGAGGGGTTAGGGGGTGTAATTTATACCTACTGCCTACATAATCTTATAAATATTAACTCCCTAGGTAGTTCTAGAAGAATGAACATTCTAGAATAGTTAAAGAACAATATAATCACCCTTGGTCTACCGCCGAATTCCGTCGGCGGAATCATAGACGAACGTGGGGACATGTTTGCGGTCCGCGACCCCATGATCAAGGTTTAAGGGGAAGTGGGAAATGATAGCCACAGACGGATCTCGCTCGTGATATAGCTTAATCAAAATAAAGATGGTTAACCCCACAGCAGCTGACCTGATCTATTTTCTCTATTTCCGGGTAACCGGGGCCAGGAGAAAAACTTAGTTGAGAGATGGATAGGGATTGACGATGTATGCTTTTTGTCGTCCTAGGTATAGGCATCTAGATATACACTGTCCTGTCTACGAATATGGTAGGGAGTAAGTATTGAGAAACCTAATAGTAGGTAATATGAGAATTTGTGACAAAAGGATACATAGATGAATAGGTATGCATCTACCAACTTGATTAACTAAACGGACATCCATCGTTCCACATCTGGTTGTAGGTTAATGCTCTCACCTAATCTCTACCACGATGGTTAGTGCATGTTTCCCCCTCCACATCGAGCATTCCAATTTACCCATTGATTTGGACATCGAAAAGTTACCCTCCTCCCTCCCCTTTCTTCTTTTATTAGATTACCTAAAATACCGAAAGCGTCCCACTTTCCAGTTTCCCCTCCCACCACTGTCCGCAATCTGAATCCCTTCCTTATCCATCCGTCTATCTACATAGTGTATACCACGCTACACTACCCTATTCCAGCTTCACCTTAACGGGAATAAACCCCGGCCTACATCTGCCCCTCCTCTCCTTTCCTCGAAGCCGGGAATATAGTACATACCACTACACTAGCAGGTATGCGCTACCATGGATCCGGCACGACGCACTGGCCTCGCCTACTCTCCCACCACACTAGTGTGTATGTAGATTGAGCTCCCAAGGGTCTGTAAAGAGGGTTAAGGGTGCGCTAGGACGGGAAGGGAATAGGCGCGCTAGTGTAGTTGTAGAATCATATTTTTGTTCTTTGAGCCTCATTTTGTACGTGGCCATGTGGGTGGAGGCTCCAATGCGCATGTGGAGACAAGTAAGTCTGAGTGAGGTTACATAAGTTAGCTGCGGTGATGTGCATAAACGCGGAGTCCCCCTTGTTATTCATCCTTGATGATGAACTTCTGCTTGAAGAGTAATAAGCATGAAATACATTTTTAAACTATTATGTACTTATTGGTGTTCTGTTCTATGTATGCTATGCCATGTTTCAAAGTCATAAACTGTCAGGGGTGATATATCATAAAGTAGATGGGAGTTTATATTCCCTGGGCATAAAAGGGGTATTTCTATGTACATGTAACGATATCACAAGTAGTTGCCGTTATGAATCCTGGCACAACAACGTGAATACCTGAGTTCTTGCCGGGTCCTTCATAGCATAAAACCATAGGTTCCAAGCATATGCCTTAGAACTTCTAGTACTATAAAAAAAGGGCAGTGATAAACGCCCTCTGCTTTCACCCGAAAAAAAAAAGAAACTGGGAGAGGGAGAGAGAAGTAGACAAAAGTGAAACAAACTGTATTATTAGCCTCCTAAACGCATCAACCCAAAACCAAACTACACCAAAAGAGAAGGGGGTATATACGTATGTATGCAAGCCCAACAAAAGCACGTTAAGTCTCCCCAGATAATACACTCTCGGTAGATATAGAATACACCACCACTCCATCCCGTATTCATCCCATCTCCTATTGCCCCCGCCCCCCCCCCCCCCCCCCCAAACCCCCCCAAACCCCCGTATATGTATGCCCTCGACATGTATAAGCGTGATATATGAATACACTATTTACCATCCCATCCCATCCCACGCCCAATGCTGCCGTCCCGAAGCAAACCGAAATATGCGAGAAACCATACAGACATTTTTAAAAAGAAATAAGAGAAAGGAGGGGGGAAAAAACAGCAGACCATCCATCGATATGATTATAATATAGTGCCTTTTAATCCTCTTCCCGTCCTCCCTAACTTTCCCAGGTAAAGTAAAAAAAAAAAAAAAAAAAAAAAAAAAAAGCCCGTCGTCGTTAATAAAACCTGTCTTATAACTACCCGCGACCCGAATTCCTTCCCTTATTTCTCCCCTCGAGCCGCCATTAGTCATTGCACCTAGGCAGTGTCGATAGACTTCATCTACCTGTCGCTACGCTCCAGAGAGAGAGAGAGGATGCTGGAGGGGTGCTTCAGTTTCGGTTCGGTTCATTTAGGTAAGTCCTTTTCGGTTTCGGTTTCGGTAGGCAATCGACAGCGCAGTCTGACCTCGATCCAAACTCCTATCTCTCCCCTTATTCCCATCCCGAAAAAGCCAAGCCTTAACAGTGATTTTTTCCAAATAAGCAGAAGAAAAGGAGGAACCTCCCCCTTTCCCACCTCCAATTCTCCACACCCCTCGACCCAAAATCAACTCAACTTCTTATCCTCCTATCTCTTCTCTCTTCTCTCTTCTCTCTTCTCTCTCCTCTCCCCTCTCCCCTCTCCCCTCTTCCCTCTCACTTCTTTTTCTCACCTTCCCATCATCACCTCCCACCAAAGAACAACCCCCTATCCTTCTCATCCCTGAGGTATTTATTTTCTTTCTCGGGGAACATCTTGACGGCCCCTCTCCTCCCACCATCTTCCCTTCCTTTCCCACCGCCCTTCCCCTCCCCTTCCCACCCATTCACCCCCACCCGCTGTCCCAGCACCCCGACCTCCGGCATCCTCCCCAGTATGCTCCGAACCAGGACCCCCCTATTCCTCCTCCACGTGCCGTAAAACGCCCTATTCACGCCCGCCAGCGCCCTCAGATCGCGCGTGTTCCGCACCGCCATCAATATCCGCAGCCTTGTGTCCTCGCGCAGGGCCTTCTCTCCCTCCAGCGCCTTGGTCGTGCCTACACCAGCACCCGCAGCAGTGGCGCAGGTGTTGAAGACGCGCGGGTACTCGGGGTTGGCCCGCGACAGGGCCCAGAACCCCTGCCCGTGCGACGGAGCGGAAGACGCAGAAGGCGAGGGAACGTCCGCGAGACGCAGCCCCTCGACGCACGCCTCTATGTCCCGCATCTCGAGCCGGAACGCGGGCGCGAAGTCGCACGCCACGCCCCCGTGCGCGTGCACGTGGCTCGTCATGCGGCTCAGCGCGCCCAGGAGCTGGGCTAGACTGCGTTTCGGCGGCGGCGGCGGGGGGTGGGATTGGGGGGGGAGCAGGTTAGTAGCAGATGGAGAGGGGGAAGGGGCGGGGACGAGCAGAACATGGGGCAGCACGCCGAGGTCCCGCAGACACATCACGATCCACCCGAGGTTCGCAGCGTCGCACTCGGGGTAGCCCCTCGCGCAGCGGGTCTTGCCCACAGGCTGCAGGATGCCGCCGGGCAGGGCATCCGGGTCCGCATACTCGGCCGGGGTAGTGTACTCTCGCAGCAGCGCGCGGCAGCGGTCGTACACCTGCGCGGTGTACGCGTGGCGCCTGGCGCGGATCTGGTCCCGTATGGGCTGGGGCCAGGGCTTGGCGTCGAGGGCGGCGTCGTCGGGGGTGTGCAGGATGGCGGCGCGGGAGAGATGCGTAAAGTCGGCGGGCAGGCCGAAGGCGTAGCTGATGAGCAGGAGGCCGTCGCGCATAGCGGGGACGGTCTTGTCGGCCCACTGCGGCAGCCACGAGACTTCGACGGAGTACTCGAGCGGGGACGTGCAGTGGTAGCGCAGGCAGACCTCGGCGATGGCGACGAACTGCTCGAACTCGATGTCCCGGGGTAGGCGGTTGTTCTCCCCATGCGCGGCGTGGAGGAGGATCTCCAGCGAGTCTTTCCTGTTCAGCTCGGTTTCGGGCAGTGAGTAGAGCTTGACGTCGGAACCGAATAATGATGTTGGGAGGGACTGTTGTCCGTGATGAAAGACGTGGTCGTCTGAGATGCTCTTCGCATCTGAATTGAATAATCTCTTAAAGAATGAGGATTTATCTGCTAATACTGACGAGGATACGCGGAAACGAAATACGGGATAGCTTGGGGCATCTCTATTTGCGAACTCCAGCATTACATCGCCACTGGCTGATATGATGCGCGTTACGATTTCTCTTTCAGGGGATATTTCTGGCTCGGGAGTGGGCACCTGGGGATGCATTAGGGCCAGATCCTTCTTCATCTGGTCATAATTGCGGAAGCGGATATCGTACTTGGGGAAAAATCCAAGGTCCTCGGATAGGACTTTACTAACGCTAATATCTCTCATGCTTTTGATGGTGTCTTTTCGAGCCATCTTGTCTTTGCATATCCTCTCGAACCCTTCCGGTGTAGGATGCTGGTTGTGCTCATTATATGTGTCCTGCAGTGATTTCCTAATCGCCTCAGACAGTTCCTGGAGACAGCGCTCCCACTCGCGAACTACCGCTACATAATGGTCATCGTGCGTCGTTGACTGCGGGAGCGCCTCTCCTATACTATTGGTGCTAATAGATGATCTAGTGTCGGCCAGACTCAACACGTCAAGTGACGATGCCGGTCGTACTTCCAATCCCGCCGAAGCTGTCGTCGTCGTTGTCGGGCTAACTAGCAATGTTTCCCTGCGCTGTAATGACATGTTTAGCAGCGCCTTGCATCTTTCGCGAGATGCGTCACGGACTTTCTCGTATTCTTCATAGGCGACGTCAACATTAGAAGCGGTCTTGCTCTTGATCCTTTGAATTGACTTTCGTAGTAGCTGGATGTCGGTTTGTATCTTATCATCCTTGAATGGCGACAAACTGCCAGGAAATGTGTCATAATTTGTATCGGATCTCAGCGACTGTCTAGTTCGTTTCCTCGTCTGTTTCGGCGGGATACTGCATTAGAGAGAGACTTATTCATTGTGTATGTGCCTAAGAAGAAAGACATGACGTTGTATTGGAATTTGGGTGTAACTATACAGGTACCACTTACAGAAAATATGGTAGACCATTTTCGATTCTCAAGAGCCGGCTTCACCACAGCACTTGTTTCAGGGTTACTGTGACGGTTTCTATAGTTGGGACCCGTCTCTGCACTGGAGTGCGACTTTTGAGGTTGTAATGGCATGTTGCTGTCTTCTGTTATGGGTAGCCCAGCAGCGACAGCGCAATTACAACATGCTCGATCAAGAGCTTATGAGGTAAGACAGTGTGCTATAGATCGGTTAAGTTACTGTGTATACAACCACTTACACAGGACACAGGGGTCTTCGAGCGAATGAAAGAAGGGTAGGGAAGTCCTAGTATGGCAGGCTTCACTGTGTTGTAACTAGGCGGAAGAAGTGAGGGATCCCAGCTTCACCTTCCAGCGTAGGGAGGAGAAGCGGAGGGGAGCGTCTGGCTTGGGGGGAAACACATCGAGGGCCTTTTGTACATATAGAACGTATAAGACAAGGCTCTAGTGGCCGTAGGTGTGTAACACAGTATCACTTCACCGGCATCCTTTTTTAGTAGAGTTTGGCTTTCAAAGTTCTGACGACGAAATGGCGGGGCCATAGGTTGGACCAGACCAGGCATGGGCAGAAGAATCCCATGGGGGAAATGGGGGATAGAGGACATGAGGACAAGGGGGGGGAAGAGGAGAGTAAGCATCGATCGTAAGGGTCTAAACCCTGTCAGTCCCCAGCCTGACATGCTGCAGCCGTGATCTCGGAACCGTCGACTTTGAATCGCGCCCCAGATTTGCCCTCCCGTTTTCCCCACCTGTTCAGCCAGCTCAGCTAGCACTTATAAGTCAGCTCGTGTGAACAACCACATATGCCTGGTCATAGTTGTTGACGATTGTAATCAAGAAAAATAGGTTCGGGTCCTGCTCAAGTCTGCAACAGGGCTGACGAAATAGGCAGATAGGTGGAATATGTATGTATGTAGGAAATCGACTTCGTTAATTCAAGCCACAAGAACTAGTGTTACCTAGTCCCCTCCGCTTGTCTTAGATCCTAGGCATCATATCCATGCAGTCCGTACATAATTGACTTACAAGCCTCGACCTGACCACCCATTAGATACCGTAGGTACTCCGTATGTAAGTGTTGTTATAGTCACGAGACCGACATGTGTAGGTTACGTGTTGGTGAAAGTACGAGTCGGGTTCCTAATTCGCAAACGAATGTAACATAATGTTGGGTTCAATTTTTGCCTTTTATTTCTTGCTTTTTTTTTTTGTCTTTTTTTCATGCCTATGTCATTGTCGTCTATTGAGGGTATGTGTTGTTGTTCCCTTTGCCTTGATCCCCGAGCCGTCCCATTTGAGTCCTAGTAAGATCACCAGTCCGGTCACCAAGCTCATCATCTGCTTCGACTATCCCAACCCACACGGAATTCTCTGTTCCACCAACCCCCATTTTTCTGCTAGAAATCTAGGCACCCATAATCAAACAATGCTATAATATATATGCCAGACTCCTGAGTTTTGCTCTTTGCATGCCCGGACCACCCGTAAACTGTACAAACAAGAAAGGGGGTTCCCCCCACCCATATAACTCAAAGCAGATTCCTTCATGACATCCATGGCACGGTCTCCAGGATACCAGTCTTGGTGCCACGCCAAGTCAACGTACGGGAAAGGTTGTTGAAATCACCTTACACCTTAGTCTTGTCCGTAGATAGCCAACCTAAACCTAGGCAACGACTTCGTGACCTCACAATAATTACGTATTCCGATTTTAGTAGCTGACTAGCAAGGCTTCTTCTAGAGGACATCGGAAATGACATGCCTCATTGTGACTAGGCACAACCCAGGACTGAGAAGCACTTGTAGCGTTGTCCGATATTTGCGAGAGTAGAGTACTCAGCCTTGTGTAGATTCCGCGGCATGAATACCGCGACCTTGAAATTATGTTCGGCAAGCCTGGAGATGCTTATCAACTACTGCAAGATAACCAGGTCCCTACGCCATGTCCAATATACCGTTAGACATCTCGATTAGGAGATCAGAAACGTAAAAGACATGTCATGAGCTTGCTGTCGAGCTCATATCCAAGAAATGGACACTAGCCACCATAGTTATCAGGCACAGGAGGAAGGGAATACGGTGGCTTCGAAAATTCTTCAACCACCTTTTCTTTCCGAGTCATTCTTAGGAGGCTGTTCGCTCTGCGCGTACATCTCGCTGCGAGCTTTCGCATCAGTGCCCTTCTTCCTGCCTCGCGGAGCCTTCTGCCATCCCCCATTAGTTGCTGCGTTATCGTTTTCGCTCTTAGCGGCTCGGACGTGGCCATTTTCTTTAATTATCCCATTAACCCTCGGGTTTGTGTGCGTCGGTCCATCAGTTTTCGGCGAAGCGGTATCGACTGGTGTCTTCTGCTTCCCTTTGGCCGAATCCGCCTTAGCATCGTATCTACCATGTGCAGCCGACGTCGTACGGCCGGAGTGCTGGTTCAGCGGTACATCTAGCTTCCGGGTAAAGCTGGGCGACGGGCTGTTAGCCTCGTAGACGGGCGACAGATGCTGAAACTCGGTCGATTGCAGACGATTCTCCGTCGCAAGGTCGAGCTGGGCGATAAGCGAACTCGGCAAGACTCGCGGAGGGTAACGTTGAAACGTAGCTGGTGCATTCACCAAATGCCCGTGACCAGCACTAGGGACCTGCATTGCGGGAAGAAACGTCATGACGTTCAATGTACCATCTGGCCTGACATTCACTATATCATTAGTAAAATGCGGCCCAAAGAATTGGGGAGTCGTGAGGGCGGGAGAGTTCGAAGAGCCATTCACAACAACCGGCCGATCCGATGCCGGCGAATTCGCTTTCTGAGCTGCCGCGGATTGGTCGGGCGACAGCGCTGCCGCCGAGCCCGTGGAAGAGTCGGGTCGTTGGCTTATGTGAAGTGGATTGTCGAAGCCGGTGTACTCAGCCGTCGTGTTTTCGCCTTGCCAAGCCTGCCGGGGCGAGCTGCCATTAACAGCTGGCTTAGAAACAGAACCGTTGACGACTACGGGGGCCATCTCACGGGCTTGTGGCTGGCCCGAGGGGTGAGATTTCCAGCCTTTCCCTGCTGATCCCGCCCTATTGGGGCTAAGCGGCGAAGGCGAGCGTGATTTCTGCTTGATCTTGTCTAACACAGACTGCGGGAATTGGTCAGACGAGAGGCGCCGCCGGTTCGAGCCGGACGACTGCGGGCCAATATCTCCGAACGCCGGTAGGCCATTGGCGGTTGAACCGCTTGCTTGTTTTGAAGGACTAGACGGACCCGTGTGGAAGCCATTGCTTCTTTCGTCATCCGGCGGCGAATTCGTCTGCGAGCCGTCCTGTTCGATATCGTTACCCTCATCTGGCATGAAGCTTGGAATAGGAACTCCGTTTAGGTGTCGGGCCGGAATGGTGGCAAATCCGTTCGAGGTCTGACCGGTGCTTCCAAAGCCCTGAGCTGTGGGAATACCAGCAACTGGTCGTGACGCCGGTTGAGATTGAGATCGTAAGCTACTTCCAGAAATGCTATGACCAGTATCGCTGCCAGCCGTCGATCGCTGCGAACTTCGTCGATACTCGGCGTTATGATTGTTCGACGGCGAGGACGGATAGGTGGGAAAGCCATGCTGTGCATAGAATGCTTGTTGTAAGTGCATTGGGTAAAAATACATCTCCGGCCGAAGCGGTGCGCTTAAGGGAGGGGTGTCGAACGAATTAGTCCTAGAGCGTTCGGTCGAGGATTGCGACTGAGAAACATTGCCTTGCATCCTCTGGGCGTGCTGCAGTGCTTGCTGCTGAGCAAACGCCTGTGACTGTGTATACTGTAGAAAGCGCAAGTTGTTCTCCTGTAGCTGCAAAGCAGAAAGGGTCTGGGCAACAACATCTGCAGATGGCTGCATATACATAGCAGCCTCCTGGGGAGTCATGGCCATGGCATATGCTGCTGGAATATACATTGGGCTAGCATTGCTGTCGTAGGTTACACTCGATGATGCCCTACGGCTGTTCCCATTATTGTTGTTGTTGCTGTTGTTGTTATTATTATTCCTATGCTGGTTCGACTGGCGGTTCCCATTTCGATAGTTATTACCGCGGCCTCCACGGGGAGTTTGCTGCTGCTGGGAAGCACTCCGCAAAAGCACAGGGCGCGAAACCGGTGGTTTCTGAAATACCCTCTCCTCCTCTTTGGGAAAAACGAACTGTTCGCAACATTCATCAAGCTTGCCTTGGGCGATAAGATCAAAAGCTCTCCGCAGCTCGATGTGCAGTCCGCGAAAGGCAAAATCGTCGGCGGTATTGCCCAGGTTTCGGTTAATGTTGAAAGGTTCCTCGACGCAGAGCTGATTGTTCAAGGCCAAGTGCCACTTCTTATCTGTCTTGGTGACTGTCTTACCTAGCCGAACAGATAGCACCTGGGTACTATAGTCAAATTCATGCGCGTAGAAGCGGAAAAACTGGAAAAGCAGTTCACCAATGGTGGATTTGTTCTTATTTCCAAACCCTTTCAACTTCTCGACGTCATCAGCGAAGGCTGCTATGTCATCATCCTTCTTAGAGACCTTCAGGTGAGGGCGCTGATGCAACGAAGGGAGAACGGGGGGTTGCCGGAGCTGCAAGAAGGCGATGATCATACATATCCAAGTATATGAACTCAAAGTCCCACCGAATGCTGTAAATATTCATGATAAGTATGTAAATAGTAAGTAGAGGGGGTAGGGGATAGAGAGGAGAATGAAGGAGAGGGTTGTTCAGCTTACCAGCATCATTGACAATCCTCCGCCGAGTCCAGTATTTGACTATCATGGCCAAGGGTCTCACCCGTTCATCGATCTCCACGTAGGTTCTGATCATGCGGGTATTCTCCAATGCCAAGGTATTGTTGACATTCATGTCACAATTCAATTCGAGTTCCGGGTCCCAGATCTTGACAATGGGAACTTTGGCAGAGGAAACACATATGACCCTTTCCATGCCATCTAGACAATTTGTTAGCAAGTAGGACAGGGATAACAAGCTTGGTATAAGGGGGTACACATACGCTTAGCCAACAAATCGGCGAGCATGCAGACACCTTCAAGCTCCTTCCACGGCGTTACTATGCAAATATCGACTAAAAAGGGGAATAACAAGTCAGCATAAAAGCGGAGAACCGCATAATAGGGAGATACAATACGAACCGTCAGAGTCGTCCGAACAGAGTAGATTGCCCGATGACCCGAAAAGATGTACACAGATGTCATGGCCCGGCCAGGCATCGTTGAGGAGTTTCTCCAGTTTCTGTACCAACTTCTTCCGCTTTACTTCCACCGCCTCGGTCGGTTGTAACCGGTCGTAGAGTTCGCGCATGTCCGTGCTAAGCTTCCGCTCATCATCCTCCGAAAGCTTGCTCTTAATACCCTTCAAATCCACCTTCTCCAATGGATCGCTCCCAATGGTATACGGTATTCTTCGACGCGAGTGCTTGAGACCAGTCTCGTACTTGCACCCACCATGTCGCGGGGGCAGAGGTCGCAGGGAAGGGAGCGCGCCATTGGTTTCCGAATATACAGATCGCGGGGAGTGGCTTTGGTTGGCACTGGGCGATTGATCCCGCGACTCGAAGGAGAACTTGCGGGCGTGCTGGTGGGGGGTGGAAGGGACCGAGCTGGAATGGGGGGGAAGATTGGCAGGGGAGGTGGACGGCTTGGGTCTCGGCGGGAGACCGTGCTCAGACTTTTTGGGCGGCATCTTGTGAGCAGTGTCTTTGCCTGTTATAAGCACGCGATCGGCCTTGTTGGTGCTTTGATTGCCTCTATTCCCATGGCAGTTCTGGGAGGCCTGCCTAGCGCGAGAATCTTTGTTAGACACCTTGGAAGAGGAACGAGACCTGGGTCCGGCGTGGACGGACTGGGCGGACACGATCGGTTGCAGGGGAGGAGACTGGAGGCCACCGCCTCGTCCAGGCGCAATAAGCTTGTTGTACTGGAGGAGCTGGGCGTGATGGTATAGAGAAGACTGCTGGGGCAACAGTATGGGCACCAGGTCCAGATGGGTGGGAAACTGGGCGTGGGCCGGGTCGGGATTGGAGGGAGAGAGGGTGCTGAGTCTAGGGACTGCTGGGCTTGAAGAGGAGCGGTTCCAAAGCTGAGCCGGATAAGTATGTTGCGAATCGGCCGTGATAGACGGGCTATCCATTAAAGTGCACGAACAACCCGAGTATCCTGTCCTGTTCCTGTTCCTGTGCTGTCGTAGTCTGTGCGGGCAATTGTCGAGCAAGCAGGTCTGTGATGCAATCGACTGGGCGAGTGAATGGATGGGATAAACTGTAGGGAAAACCCGATATCACCGGGGTGACGAGTATCAGGGTTTGTTCTCTTAGTTGTCGGACACGAACAAAGCAGACGGGCAATGCACAGCGACGTGGATGTGTTGTAAGAATAGACCGCGGTATTGAGAGTAAAGCGGTGGCAGACGGACAAGGGGGTTCGTTGCAGTCCTGCTTAGCAGAGTACAGCCAGAAATGGATGTATGTATAGTTCGACCTGGAGGAGTATGCGCTCGCTGCAGAAAAGCCGGATTATCAATATAAAAGAGTAGGTGATGCCTTTGAAGTTAGAGGCAATGTAGGGAGACTCATGGAGCTAGTGGGCGTGGATGAGAAACATCTGTTGCATCACCACTTTTTTCTCTCTGTCTCTGTCTTATCCTAGACACTGACAACTGAGGATGACCAGGACGGAAAGGAGAAGAAAAGAACGATTGAAGAGAAATGTACCACTAGTGAACAGAAACACCACTTTCATATACACTCATACACACACGAATCGACGTGTGGGTATATAAAAAAGGGGGGGGTATCGCAATAGAGAGAGAGAAAAAGAAGAAAGACAAGAGACAGAGAAAGCTTAAAAAAAAAAAGAGCTAAGCAATGCAGAAGGGGGGAAAAAGGTAGGGGGAAAAAAAGAAAAGAAAAAAATAGGGGGTGATGAAGATTGGTATGTTTTTTTTTCTTAATGGGAAGTGTCTTCGTAGTCGTAGTCGTAGTCGTGGTATAATCGTGATCGTGTGTATTGGTTTGTTGCTTCCAAAAGATGGTGGACGAAGAAAGAGGGAAAAAAAAAAAAGAGGGTTGGAATGGGTTTGGTGGAAGCAGCGGAAGGGGTGTCGTCAAGAGAGGTAATTTCAAAATGACGAGAGGTGATGGGAGAACACGGAGTTTGAGTGGAGGATAGGATTTGTGTAGTAGTAGGAGTACTAGTAGAGGTGGAAGTGGAAGTGAGAAAGTGAGTAGTAGTAGTAGGTATGTACACTATGTACTAGGTAGTGTGTATGTATATGGTGGGAGGGTTTATGGTTATGGTTGTACAATACGTGAGAAGAGAGAACGAGAAAAGTAGTGTGTGTGGATGATCGAGGAGGTGCAGCCCAGACCCAGCCTGCCAGCCAACTATGCGTATTATCGTATGTAGGTATAAGATGTACACGCTACATGCTACACCACATGCTACTTTGTACCTACCTACGTTACCATACCATACATTCAATCTTCTTACTAGCTGTGCTACGATGTGCAGCAGGTGGTCAAGGCACCGGTACACACCGTTGTTCGCTTGGTATTATCATATGTCGGTGGGAAGGGTAAGTACCTACATACTTACTATTTTTTGTAGGTATGTACCTAAGATAGCCATTTAAAGATAAGTAGGTACATTACCTATTAGTAGAGTAGTATGTAGCTGTAGTACAGGGCTCCTTCTTTTTTAATTACCTAGGTACCTAAGTATATATTTTCCCCCATGTACCCTGCTACAAGCCTCTCTTACTTACCACCAACCTTAGCGTACCTTCCACCAGAATTTGTAGTACTGCATACAATACAATGCAATTGATTCAACCCAAGGCCGCCCTAGGTCCCATCTTCCGGTCGCCGTAGACCTCCTACCCTACATGTCGATCGAGAACAGCAGCAAAAGTGGAAGAAAAAGAGAAAAGAAAAAAGAAAAAGAAAAAAGGAAAAAGAAAAAGAGAACGAAAAAGAAGAGGGGGAGGAGAAAAAGGGACCATCTACCTTACCCAAAGTAACATAGTGCGAAAATAGCTTCGAAAGTATCATGTACATGCAGACCATATGAAGAGGGGCTTAAAGTCCCCGGTATAAGTCACAGGTGGTGAAGTGAAGTAAGTGACTTGACCTGTAAATTGCTAAACGGGGGTGAATGCTAAAGAAAAGGTGCCCACAAGGCACTGCTAAGAATCGAATTGGCTCACTAATAACACGCTAATACACGGAGCGTTTATGCACCCCGTTTTACAACTTTAGCTACGAACTAACCTAACCTTGTAGCTGATAATTCCTGATTTCCATTCGGTTAATTCCTCTAACGCCGATAGACCAGCCTGCGCGGCAGTTCCTGTTAGTCTTCCTGTTAGTCCATCCATTTCTTTTTAGTTGTACTCCAATAATATCCTATACAGTGAATACATGTAATAACAATTGTTATTATAAATATATATATACTATCAACTGATATCCAAACTATGACAGGTAGGTTTAAGTATTTACTGCTACTATTATACATAAGCCTAGTTTCATGTTGTTTGTTTGTTAGTTAGTAAATACATAGTTAGTAAGTTTAAGGATGGACAATGTTATAGGAATATGTATGCATGTTGGTGATGGTGATGGTGATGGTGATGCTAATGAATAAATCTGCAACGGAAATGCAAAGCCTATTATATGTATGAATGTATTTAGCGTAGTCAAGGACATCATGTTCAATGTTCTTTATAAAAGGAAATAAAATAAAATATGAAATAAAAAGAAAGTAAAAAAGAAGAATATACACCACGCCTGATGGAGCTAATACACATCATATGAAAGTGGACTTTCTTTCCCACCCCTGGTTAACTTCATACATCACATACCTTCTTTCCCCGGCCTTTCCCTTTTTCTTCTTTTCTTTTTCTTCTTTTCTTTTTCTTTTTTTTTTTTAATTCCCTTCCCGTCTTCCCCCTCTAGTTTCAAGGAGCAGGTGATCCAGTCAATCTTAACTCATCCCTGTCAAGAAAAAGAAAGAAAGATTCAAAAAGGAATTCTAATTGATGACAAGACTTCCCAAACCACATGCTACCGAGCTCTATTACTCAAACGTGACCAACAATAGAATCGCAGAAATCTGCCATAGTCACTAATAACAACATAATATACCGGTACATACCTACCTAGGTACCTACCTATATATACAATTAATTCACTTTGTAGGGGGGAGAAATGACATGAATACAAGTCTCTCTACCATCCTATTCAGGGTCCATTTGTAGACTTTGATATATATATTTATATATCAATATAGTTCAATATATATTGGTATGTGGCTCTAAAGAGCACAACGGGGCAAAATCACACCAAACATTCGATAACTGCAGATTACCAGAACTGCCTTACCTCTCGGCACACTCCATGTATGTACTAACATCGAGTGATCTATCTCATCTTGATCTTTTTCTCTCTCTCTTTTTTTTTCTTTTCTTCTTTTCCCTCTACAGTCAGCCTCCCGGTAAGATAGGCACGATTCTTGGTGCAGAATTCAACATAATATCCTATTGCATGCAAGTGTCAAGAAACCATCTACGCCACAATAAACTAACCTAGGTGTTTATGGAACATCCCGAGTATATTCATTCGGAATCAATTCTCATTATGTAACTTTGACCCTCTGACCAAATCGCTGGCTTAGCTAACCCCGTTCAAGATAACTCAGTTAATAGTGTAGCTATATGTATAGGAATCCGAATGTGTATAAGCAGGTAAGTGTGTAATCCAAGTCATAATACATCAAGTTCTAAAAGTAGGGAGGCAGTTTACAGTATTGTCTATAACGTTCACTACTACAAGCCAACCTATCCTAAAACATCCCTCAGAAAAATCATGATTATGGTGTTGGCAAAACAATCAAATGATAAAAGCCTGTTTTTATTAGTTGGTGTGACTTATCAACTGTCCACCGGCAAGGGGGGGGGGGGGGGGTTCGACGACCTCATTCCAGCCAATCTGCTACTCAATCGTCCGTTGTCGGCATTTCCAATTCCATTTCCATGTCACTCGCTCAAATCATACCTATGTAAGCGCCAAATCGCAACTGTAATCCATACTCTGGGTCATTCTGTGGGCAGATGTCCTACATACACTCGGAAGGAATGTGACGGCGAACCTGGAGGATGAGATAGGTCAGGTCAGATCAGGACTGGTTAGTTGGGAGGTATGTAGGCAAGTGTAGTTACAGGCACTTCACTCCTTTTGGGGGATCACAGAAACACAGAAACATGCGGGCCGGCCAGGATAAAAGCAGATCTGTGCTGTGCGATGAGCGGGCAAGGCGAGCTGAAGGTTTCACTACCTCCCTCCCTCCCTCGCTTGAACACCTCTAACGTTCCCGGTAACTCGGGAGGGCCTCGACTTTAGGTAGCTCAGCCCACAGCCCTTCGCCGGCAAAGCTATATCTGAACCTATCTCCTTAATACCTGGAACCCCCACCTCACCTTTAATATCCCGTTTGTCGTCTCCAAACGGCCGAGCCGACGTCCGGAGACAGCCTGACATACTTCAAACCATACTCCTATGTAACTTACACCTTCTGCGCGCCTAGTCTGTTGAGCATTATGACTTCACTTCCACGGTCGCCCTTAAGGGCCTTGTGCCTCACGGAGGGTCTGATGAAACTCGCCGGTGGCCTGATATTCATTGCATCTCCTCAGACCCCCTTGGCGGTCGCCGTGGCGCCCCCAATACCATCTTCAGCTTTGCTGTTAACACGCCTCCTGGGTACCCAGACGCTAACCCTCGGTGTGGCTCTACTACTTGTCTCCGCGCCTTCGGCGAGAGCAGTCGGCAGCAGGCGCGTGGTGTACTGGACCGTGTTCGCCAGAGACGCAACGCTGCTGACTATCCTAGCCCTACAGCTCTTCGCCGGCGACAACAACAGCGATCTTCTCGGATTCACCCCGGGAGGACTGCGTGTATGGATTAGTGAGCTCACACCCTTCTTCTTAGGTCATCTATGGGTTCTGCTACGGAGGCCCCATTGGTTCTGATTTGAATAGAATGGAGATCAAACGGGAATAAACATTTGCATCCGGTTCACGAAATGTTTCCGTAACAACTCCCTTCACTCCGTTACTCGTCGTTATATAAAATTAAAATAAAACAGTGTTTCAACAACTTCTCAAGCCTTGCAGCATTCGTTCGCTATCCATACGGATGAATTCCTACACATGTGCAGAGCTTATACAGTTTTATTGCGGGTTGTCTCGTTACCCAGGCTGATCGTCAGATATATCAGTCGAAGTCAGCAATACATCTGTACGCACATCAGCTTATTGAACGACTTATACCGTACTCGATCAAAAGCGCAGGGGTGGCGCCTAACGGGGTAGCGCGACGCTAACTCCTTTTACGAGCCGCGATTCTACACTACAATTACCCATCTCGTACCTTTTCGGCCCAACACGCCGACTTACTACGCGTGAAATCACCAAGGATGCGCGGTTAGTAGTAGCGTAGCATCAGTCCATACAGAAATGGGGTCGAGGGGTTAAACTCGCTTGCCACCAACACCAAACTTCCCACAGCTTGCGACTTGGACCTTGCTACCCAGTTTCTCATCTATCCACCAGCATATCGGATATTCAGAACCGGAGATGCGTCTTCTTTCGACATCTAGTGTACACTACATCATCTGCAGTGCCCTACTGTACTCGCTTGAATTATCCACGGTCACAGCCACAGGACACACGGGCTTAGATTAAGGTAACCTCGCTCGTATAAGCAAAACATAGCCCGAGCTTTTTCGTTCAGAATCAGATGAAATTAGTTTCAGATCCACTTTGTTACCTCTCTACTGTCCGGTACGAAGTCCGCAGCAGATAACCCCCCCGAATCTGGACAGCAGGGTTCCCCGTCGATCCCTCGAGAGATTTCCTCGCTTGGCCAACAGTATAGTTGTAGGTTAGTGTAGTATATACATTGAAGTTTACACATCCTTTTTGTCTTTTCCCATCCCACATAGTATACACCGACAAACCTGCTATAGATTGCTACATAGTGTACTAATTCCCAACAACGCGGCTCCTCGCTTCGATCCTTCTCTTCGATGCCGGGTCCAACCTACATACACTAGGTATATTGTAGGGAATAACCTAGGTTATCCTTTGTAAACAACCTGTTACTGAATTATGTACCGAGTCCCCAATGCCACACCCTAACACATCATCGCACAAAGATAACACAAAGAAAACACCCCCTTCCCCTAGTGAATGTCGTATCCAGCCTTGACGGCCTAGCTTACGGCCATTACTCAGGAACTCTTCACTCTACTTCAAGGGGTAACATAGAACGGGGCAAATAAGTCTGACCTACCTACCTGCCTATCAACCTTACCTTACCTTACCTAGCTAGCTTAACCCAGCTTGTCTCAGCATGCTCTATTACTGTACTGCAGAATCACGAGAGCGGGTTGTTAACACGATATCATACGTCCGGGTCCCGAGTAAGGCCAGCGCTGGCCCTCTTTTTGGACGGTGGTAGTGTACAGATTAGGAAAGTCAAGACTTCTATTTCGAGAAATCTCATCGCATACCTACCTATCGAAACCCTTCGCTTTCTAAGTAATACGCCTAACGATCTAGAGCATGTCGTACGACCTCTCACAATGGGAGAAGGGGGAAACTTGGTCGACGTCACTTTTCCTGTTCCTATTCCTATTCCTCTCTCTGGGTTTCTCTCCCTCTTTTTCGCGCGCCCCCAATTCCTACTTGATAAGCCAAAGAAACACAGGGCTAACCTAACCTAGTTATTGAGACCCAGCACATACCAACCAAATAATTACCCACGATGCAATCAAGTGGGTTCGCCCGCTTCCAGACACACAGAGCACACAACCCAAACTCGCGGGGTCCGACGAATTGGGAATACCTACACTAGTTTGGAGAGAAATAGATGGATGGGGGGGATGATGCAAGTGTTTTTTTTTCTCCTCCCATTCGATCTTCAGATACACTCGATCCCTACCGTGAACCACAGCCCGCAGAATCTGACATAAGTTCAGCCTTGGAGGGTGGGCGGCGGGGAAAGGGGGGAACTAGACTACTAGATTTCACCATGATCACCACCATATCCCTCGCCGAGGCCGTTCGCTCGTGGCCAAAAGCAATAATACAGACCACATGGTGTCGCGCCCGCCAAGTGGCACTTTGGTACGGCCGCCACAGCTGATTCCACCACGCCCACCCCTTACCATTTCCCGGCTGCCGGTTCTTTGGGAACTAGCTAGCGCCAGCAGCTTGGGGGCGGGAAGGTAAGGTAAAGGTATCTAATGCGATTTGATGACTACGTTCTATGGCGGATCGCGGGCCAGACTGCCGGGATAGGGGAGGAGTAGAGGAAAACATGCGCATGTGCTTCTGGCTGATGACGGTAGGAGAGGTAGAGAAGAAAGCGGCGATGACTTAGGGTCGGTAGGTAGCTACATAGGATAGTAGTCGTATCGGTTGTACATACATAGCTCCCTACCGGCCATGCAATGCAGCGGCGAGGGCAACCCCTCCCTATTCCCCCGCGAAACATTTCCATCTAGTTTGCTAACCTTTAGGTGCATACATGAAAACTCGCCGCGGCTCGCCGGGTTAGTCACATCGGCAGCCAAGAGATCTCGTCTCGGCGACCAAAAACAGCATAGCTGCCCCTCTATATTTATATACTTATACATATAGAGAGAAAACGTGGTGTCCCCGTAGAATATTCTATCCGTAGTATTCCACTGCCGGCGAAAGTAAAAGAAGATGAAAAAAAAATCATCCCACCAATCCGAGGTCAGCAGTCGCTAGACGAATGAGCAAGTAACTAGAAATGTCCATAGCCTAGTATCGAATAATAATATATTGAACGCTACAAGAAACCCCGTCATACCCATTACCTAACCGCTTACGAACATTTCTCTCTATGCCCTATTACCACTTTCGGACTTGGGATGCAGAACTTGCGCAGGTACGGGATCTCTCAAAGAGGGTTCGATATATAGAGTAGTAATGCAATATACGTATAGCAGGTAAACATAACTAGTATATATAGCCTTGGAAATCCAGCAATTTGTTTACCTGGGTATGCCGCGGATATCGAACCTCCGAAAAGAACAAAAAGCGTCCCTAATGGGGTCTCTTCCTCTATACATCAATATATGATAGTTCTCAACTGGGCCACTGTCCTTCACCCTTGTTTGGATGTTCTCCGTTCTCGCCTCCCTTCCCCTCCCATGCTCCTATTATAGATAGAAATGATTAAATGTGATGTAAAAGAAAGCTCAATACTCGCATTCATGACCACAATGCTTCCCTCCGCTAAAGACAAAAAAAGAGAAAGCGAATATTAGAATCACGTCACACATAACATATGACATAGAGCTAGAAGCGGGAACTCGCCTATTCGAAGGCGCTATAGGATTTTCCTCTTCCTCTGTCCTACGGGGAACTTTCTATATGTTGGTTTATGCCGTGTCCTATACTCCATCTTCTAAGCAATTGGTAGGGAGGCGTAGGCTCTGGAACCCGGTACAAACACCCAACAACTACCATATAGCGTCATGTTGGTCTCAAAACGTCAGCCACGCACCAGAAGAGAGCACATGGGATTTTATAACTCGGACTAGGTAGACTGACAGAAGACCACCATAATCATCATCGTCATCATCGTCGATCATCACAGGGCTGGCTCTCTTCTCGACTAAGACAATGGCAAGACATACATGCGCCAGAAAGAAAAGGGAAAATATTAGTGGCATTTCCCCTCCCATCTTCACATGATTCCTAAGGAAAGATTACCTATGTCTAAAGCTGGGTTAGGTTGAGCAACATATTGAAAAGGGGGAAGTGAGATTTGGATGCCTACCATTTTCAAACACCTAGGATATACCTAGGTACGTATTATACAATTGCAGTAAACATCTACTACCTACCATCTACCTATTTACCTACCTATCCATTGAATTCCAAGAGATTCCTATATACATATACCTACGTATGCATCTAACGAAGGTACCCGTTCTGTCTACATGATATGATGATTCTGGAAAGCCTTGGCGACCCCGCAAAAAAAAAAACCCCAAAGGAAAGGAAAGATGACCTACCTAGAATCCCTATCCCTATCCCTATCCCCGATTTGTTTGAATCGAAACTACCTAGGCTAGGTTAGGTACACAAAATACCCCCTTCCGCCAGCTTTCAACCCTTTTCCTTTCGCGTGCGCACGGATGGTTTTCTTGGCAACTAGCCTCGTTTCTTATTACACCGGGGTACATACATACATACTATATAGCGTATTTTGCCTACGATCAGGGAACCAATTTAGACTGCAATAAACGTGGGGACAGGCGCACGAGAAAATGATTCGTTGGCCCTTCCCCCCCAATGCCCATAACCTAGGTATGGAGAGACAGACTGAGAGAGAGAGACAGAGAGAGAGTATCAGTGTAAGGGTATGCGGATGTCGCGTTATGGCGCACGACGCGTAGGTGAGGTGTAGATGGCCTACCTACCGTACGACGACTACGTAGATAGATAGGTAGGTTACGCGTTTTGCCACCGCCATATACATATGTGCTTCGAATATCTCCCCCCGGGGAAAGGAGGGAGGTTTCCTTCTGGAAAACCCTCGCGCCCAGGGAACTTCTTCTCACCTAGGCCAGGGTTATTGTTTTATCGGGGGGGGGGGGGACCCCATTACACGGCGCGCGGAAATATCAGGGTCCTCGCACTAACTAGGATATATCATCCTCGCCGCAGGCGAAAGAAAAGTAAAAAGTCTCCCGTCGCGTCGCGGGATTACATATGGGGATTTTAACATTTTATCTTTTTTTTTTCGACCAGGAGGGGGGAGGGGAATTGTAGGGATAGGTTTCCCTACCTAGGGTTATGTGTGTATGTAATGTGCCTAGGTTAGGTCTAAGGCAAGGTGTGCCTCCTGAGACGGATTCTGTATCAAGGAGCTTTCTCGAGAGCTTCAGCAAGCTTCGCAGGCCAATATTCTAGGGAGAGGGGGGGGGGGGGGAATCTGGATCATTTTTTAGTTACACCTTTCCTCCCTCCTTCGTTTAGGTGTTTCCTTTCTCCAGACGAGCTTTGCGTAGATAGATTTTTAACTCTTCAACTTTTTTTTTCTTCACCACTCGTCTTTCCTTTATTGAAAAACGTATCTTGCGCCTAGGTCGCATCTTCAACATTCCTCTTTTTATTGGTCTTGACGAAAATCTACCTGTGGTAGGGACCGTCGAGCTGGTTTGATAATAAGTGATAATAAAATTGAACACATAACCGTTACGTTGCTTGCTCGTCTCCGTCTCGGTCGGGAGACGGACTACATATTTCGGTTCTGGGACCTGTTGATATAGAGGAACCAAAACACTCGAAATCCAAGTCATAAGAAGTTCCCTCTTTCGAGAACTACACACATCCCCCCTAGCTACCTAAACGTACCAACGAACCAAGAAGAAGAACAACCAAAAAAACCATGTTCTCCACCCTAACCACCAAGCTCGCCCTCAAAAAAGTCGGGCTCCCCAGCGACACCCTCGACTTCTCTTCTAACAGAAAAGACGGCTCCATCCCCGGCCTCGACGACCTCGATTCCTCCTCCGCCTCCCCCGCCCCCGCCTGGCCCCCCGCATGGATGAGCACGAAGAAGCTCCCGCTCACGGCGCAAGCCTGGCTCTCGCCCGCGCCGCCGCCCGTGCCCGTCGCCGCGCAGTGTCCGCAGCCGGGGGACGTGGCGCCGCTGGATCGGGGGCGGAAACTGGAGTTTGGCGGGGGCAGGCCGGTGATCGTGTTGTTTCTGCGGTGCGTGGGGTGTGCCTGTAAGTTTTTTTTTTTTTTTTTTTGGTTCGTCTTCCTTCCTTCTCCTTTTTTGGGGAGGGGAGGGGAGGGGAGGGGATATCTTTTTCTTTTAGGCGAACTCAGTTGGTTGGCTAACCCCCCCGATAGTCGCGCAGAAATCGTTCCTTGCGCTTCGCGCCCTGGCGACGAAGAATCAGGGCAGTCTGCGCTGCATCGCGGTCTCCCATGCCTCGGCCGCAGCGACGCGGAAGTGGATCGATAGTGAGTTCCCTCTTCCCTCTTTCCCCCCTTACCTTTCCCGCTAGGGAAAAACGAAAACAAACTAACGAATAAAAAAAAAGTCCTCGGCGGCTCCTGGTCCGTAGAGATCCTCATCGACGAGGACCGGTCCGTGTACGCAGCCTGGGGTCTCGGCCTCGGCAGCGTGTGGTACATGTTCAACCCCACGACGCAGGCGCAAGCGTGGAGGGAAAAGGGCTGGCTCGGCGTGCGCGTCGCGGACGCCATACAGAGGGCCGGCACGGCGACGGCCGCGAGCGGGAGCTTGACCACGGCGCCGGCGCGGAAGGGTAGGAATGCGGGGGGAGAGGATGGGAGGAGGGGAGAGGGTGGGAAAGGGGAAGAGGAGGAGGAAGACGCGGGCCCGTCGACGGTCATGGGGAATAAGTGGCAGCAGGCCGGGTTGTTTGCTATTGATGGACGGGGCACGGTGGTCTGGGGCGCGAAGGCGCTGAGGGCCGATGATGTTATGGATTTGGATGCGGCGGCGGCGGTGTTGGGGTTCTAACTTTTCTCGTTTTTCTTTCTTTTTGTTTTCTTGCTCTGATACCAAAATTTGAACTAGGGCGTTGGGAATTCTCCGGGGTTTCACTTTTCCCCCCTTTTAAACGGAAAAGGGGTAGCGAAGGGATGTTATATAAGCTGGGGCAGATATAAGCTCACGTAGTTTATAGGGTTCTAGGGCATGTAGGATGAATCGAGTTCACTTATGTCCTTCAATGAATGGTTAATGCCAGGAGTTAGAAAGGAACAAAGCAGGTTCTTGTATACAGGTAACAGTGACATCCGTAGTTGTAGTCTAGTTCCTCGCACAACAGCGTATTGATTACCTACCTAAGCACTTGTTTAGTCCTTCGTGACAGTTAAGGAGTGCCTAAGGAGTAGGCCGCGGTTATCTCAATGAACTACGGCTCTTTTATTGTGTACTAGGTAATTTCTTGAGGCTTACGTGTTAGATACCATGTACAATTCGAGGAGTTTAGAGGTCTAATAGATATAGACAAGCCACTGTATAAGTGTTCGTATAGAGCTCTCTGGAGTTCCTTCCCCTTTATTCCAACTCTTAAGACATCTCGGAATAACTACATACGAATATTCGGCAAAGTCGATTCCACATTTACGGTATACTATCAGACTTACAGTGGCATTTTTCACACTTAAATGTACTCTTAATCATATTTCAGGGAAACCCAGTTTCTATTTTATTATATATTGCTCCCAGAGCTTTCGTCGTGTACGTATTTCTACTTCTTCAACTCCTCGCCGAACGCTTAGTTCGGCTAGGCTACATCTCCCCTTCATTTTCTTCTCCCCCTCCCTCCCTTCAAATCTTCTATTTATAATTTCCCCTAAGCAATTCTAGTCCAAAAAGCTCCATGTCTAGAAGCCGTTTCTGGATCTGCTCATCGTTCTCTTTTTGTTTACACGAGTTGCAAACGACCATTCTTCGGACGCTGGTGTACTTATACTCGATATCCCCAGTCTCCCAAAAGACGCAAGTTTCAGTTTCGCGGCTGCCGATTCCGAGACATCGGCTGACGCCGCATCGTTTCCAAGTACCTGGAATCCATCGGCGGCATCCACGACACCTGTCTTGTTCATACCTAGGGTGACACATATTCGCTTATGCTCTCTTTCTATTGAAATGGAATGGGACAAGGAAGTAAGTACAGTGAGTATATATCTTTTGGTCAAAGTTTTTTTCTGTTGGTAGGTAAGTGGTTTGATAGATAGGGGAAGCAGGAGAAAGAGAGAGAGAAGGGAGAAATGATTTATTTTATAGGTCGGCATGCTTCAAGACTAAGGGTAAGCAGATTTCCATCACATGATAGTGTTATAAAACCTTGATGTTAGTTTGCCGACTCAATAGCATTGTTCAATAGTTAAGGAACACCTTTGAACAAGAGGCTTTCCGACAATGGTGTCATAGGCGTGACCTATGGGGCGACCGAGAGACTTGACAAGCATATTGTACCTACACACAAAAAACAAGGAAACTGGGACAAGGAACCGATTATCGTAAAGGGTGATATCTAAAAATAAAACTGAAAGACATACGTTTAGCCATGCTTCTAAACATGTCAAAACAAAGTATATCCAACGCAGGTCGGGCTTAGGTAAGTAAACCTGACCTCGTAGACAAACAAGTGGTATCCGAGAAACACGCGATTCTTAACCGCGCCACTGTTCCGTTTCCAAACATTTCCAATCATCCCCCCGTGTAGCAAAGAGCTAGCTAGACCGTATTATCAGCAGCTAGCCCCTGCCTCCGCGCTTCGTTGAGCGCCTTGAGCTTCGCGGTACCGAAGCCAGCAACACCATCCTCCTGATTATCTCCTAACCACGGCTTCTTCGACTCTCCCAGCATGCTACCAGACAGGAAGTAGACCATGAGGCCAATGATGATGAGAACGAAGGCGATAGGGTACAGGAAGTGGACCGCGTAGCCGAACACGTGGATGCCGATGATGGTTCCCCAGAAGTTGCCGGTCAACAGCGAGATGTTGAAGAAAGCAGCCGACGCGATGCGCAGGATGAACGGCACGATCGAGTAGAACAGCGACAGGGCCAGTGTATATCCGACAAGGTAGCCGGCGACAGCGCCATTCCAGGTCGCCTGTTGGAAGCTCTGGCGGTCGAAGATGGCCGCCTGGACGCCGTTGATGCACATACCGAACAGGCCTACGAAGGACAGGACCTCGTACATAGGACGCTTGCTGACCAGGAACTCCTCAAAGGTGTTGGTGAGACCATACAGAGTCGCGCCGAGCAAGGCAAACAGGTCGCCCTTCAATAAATCCTCTCCCGGACCGCCGTTGGTGCCTTGCATGTGATCACTAGCCAGCAGCATGCCCATGCCGCCAATGCAGATCAGAATGCCCAGGATCTGGAAGATCTTGTAGCGGACGCGCAGCAGCAAAAAGGAGACGACGACGACGATCACGATGGCCCAGAAGTTGATGAGCTGGGCGGAGAGGATGTTGGTGTAGCGGTAGGCCAGCACGGTGAAGTAGTTGCCCTCGACATCCAAGAAGCTGAAGATGAAGTACTTCCAGCCGTCCCGCAGCAGGATCTTGCCGAACTTCTTGGGGCCGTAGGTATAGATAGTGTAGGGCATGTAGATGAGGCTGAGTAAGACGTAGTTAAAGACGGTCTGGAAGGCGGGGATGGAGGTGCCGAGGTTCGCCAGCAAGCTGGAGAATGTGTTGGTGGCAGTGATGCAGAGGGCAAGGACTTGACCGACCAGGAGCACGATCCAGAAGTCGGCGGTGGTCAGGTATGAGTACCAGTGGACCTTTCTGGCCTCGAGCTGGTGAAGTCCTTGGCTTACGGCCTCGTTAGTAGCAACTTCATCGTTGTTGTTGTTATTGTTGCTGTTACCAGCCGTCACCTCAACCGTATGGCTGGGGATGGTAGACTGATCTGATTTGCTGAAGTCGGCCATTATGAGGATGAGTTATAAAGAAAATTATGCCGCAATACAGTAGTAGGTTAATAGTTTGTCTTTGTAGAACGTCAAGCAAGCGCAAAGACTTTTGAAGTCGCCTGCTGTTCGTATTACCGCGATGCCAGCTGAGACATCAAAACACAAGCCAGCGAGCCTGTGGTAGTGGTTGTGGAGAAGTGATGATGAGTTGAGGTATAGGCTGAGTTGATCGCGTAACCATATAACGTGATTGGGAGTTTCGCGCTGTCGAGTTGCATATACCTATGTATAATACTTATTTTCTAGATAATATTATATGTTATATTCCAAGAATGCATAAGTAAGAAACTCATAAACCAGAAACTTGTTCTTAGTGAGATCAAGGTTTCTCTTGTTATTGATCTGATGGGGATAAAAAAAGGTTGAGAAGGGACAAGAAAAAAACTTGCTAATAAAAAAAAAACTTCTTTCCCATCTAGAATATGCGAAAGAGTCTGGCCGATTGCGATTGCAAACTTTGTCTAGGATAATCTTTTTTTCTCTCTCTCTTTCTCTTCTAACTGCTGTATTAGCGCAAGTTTCCTCCTCGACGGCGGGGAACGAAAGGGAGCCACAATTCCTGAATTGTCGCCAGCCTCCGAGAATGGAAGCATCTCATTGGCTGCTTCAGTATCGATTACTTGCCTTAAACACACTCTAGAAGCCTCAAAATGGTTATCGCCGGTCTCCATCACCCAACACTGTGCAGGGGGGTTGCCTTCAGCTGATAATTACGACGCCTTATCATAGGGTAAGTGACTTATAGACTATAGCCTTACTTCTATATCTCTCACCTATTGATGTTTCACACACACCAAACGGGGAAGTATACATCCAAATAATATGAGGCTAACACGACATATGGTCGGTGCTAGTTAGATAGATAGGCTAGATACTCAATGTAAAAATCGCAACCTAGTACCAAACACTAAGTCTATTACACACACTAAAAGATTTTATTTTTATTTTTTACAAGCATTCTCTATAGGTTATACTGAACGAATACTGAACGAAGATGTGACATAAACGAGGGGTATTAATCCTCGCCCTTGCAGAGTCAGTCACAAGACCGCCCAGATACTGCCTCCTACTAGTCGACAAAGCTGAAATACTAGCAGACGCCACATCACAGAAGATTCCCCGGTAGTTGGTAAGAGGTATGCAGGTGGATATAGGGGAATGATATCAAGTACATACATCACGCAGCACTTTCGAGTTCCAAGAACTATAGAGAATAAGTGATATGTAACTCCTCTAGGTTAGATATCACACCTATTATCAACCGACATGAGACAAAAACCTACATTAAGTCCTCTTCAACATGTATCATCTAACCCCTCCTGCTCTATATACATACGAACCATAAGGCACATTACCACAACACAGCTTAACTGCATTTCCCTCTCTCCCACGCCGTCCCAGATAATACTTCACTCTAACGAATCACCTTCTACTCGATAAACATTCCATTTTTCAGCCTCATGCCCTAATAGTGAATGACAAGTGAGGCAGGCAGGCAGGTAACTTAGACACGTGAGGTAGGTAGGTCTTCGTCCATAACCCCCACCTTATCCAATACTTTCCCAGCCAAACAACATACAACCGAAGAATAAATACATTAATAATAAAAAAACTACCTTTTATACTGCCAAAGACCTATATGTCCCCTTAGCTAAAGACAAAAAAACCGATTCGAATCATGCACCTTACCACTGTGCCCTCTTCCAGCACGCTTCAAACCCGCCTTCTCCCAACCTCAGGAGAAGAAAAAAACCACACCAGATTGCAACCCGAATTACACCCAACAGATCACCAATCTACCCTGAATTCCCATTTCAACTCAAAGTAAAGCAAACGAATCAAAGACAAAGCGCCTGGGTCGTTTTACTTGCCTTACCTCAACCCCTTTTCTCCTCTTCCCTTCCCACATCTCCTTCTCCCGGTCTCCTTGTCCGTCCATTCTCGACCATCCCATCCCTACAACAACTCATAAACACAAAACCCCCTATAAGTTTCCTTTCCCTCTCCTTTCTTTCCCCATCCCCCCTTACAAGAATCCCCATTTTACAATCTATCCTTCTCTTTTCCTTTCCTTTCCTTTCCTTTCCATTCCGTCATTCTCCCTCAATACTCCCCATCTTCTCTCCTACCTCTTACTCCTCCCATCATCCTCTCTATTCCCTCCCCCTCTCTCCCCATTCTCCCCATCCCCCACTTATGTGCAAAACTTCAAAGTTCATCAAAAATCCACGAAACACTCGATCAAATAAACAGTACCTAGGGTAAATAACACAAGTTCCCCCCCTTTCCTCCCCATCACCCGCATCTCTATCCCCATCCCCCATCCTACCCTAACCCGATTTCGAAAATATCCCAGTTTTCCCCCTCCATTCCCTCCCCTCCTATTTTCCTTATCTCCAACCCCTATTAATCCCCCCTCCTCCTCTTTTTTTTTTCTCCTATTTTAAGAAACAATCCCTCCCTCCCCTTTATATCAAGTTTATGCTTTGCTTTGCTTTGCTTTCCATTCCCCTTTCCTTCCATTGTGCTTTCCTTTCCCTCCAGAATGTAATTTAAAACCCCCCCCCCCCCCAAAAACCGAAAATTTCCTCCCCCCGTGTAAAAGTGTAGTGTCGTGAGCTGGTGGATGTGTGTCCGAGCAAGTGTAGTGCAGTGTAATGGTACCCTAGTAACGAAGCCGGAAAAAAAAAGAAAGAAAAAGAAAAACCACATTAAACCATCTTTAAAGCCAAAAGAAAAAAAAATCGTTTCTTTTTTATGATTTTGCGTTAGGATTTGGAGGGGCATAAGTGTAAAGGTGTAGACCAAAAAAGGGGGTGGGAAGAGAGAAGTATGATGAGGGGGGGATAATGATGTTGTTAATGGTCATGGAATAAAGATAATAAAGTTCTTCGTTCCCGTAACAAAGCTCGATCAAACTCCTTTTTGGGGTGGCAATCGATCGGGGTGATTTGGTCAGTTGGAGAGAGAATAGAAGAAGAGTCCCGAAAGTGCCCCAAAACGTATAAAAAAAAGATCAAACTCCCATAAAATTGAAAAAAAAAAAAGGTAAAAAAAGAACCCCCCGAATCATTTTTTTCCACTTTGCATGCCCAAACCCTGTGTGCGTTTCCGTCGTCAAAGGCCTGAACACCCATGCTTATGCAGGATATACTGTTCCCTCGCCTCCCTCCCCCCAAGAAACCCAACCGGACCCTAAAAAACACCGAGTAATATTTGCGGAACCGCTTTCCCATTTGAACCACAACCAACCCCCAACCCCTTCCCATGCCCCATCAGACAGACCAAAAAACAACTCCTTTAATAATCGCTGGATTCCGATTCCTCATGACGTTGTAACCGATTCCTAGCCCCAAACACTTGCCTGAACTCCCAAGTTTGACTTGTTGCCCCAAACGCCAGAACGGCCGCCCCAGCCATTATACCCGTCAGCCGAAGCGCTGGCCGGGTTCGAAGGTGTACCCGAGGATGACACACCCTGCCCATTCTCCTCATTATTGCTCGAAGCCGAAAACCCGTGGCTCAATGGGGACGGCAAAGGGGTGGTGGAACGCTTGGTCAGAGCGGGATTCGTGGCCTGCGTGGCTCCCGAAGGTCGCGTCCCGATTGGGGCCACGGTGTTGCCAGACTGGCCTGACTTTGCCGCCCCACCGACTCGAGGAGGCGATCCGCCGGTGGGAGAAGAATTACTCGTGCGGCTGGCTTGTTGACTGACCGCGTTCTCAAACATACCTATGTTGGCCGGCGGGTTGGATTGGGGGCTGGCGTTACTGTTGGAACGAGACTGGGCTGGGCCCTCACCGGCCTGTGGACCACCTTCACCAGAGTTAGAGATACGGGCTCGAGAACAGTCATACGCCAAGGGGGATGAGCCTCGCTGACCTGGAGTAGTGGTAGGGGGCAGACCGGAAACGCCGGGGCGGCTGGCGCCGTCATCATACGAGGCATCGCCGTACAAAGCACTACGCTGGCGGGCAATCAACTCGCGGCGTTCATCTTCGGACATGCTGCCGGGACTAAGGGCGCGGTCAGCCTTCCCATTGTAAGACATATCAGCGAGAACATCTATTAGGATGCAAAAAGTTAGCAGGGGCTTCCTTTCAGAGAAGACACGAATTCGGCGGTGCTGTGACGTGATGGCGTATGGTGACATATCGAAGTGGACTTTACACGATGTTTTTTTATATATATAAAAAAGGCATGAGAATAATAAGAGATGATGTGAAGCCCGGGGAGAGACATGGAAACATGCTGGCTCTGCCGGATGAATTTTCTTTTTTGAATTTTCGATGCAAAGTCTTGTGCTATACAGAAGAGGGCGGCCTACTTCGGTTGTATTGCTGCTCTTGATGATAGTTTCGAAGCTCTCGCTCCCGCTGAGCCGCCATCCTCCGCTTGGCCTGCATCATCTGCTCCGCCTCGTTGGAGCCACGCGAAGATTGATGTCGTTGCGCAGCATAGAAATTCTGCAGATTGGGACCAGAGTGACCGCCGGTGCGCGGATCACCGAATTCCACGGGATGAGGTCGAGGACCAGGCCCAGACCCGACTCGTCCGTCTACACACGCCGCGTTAGTTACATTTGATGTACAAATCCAGAAAAAAAAATAAAGACGCTCGTCCGAAGTCCAAAGCACATCTAATGTGCCCCAACTATCTTTTGAAGCCTGATCGGGCGAAACTCACGGCGGCCTAGCGGGCCAAACATTTTGCCGCTCTTAACCAAATTATCGATGGCTCGCTCAACCTCTGTTCCAACCAAATACCTGTCAGCGCCTAAACTAGATAATAATCACATTTGCAAACATGATAGCAGAGAGAGATGAGTCCTGCTGTCGTTGCTCCACCGAGGAAATCGGAAGTAAACCGCTTCCCCCCTCGGCAGGCATAAGAAACCACTATTACGGCCACCACCATCACCACTATCACCGCCACCTCGATCGTGCATGTTTATCCCCATGTATGTGTGTATGTGATGTGTGTGTGCATGCGTGTATGTATGTGTGCGTGTGTGTATGTGTGTGTATGTGTGTATGTATATATGTGTGTTCCTATCGACAGCAAGGACTCTTTCTTCTGGTATTTGCTGTTTCTTTCCAACGTACCCTCTATTTGGTGGGAGAATGCAGCCGACTCTTCGCGTGGAATGGCCGAGTTAGCACCTGTAGCCAGTTGGTCAATTGATGTGGTCCCGTCGGTTTTTCTCGATGGGTCTCGTAATCGCACTCACCAGACCGGGCAGGAGGCGGTGTCTGATGGTCCCATGTCGACGGAGGAGCCGAGGCGGCGGCAGCGGCAGCAGCAGCGGCAGCCGGGTTAGCACCAGGCCATTGTGACTCTCCGTAATATTGCGACATGATCTTGTCTGGGTTTCTAGGTATTGAGGAAGCGAAACCGGACGGCCGCAGAGGGAAAATAGATTTTTTTTTTCTTTGTTGCAACCGTGGTCACAGCGTCTTCTCTAACAACTCAAGGTTAGTCTTGCGGTGAAGCAATACGACATGGAATAGCAGAAAAGAAAAAAAGAGTAAGTAAGGGGAACAAGCGGTGCGTCTATCGATTGTTTTAGAATGTCGATATGCAAAGACCTAGGTTGGAGGTGTTGCGCAGGAGATGAATGCGCGCCTTTAACTCTCGTCTGCTGTATTATGGCCCAAGGTTGCGTGTCTCTTAATAGATCTCTTGCAAGAACTCTTCTCTTTTCCCGTATCCGTCGCTCTCTGCATTTCATGTATGGTTCGTACGAGGTAATAGTTGGTTGTTGTGGATATGTGTTGCTGTTGTTGTTGTTGACGATGTGGTTGTTATTGACTCAGAAGAATCAAATAAGAGCCTTTGAGTCTCCCGCCTCGGTTGTTGCTTGTACTTTAACCTTTTCTTTTTTTCCCTTCCCTTTTTTTCCTTTTTGCTTTTTTATTCCTCCCTTTCTTTTTCGTTTTGGTTTCCTTCCCTTTTTGTATTTCCAGGCCAAGACGCAGGACAAATAGGTATATTGTTAAATATACTTCTCACTTTCTGCCCCCAAACACGTAAAAGGAAAAAAGAAAAGAAAAGAAAAGAAAAGAAAAGAAAAGAAAAAAGAAAGTCACTCGGTTACCAACTTACCAATAAAAAAACTTCTTAGCCCAACCCCCGAGGTTTTAGACACAGAATTATGCCAACTCAGATTCCTCTATGGAAGGAGAAAAAAGAGGAAAGAAAAGAAAAAGGAAGGGACGGCACCATACGACGCGCACTCTCAAGTCGAATGTAGAGAGGAAAGGAGAAAAGAAAAAAAGAAATTGAAGATGGATGGGGAGAGGGAGGGAAAAAAGGGAGGTGTAAGGTGCGGGAGGCGGGAGGCGGGTAGCGGGAGACTGGGGGGGTTTACTTCTTTTTTTTTTTTTAATGGAAGTAAAGTAATAGAAAAAAAGTAGGTATTGAAAATCAAGAGAAATTATCGGACTAATCAACCGACGGTGGACGGGGTCCAAAATGGGGAGGGGGGGTGTTTTACTAAGTAAGGTAGTGTAGTTAGGTAGGAGAATTAAAAAGAAAGAAAGAAAGAAAAGAGAGAAAAAAGACCTAACGGGTGTGTGTATGTAAGGTGAGAGTAAGTAAAGTATTTAGTAAGTGACATTAAGTGTAAGTAGACATCCTTAGCACTGTAAAGTAAGTCTTCTCTTCTTTTTTTTTTTCTTTGCTCTCTTTTTCTTTTTTCTTTTCGTTCTTATTCTCTGTCAGTCCGTCGGCCGCGCAGCGTTACGATAAAATGATAAATTTTTTTTTTTTGTAGAAACTGGAGTAAGAAAAAAAGTGTGTGTGTATCGGCCTGGGTCCCGTTGGTTTGGTGTGGTCCCGGCGTGATGGATGGTGGACTGATGACGAGACTGGAGACTGGGGGGCCCAGAATACTCCGTAAGGTACCATACATTCGTAGTTAGAAAGGGGAGGGGGGAAGGGGGGGCAGATTTAAGGAAGAAAAATAAAAGAAGAATCTGTCTAAACATGTGTACGTACAGTACCTGATCAACGTACCGATACACATAGATAGAGTAGAGAAGGTACATACAGGTTTAGTAGTCTGTTTAGTGTAAATCAAGTAAACCTATGTAGACATGTATGTACTCCATCTAATTGCTACTACGACTTACATACCGTAACATGGTTTGAAATCCTCTGAAATTATTTTCACCAAGACGCCTTATGATAGTTTTTTTTTTCTTTCTTTGTTGAATGTAGGGACTCCTCAAGATTTTTACTTTCAATTTTTTTTGTTTCGTTTATTTTACACCTTTGACAAAACGTTTGTCTGTGTTTAACGCTGCCCTAGGTTAGGCAGATCATTAAAGTTACCAAGCCTAAACAGACTCTCCATATGTACAGTACTCGACGAATGGTAACAGTACACAGCGGAATTGAAGGTCACCCACATGCAGTTGTTAAATCAGAATGCCATGTTTAGACCACTAATCTACATGTAGGCAGGTACTTGTGGAGTAGAAGACGAGGGAAGAACACCCATTGACGCTAGACCGATACTAAAGTCTCTGTACTTGGCAGTCCCTCGGCGACACGTACAATGGACCGAAGGGATTTGGGAAAAGGCGTTTGTGATTCGATAAGGGAATTGATTTAAAATGAGGTGAGACGTTGCTGAAGTCAAGTGAGCACCTCGGGTCTCCCTCGGTAACTACTTCTGGAGAGGAGGGAGGGTGGGAGCGAGTAAGTTAAGTGGTAAGGATACAGAGAGAGAGGGAGAGAAAAGAGAGGAAACAAGAAAGACAAGTATAGATACTATGCTATGTATCTGTACTCGTTACATCGATTGAGAATTAAGAACAGGTTACCTTTCATCAATACATATTACATGGAGCCAAGCTCAAGTCTACTGACATTACATGCGTAGGCTGGTAGGCTAACTTGTTTCAATAGTCTTGTCTCCTCTCGGGGTCGAGAGAAAGGAAAATCATTTTGATTATTGACATAACAAAGAGACGTAAGCTGGTTAAAGAAAGCAAAGTGATACCAAAAAAATTATGTAGTTGTTAAACCTATCAATGGATATGTCTTATTGTTTTTTTCTTTTGCACTAGGTTAAGTTGCTCCATTCGTATACATATAACCTAAGTAGGCAATACATGTATCGTAGACTGGCCTGGCACAATAATAGGTTATATGTACTCTTACACTTGAATGTTAGTTTAGTTAATGAGTAGACAAGTAGTAGTAATAGTAGTAATAAGATGCGGACGTGGTTGGTGGTACATGGACTGCATGTACCTCTCGGTATATGTGGACACGCACTTACACGTGTAGACTCAGTCAAAGAAGATCGCCTTTAAAGAATTGCATCCCCCGTGTCGTTGGACGGATTAGGCATATATCCCGGCTATCGTCGAAGATCGTCATGCTTATTAGATTCTTATTATTCGTCTTCTCGCCCCAAAGAGAAAACCAGACCCATGATCGACTCACTTGACTGGTTGAAAAATGCAATACGTAGGCCGATGTTAGCCCCGGTCCTCCCAACTGGAGACAGGAAAGAAACAAGTAACAAACAGCAAGTCAACCCGCCCGCTTACACTAGCCTGGCCTGGGCTTTTAAGGAGCCACAGGGCAACACCCCGACCCTGCCAGTAAGCAACGGTAGCTGGGATTGCTTAGACCAGCAACAGACCTGTGCACAAGTAACACCGCCGAGCTAGTAACAACTTTTAGCGACTACCACGACAGCGGTCGACAGTCAGGCAGTTAGTTTTAGTCACTGCATAAACACCTTATCAATTAAACAATTTCAACAGTTCAACACTTCAACACTTTTTTAGTGATTGACTTGATTTGATTGGAGTTGCGTGATGTGCTAGTGTAAAAAGGAAAATAAAAGTAGCAAATCGATCACGGAACTCTTATATGTAAACTTAGAGAGTTAGGTTATCAAATTGTCTCCCAACCTCTCTCTCTGTAGGTTAATGTTACCTATTTGTTGTCAATAATTCAAGAACACAGCATTACAACACATGCACTTACACACTTACACTACTTACACTATAGGTACTAACACTAGACATGATATTACACACACAACAATAACAACAACAACTTACCGTAGGTGATCACCTCTACCTGGGTAAGTTAAATACATAAAGTAGTGTAAGTTCTCCCCTGATGATCTTAGTGTCGGTACCTATCTTATAAGTTTTTAGGTTGTATAGCGCAGTGTAGTGCAGTACCTAACCTAACCTAAAGTACATGTACTACATAACCTACGTAGCTGCGTAGGTTATTGTTGTAGGTTGGAAAGTCCGACTTGATTGCTTTCTGAACCGTGCTTCGTACTGGTCACTAAGTGGTGCTAGTGGCACCTTAAAACGGTCTAGGAGTTTCTTCTTTAGTGGATTGACGGACTTATTTCGTTTGATTACAGAACCCATCTGTTCCCCATCTTGACTTCTTCACTTGTACTTCCCCATATTTTAGAGGGGGGGTTTTGAATCTTTTTTAAGTCTTGGCTTTTTTTCTTTTTTTTTCCTCTTTGCCTTTTCTCTCTTAACACTTACAACAACACAGAACATTTCCACTTTTACACTATTTCTCTCTCTCTCACTTTTCATCTACTATTTTTTTATACCCATCTCACAGGTTAAATCCATCCATCCATTCCACACCCCCTAATCCATTTTATCCATTCTCTTCCCACTCAGACACCCCCCAACTAACATGTCTCGGATCACCTCCTGCACCCTGCGAACCACTCTTCTGCCCCCAAACCTGAGCCTCAGGTTGTTTCAACCAGCAAAAGTCTCTTCCCCAATTCGTGCTGTATATGTTCTATTATACACCTCCATGTAGTAATACCCATGTTATCTGCTTGCATGTCCTCTTCCCCCTTAGGCCTATCTATCCCTTGGCATGGACCCTTCAGGCTCGCTCAAACTTGCGGCCGGACAGATCTCCCCCTCGATACTGATATGTAAAAATACGCACAAGCTGTCTCGGTTCCGATACAACCTTCCGGAAGATCAACCTTGGCTGACGATTAACCATGTCCCTGCGTCCTCCCCGTGTCCTCTGAACATGGTAGTGGACATGGTGTTGGACATGGTGGTAGACACGGTGAAGTACCCTTCACCTGGTTCTCTCGGCCGGTCCGAGTTATATTGGAATCTTTGACTCGCTCAAGACTTTGTGACATGAAGAAAGCCAACAGAAAAGAAAAGCAAAGAAAAGAAAAAAAAGGTGACGAGACGAGACGCGAGAGCGAGAGCGAGACGGTCAGAGTTGTGATAACCCCTTAAAGGTCCTTGCGGCTCTCTCATTACGAATATCTAATACCTGTGGTCGAAAAAGCCTTACTTCGGCTTTCCCCTTTAGTCGGTAGGTAATGATATGTGCAGTACACATACAGATTATTACTCTAACCCCCCTGCGTCTCTGTCCCCCATCGCAATGTTCTCGTCACACGTGGTCTGGATCACCACGTAACGCCCACTCATCTCTGTCTCCATCCCTAGCTGTAAGTAGTGATGGGTTCGTATGGATATACCATACCATACTGTACCGTATTGTACCATGCCATACCTCTCTTACCTACATACTACACCACTCCGGTTTCTTCCTTTCTCCCTCTCCCTTTCTGTCTGTCTCTTACCTTTCCTTATTCTTCCCCCTCGGCGGCAACATGGCCCCGAGAACAACGTGGTCTTGCAGGTATGTAATAAGCACGTTGCACACAACCCCAATTCAGCATCTGCAACCTCGATAAGGTACGGGGCCGAGAGAACGGCCACGGCCTGGCCTTCGTGGGGGTTGATGGCGTAAAGGTTTGTACCTACCAATGCATGTAATTTCTCATCTAACCTTACCTGGGCACGCGGGAGAATTTAGCCTCCCGAACCGAGATGGCCGCCAGTTTCTTCCTCAAATTAGCATCATCATTGTCCAGCATATGCCTGCCAATCATGGCTTCGATATATAATAGCTACTGGCCACCACGGCCTTCCTACCGGGGGTCAATGCTTGCAGATGCACCTGTTCACTCAGGTCTGTGTTCAGGCGTTCTTCCTACGCCTGCCTTGTTACATATGAGGTCGCCTTTGGTCCCGATATGTATATGCAGCCTCATCCACACGATTTCACAACGTAGGTGCTAATGGCTGCATGGAATACCATTAACTAGATTAAAGCAACAATGAAGATGCCGCCTCGAACCTTTGAAACTCGACTGGAACGTTCCTCTTAACATCATACCCAGATTCACTCATGTATCTCACCAACTGCTAGGCTAATTGGATAACAATGCCCCCTTGCTACTCGAGCAATGTGTTTCTAACGAGGTCTGCCACAATCGCATGAGACGGTCATAGCATCACCAAGTCTCTATCTCATTATGAGCACGCTCGAACCCAATCAACAAAACACCTACGGCTCAACTGATAGATTTTCGGTGACGTTGGTCACATCTATCGATAGTGTCTCTTGACAATTCGTTGTTTCCCCCCTTTTTTTCGATGTCTTTTCATTGGCACCCTTGTGGCCTACTTGACAAAACCAAGTGGAGGCTAGCTCTATAGCTGCGATACGATCTAGTGCAATTGTCCTTCAGTAAAGACAGCCATGCATCTATTATCAGGGTTAAAGCTGCGTAAGGCTACTTCCAACTAAATTCCGGATGGCTGGATGAACTGCTCGGAGCGATATGACAATATTTCAACCACATTGAATCGAGCCTCATTCGTCACAGCCCTCTTTAAGAGAGATGGGGAAAGCAACTTATTTCCACCTACCGAAGCACCAGAAAGCAATGCAGTGATAACCCGCAGAACCTCTTCGCATTGTGCCCAAGTGGGTAGGAATCGGGTTCGCGTAAGGCTCTAGGAGTCCAGCTCAAGATCGCAATGCTTCCGTTCTCGGTTGATCACCGCCACTACATTGGAGCTTGAGCGAATTTATTATTTTCTGCTCTAGCGCACCTGGCGGCGTTTAAATTTCGAATAGCAACGTGATGACCCGGCGCCAATCACCCGAGGTCACCGACTTTCAGCGCTCGTTTGCTATTCGACCGTTTTCCATATTTCCTATCACCATTGCAGATATTTTCCCTAGGAAATGGCCTGATCGGGATTGTGCCGTCTTTACACACAGTATACCTCGGGTGCTGAGATGACAGGGTCCTTCGCAAAGGCAACCGAACGGTCTTACCGTTAGTCCTTCAGTCTTCAGCTTCCAGAAACGGAAGTCTACTCCAGGGTATGGCCCCCGCGATCCTACAAAGCATCTTGGCCCATTGGATAGCTTACTAGCCTTCCGGCCTAGGCTATGCCAACTCTCAATTCCGTACTGTAGAGAGGGGTCAAATCTGAAGTTGTTGCGATCTTGGTGAAAAAGGAAACAGAAAAAAAAGAAGAAAAGTACATACACGTTTGAGAGATCTCATGGTCTCTTCCCGTATGTTGTATCCTTGAAGAATGCTACGATCACACATCACACACCAACAATCACCTTTATTTTACTCAATCTCGATCTTTGCAGCGGGAACTAAGTGTTCTCTTCGAATCCGAACCGGAGCAAAAGAAAATTTCGACATATTAAACCCTCAAAGTTGATCAGTCAAAATTCGGGCTTTAAGGCTTTCAAGCAGCTACCTGGTCACGAGTATATGAAGGTACCGGTTCTGTCTCCTCTTCCCCAGGGGCCACCTACTCCATATTCGGGCAACTCCAAGGTAACATGATGCCAGACACCAAAATAGGAACTTACGTCAACCTGGTTAGTGACATTGTTGGTTATACAACGCCGGCCCTATCCATTACATAGCGATTACGGAGATACTTCTTCTTTTCCTGTCATGCTAATAATGGGGGCTTATACGTTATTTTCCTTCTTAAAAAATGCCAGGCTTCTCATCATAAATTTCGATTGAACCCACATGTTCCTTTGAGGTGAAGATAAACACCGGTCTTTCAATCGAAGAAAATCCTGATGGTTATAACTGTCCGATCCGGGTCGTACGCACGGAATATTCATGTCACCTCATGGCATTCAAGCTCTCATGATCCTTCGCGACAGAGACCTAAGTCTGTTGTGATTCAAGGTAGATGAACAAACCAGGATGATGAATATTATATACCTAATTATCACGCCGACGTTTTTAAAGGTTTGTCCCTCTGCGCTGGAACCAAGGCCTTCACACCATCATCACAGACCATTTATCAGGGCGAGTCTATTCATAGCTGCAGAAAGCGCGTCTATCTGCAATGCACATGCAGCCGTCCTGACCCGCGTAATGCACATGAGCTTGCCTAGAGTCTACCCACCACCATAGTCAAGCAAGTCCCATCCGGCTGGGCAGTCCTCAGCAAACGTAATGAGATAAAAAAAAAGAGATTTTTGATTAGCTTAGCAGCGAGTCGAATGTGCGGCTTGCCACATGACCTCTTCGGCTTTCCCTCTTATTCTTGTCACACATACCATTCGTTCATGCTCACTCTTTTTTTATCTAACTGGAGAACAGAGAACACCCCCGCGCCCGAACTTCTCCAGAACGGGAACCGAGCTGGTCCCTTCTAGGTTCGCTGCCCCCCAATAATGACATACTCGATCTTTTCCCACTGGCATGCTATCTCGGCAGATGGAATTTTTTCCTTGAATGCAGTAGCAATGGGACCAGTTCGGTATCGCACCCAGTAGGCTTCATCGGAAAAGAAGAAGAAACTTAGATGGAGACATCCTTTCTTTTTCTTTTCCTTTTTTCTTCTCTACTGGCTATCTCCACGTTTTAAATTACGAAATTATACTAACACCGTATGGGCTTGCGCTGGCATACCCACCAACTTCCCCCTCCTCCACCTCCCGGCTCCTATTTCTCCCCTTCCCCTTTCGTCCGTCGCTGCTTGATAATCTTCCAAAAACTCCGCCAAGGCGAATCATCAGAAATGTCGTCTTTTTAAAAAAAAAACGCGGCCCCTCCGTCCTCCGCGCTAATCCTATCCCCCAACTTTTAGTCCCCCCCCAAACCCTGCTTTTCCGCCCCAGTACTATGAGAGAGACTGGAAAAAGGCTAGGAGAGGGAAAAGAACTCATTATTGGTGGGAATAGATGGGGGGAGGAGTAAGGTAGAAGGTGAGGTAGGTTAGGTAAGCATATAACCACGTAGGTTATATATAAGCTAAGCTATGTATCTATCGGACCTGGGTATCTAACCTAGGTCTATATTCATTTGCTTAAGATGGAGGTAAGCAGGGAGGTAGGCTATAGGTTTTGCAAATGGAATTTTATGATGATGGTGACTACTACGACTGCTCATGCTTGCCGTCTGTTGTTAAAGACCTAGGTTATAGGATGTAGGAATTGGTATTAAACGACGGGCGAACAGGGAGGTAAGTAGGTATAGTTATAGAGATTTAGAAGCAAAATACGGAAAGAGGGCAAGTTCCGTGTGTACTATCTTACCTACTTGCTAGACCAGATTCATTCGAATTGGGGAAAAGGGTAAGTTTGCCTAGATGAAGCTGTTAGGAAAGTGTTCTAGTTAGCTAGGTTAGTTAGTTAGTTGCCATGATGGGACCTTCCTTCCTTCTTTCTTCTTTTATGTTTTCTTCTTTTGGCTTTGTAGTCCAAATGAGAAGAAAAGTAAAGACAAGAAAGAGGCAAATATCAGACGCAGATCATAGCCCGTATATAGTCCAACGCATCGCGTGATGTGGTCGTCGGTTTGGGAATGGCGCTAAACTAAGAGTAAGAGTTGGTCTGCTCGTCCTTGGTTTTCTTTGTTGTGTTCTCTGTGTTTATGCTGGCAGGTGATTTTTTGCTTCTTTTCATTTTCTCTATTTTTCTCTCTTTCTTTCTTGCCTTTTTATTTTTATTTTTGTTTTATTTTATTATATTTTATCCCCCCCCCCCCCTCATACCTTCTCTCTTGCATATCTTCACTCTTGTCCTACTTTCTTCTCCTCTGGGGCAAGGGAAAGGGCGGGTTTGTTGTGTTATATGGGGTTTAAGGGGTTAGGGGTCAAACAACGGTGATGATGAGGGTGGTGATACTGTTGGGATGGGTTAGGGATGCAGGTTTAGGGCTGAAGTTAGATAGTGTAAAGAGAAAGAAAAAGGAAAAAAAGAAAAAAGGCGGCTTTGTGATATAGAAGAGTATAGTATGTTATGGTAGCGTACTTCCCGCTAAAGGACTGCTTGGTTGCGGAAACATGGACGGCGGGAATGGGGGTTCAGGAGGTTTTCGGCTTGGGCATGGAGGTTACTATGCCGCGTCGAAATAGATAAAAAAGAATATCGAGCAATGTAGGGCATTTGTTTCATAGATCATTCCTCAAATTGATTACCTATTTGCCCCCTCTTTGCTTCCTCCTCCTTGTCTTCACTCGCATACTTGATTCAGTTTTTCTATCTTCATCTTATTTTCGTCTTTTTCTTTTAGCTTTAGACATGGTTTGTGTGGTCTTGTGGTTTCGTTTTTCTTTCCTTTCCTTTGCTTTTGCTTACTGACTGGCTATATCTCGTTTTGAGTAAGAAATGTTATTTATAAGTCTTGTATACTCCTTATGTGGTTAAGAGACAAAAAGGAACTTGCTATATTTGAGGTATCGTTGTCTTCACACTCTCTCCGGACGGAATACGGGGCTGTCTGGGTTCAATGGGTTTGTATGGCCTGGACTAACCTGGAGTGCTGGGTCTCTAGCCGGCGAAACAATGCTGAGCAGAACGGAAGTGACTAACATAGATGGTTTCGACTATGGACATATAGTATCTGGAGGAGGGAGGGAGGGAGGGAATATGAAATTTGATCGCAATCGATTGATAAAGGGGAAAGGGGATGCAGTGTAACTTTTTTCATCTTTGCATTTCTACATAGCGTTTTGGGGAATGGTCGACTCAATATTTATCTAGTAAGGTACGGTAAAGGAGAGATGAATAACCCCGCTTTGGAATAAAGAAAATGGGTGTATAATGCTACATACGGATGGCGGAATAGAATAATAACGTGCTGCCTACATGCCCGTAGGAGCGTAATATCCTCAAAGGGATAAAGAGGCGGGGAATAGAAGCTTGTTCTACCGTCAATAAATGCTGCTCATCTACAGTTTACATACATGAGCTGATATCCAGGTTACGGCCTATGAATAGATCCCTGGGAGTGAGGCGTTCTGGGTGCTATGCATGTATATAAATGAGTGGTGGGATGGAGGCGTATTGGGCTGACGACGGAAAGTCTAGGAGGGAGGATATGTGGATACAGTGGTGTACGTTGGGGGGGCATATATCTCCTAGTCAAGGTAAGACTTGCTTCAATAAGCTTGACTTCCCACTCATATTTCCATCTTCTTAGATTGAGGATGTTAAGATCAATATCGCAGAATGAATTTATACCAAGGCAGAGTTCGTTGCAAATAGTTTTGTGTGATCAATGTGTTTTGGCGCAGATCAGAGTATATCTATCTAACTGATGCCTCAAGTTTTGTACTCCATCCCCATTCAGCTTTGATCCGTAAAAGGAACGAGACTATAGCTAGGAACTGCTGTTATTATGGTTTAAAGTTACAAAGCCTTCAAAAATTGAAACAAGTGAATCGTATGAATTATAGATGGTAAATAAGGAGACCAGCCTATAAGGAGAGATCATAGTTCTAAGAGAGACTTTATGTCATAGGTTATTTATGGCTAGTTAGGAGGACTATGAAGTTATTGAGGTCCCTTGAACCTTGTCACAATGTGTTTCTGAACTCGGGTATATTATTTATGGCCTTCACAAGGGTACGGTCAAATGTGATGATTTGTTTCAGATGGTATGTTGTATTCACCATCTACTTGACTTGTCCAGACTACATCTCTCCATCCATCCAATGCCGTGCTCTGCACCACTTCCTAACAAAGAACAACCCCTAAACTCTTCAACACGGCACCTAGCCCAGAGAAACAGAGGAAAGCTACAGATAGGCTTCTCCACGTACAACTCAGACTTTCTGATACATAAAGTGGGATATATCGCGAAAAGGAGAAAAAAAGATGCAGAAGCGAAACAGGGGTGCTTATGAAAATGCCATATTCCGATCTAGAAAAACAAACAACAAAGTGATGCAAACAAAACAAATAAAAACAGTAAACATTACACTCTTTGCCTTTGCCATATAATGCCCCTTTTTAAACCCAGTTTGCCCGCTTCCCCATGTTCGAACGCCGAAAAACTTTCTCTTCGCTTGTTGCAAAAAAAATGTAAAGACTTTTTTCCAACGGAAAAAAAAACAGGGTATCTTCGATCTTGTTTTGTGGCCAGGGACAAACAAAAACAGTACAATAATTTCTGGATATATATATGGGTGGAGAATAATACAGTATTAAGAAGCGAAAAGAATAGAAAGGGGGAAATCCAAGAAAAAAAAGGACCTTAAGCTATGCTACCAGAAAACAAATGATGCGGAAAAGGTGGAAATGGCTAAGCGTCATAGGGGAAAGGAAAACATGATACGATGAAGAAGATAAAAAAGAGGACCTTGTTTTTTCTCCCTCATGTCTTTCAGATAAAGCCACTGCCGCCAGAAGTAGAAGAAAAGGACGGTTTGCCGCTGATGATGATCCCCGACTGGGAGCTGTGGATGCCGCGAGGCGTATTGAACGTAGCCGCTCTAGGGGGAGGATGTCTCACGCCGACGCCTACGCCCTGGTGGTGATGATGCTGTTGCGGCACAGGCGCGGTCTCGGACCGCTTGGGGGTGCCGGGACGCCTGCTCGACGCCATGTTGTTGTCGCCGTTCGGGGTCCAGGGTCGGCTGAAGGAGCGGGAGCTCGGTGACTTGGGCGACGACGGCGGCTCGCACCGGGCGAAGGGCATCCGTGGGGGCGGCGCTAGCGGGGACGCCTCGGGCTGGCTGTACTGCGATTCCGATTCGGAGGGGCTGACGGGCGAGGCGAGTAAGGGCCACTCGGTCGAGTCCGGCGTCGGCGGGTTGCGGCCGACGGTTAGTGAGGGAACGAAGGGGGGCTTCCTCGGCTTGCTGGTGCTGTTGTTGTCGTCATCCTGCGGTGCGGAGTTTAGCTCCACGGGGCTCGCGCTGCGTAATGGGGATTGCATGATGTTGACGGACCCATTGATGTTGTTGAGGGACTGCTGTGGTTGTGCTGGCTGGGAGTCCAGCGGCGGGAAGTACGGGCTGGCCAGAGGACCGGTGAGAGGAATCAGAGGGCTGTCGGGCGATTCGGGGGCCTCGTAGTCGGACTCATCATCATCATCATCATCATCGTCAGACGACTCATGGTGGGCAGCGTAATCATCTAGTGTCGGCTTCCGGACGGGACCAAATTCGGGCTTCATGGGGCGCCCGATTGCGCCAACGGCAGCAACTGGGGTTCCTGAGCGGGAAGACCCAGGAGAGCCGAAGGTGGCCGGGCTTGCCGATCGCTGGGGGGCGGTGTAGGGGATTTTCCAGGGTCCTTTCCATTCGGGCGTGTCTGGTCGCTTGTCGAGGTCCATGGGCGGGGGCTGGAAACGGTCGAACTGGCGGTTATCTGCTGTCTGGGATCGCTGTGGTGGCGTAGGCATCTCTATCCCATTTCTGGGAGCTGGCCTAACTCTCACAGTACCCCATTTACCCCTGACATTTTGAATAACTGGCTCACCGGTATTCATCCGATGGAGGGGTGGTCTATCACTGAGGAAAGTCTCATCATGAGTTGGTAAATCTGAAGCATTCTGCACCGCCTTTAGTCCGGAGGGCGCGGTTCGGTTGCTACTTCGGCTCGATGGGCGGGCCTCGCTCTTGTAAGGAATAGCCGGCGGTTCGAGGGCCGAATCCTCTAGAGCATAGTCAGACGCCGGCGATGACGGGCCTCTCAATGGCGACTGAGTCCTCGTGCTAGAGGGCGTACCGGGAACTTTTGGTGGCATCGGCCTCTTGATACGCAAGGGCTCTGGGACATCCTCGGGGCCAAGTTTACCTGCTAGCGATGTAGCATCGCTGGCTGCATTTAGATTTGGTTGATATTGGTCCGGGGGCGAGTTTGGTAGACTCGATAGCGATCTAGGCGTGGTTGGCGTCGCTGACCCAAGCGATTTCGTATCCAGGGGGCTGATCTTTGGCTTCTCTCTCTTGGGAGTGCCTGGTCGGGAACCCGAGCTAATAGGTGCTGGGGGACCTAAGGCCAAGATCGTCGAAGATCCATTAGCGAAGCTTCTACCTAGATTTGGATTTGACGAGTGCTGTCTCAGGCCTGCGTAGCTCGAGTCTCGGAATTTATGTGGGCTGGGGAGGTCTGTCATGCTCAGGACCGCCACATTCTGAGCACCGGGTCCATATGGCATGGCATTTAGTGTCCCCGTAACGTTGTTTTGGCCAGATGATTCGGATGCTGAGTTCTCGGGGTAAGACACACCACACGCTGCCAAAAGGTCCTTTTCGTCGATGAAAGATTCTCGATTGTCATAAGTGCATTCCTGTGTCACTGATTCTTTCCCTGATTCTTTCCCTATCCCCTTTCCCGAAACTTCAACTTCTGCAGATTTCCTGTCGATCAGTGTTAGTAGAGAAGTCCCAACCCCAAAACTCAGGCTGGTCGACTTACTGCTTCTTTTCTCCAAACTTCAAACCGAAAAAAGAAACCATCGTGTCGGCTCGTCAAGAGAGAACAGGCATGAAATGAAGTTGAAATGTTCAATACGGTCCTCGGCACGAGTACTTAAAACCCCCTTACAAAGGAAAATATCACCCAACAGGAAACAACGCTTTGATAGAGAATAGGATGAAGAAGAAGAAGAAGGGAAAAAGAACGACTGGCAGCAAGTTCGAAAGTCGAAGCGAAGTTGGGACAAAAAGAACGTGATCGCGTCGTATGTAGTTGTGGTACAAGAACAGGAGAATGGTGAAAGAGACAGCGGGGTCGAAACGAGATACTAACAGTCCGCGCCCATGCCGATCGTAATAGCGGTCCCAAGGAGCAACGTCACAGAAAGAATTGAGGCTCAAGTTCAAGGAACACCAGATCCCCTTTACAGGAACTTGGCAACTTGAGGTTCGAAAGGGAGAAGGATAAGCAGTCTGCGGTTGGTGGTGCGCAGAGAGTTCGTCTACTTAGGAGTAGCAGTAATGTATGTACTTGAAGTATAAGTCAAGGGGACCCCCCGGGGGCGATGTAAGAAACCCTGTTGCAACTCACGACCCAGGAGGAGGCAGCATGAAAATTGCTGGGTTGAATGAACGACCCTTTCTAATGATGCGTTTGGGCGAAACGAGCTATCCAAGCCGGCGGGTACAGAGAGACGTCTTTTCCGTGACTGTGTCTGTGTATCCGAGGAAATTCACTTAAGTAAGCGCAAAGCAAGAAGGGGAAATAGAGATGGACAAGAATAACAACAAGTAAAGTGGTCGGTGGATTTTTTTTACACACACTTCGTGTAAGTAAGAGTGCGTGTTGTGCGCGTACGTCAACGCGGGATGATACCCAGTACATAACATGCACAGAAGAAAATGAAGATAAAAGAAAAAGAAGCAAAATATTTCCACATTGCCGAGACCTGTATGTACCATCTTGAAACGACGATGACGGGGGGTCACAAATGACGCGCTGCGGGAATCAGTTAGGATGCCATTTGATAGAGATGGATGGAAGGGGGCCCTGACTCCTGAAGCTGGCCGTGAGATTGGTTTGATGATACAATGCCGAATAGATTGGATGAAGGGCCATACGCTATAACGGATAGGGGCCCAAAGGGGCAAGAGGAGCACGCCAAGACATGAAGGGAAATTTGACGAGAACGGGTCCTGGTCCACACGTTTTGGTAGAACGGGCTCAGGGATTCAGGGGGTCGTCCTGACCAGCAGCTAGGCCTTATCCAACGGCTGGGACATGCCGACGTTGCAATCAGCTATGGCCTTAGCTTGCAGATCGTTTTTCACTGCATTTAGGAGAAGAGCATTACTTACACTACACCGCATAGTGGTATAATTTACCTACTCTCACTACATTCGGGCTAGAACTTGAGGATATGCACTTTGTATCTATTTAAGGGGTCGGTCTAAGAGCGTAGATCTAGATCGTTAAGCTTGTGTTAGCTAGTCTATGTTTAGAAAACACGACCCTTACCTAAGAAAGAGTATACTAAGGTGTGAACTATGGTGTAAGTTAGCTCATGGCTGACAGAAGTGTGGTCTGTTTACAGTATAGGAAGAAACCTGCACCTACGTTGGGAGGGTTAGCCTCGAATCTTAGCTCTATACTAAGCTAAGGCGAAGAGACTTCTAGCGGCCCGCGTACAGTTGAAGTTCTTCCACAAATAAGACAGGGGGGGTTGAGGGAGCTAATCATCGCAAAGTTCGAAACCGCAGCTATGGAAGCAGCAAAAGCACAAGGGTCAGCTAGACAGGGTCTAATATAGTGTAGGTAGGTTACAACATTCATCACACATAGTATGGATGACAACCCGAACCCGCAAAGGTGCCAGGGGGCGGTTATTGGCAATATGATTGGAAGCCCTATAACGATGCTTAGTTATTCGGTCAGCCAGCCAATTGACAACTGCGGATTGCCCTCTGAATAGCATCCCGGCATAATCTCTTGCTCTGATAATACAGACCGCGAAATTGTCAATTCGGTACATAACTAAATTTCTGGTATAGTGTTAGGTTAGGTACGTATAGACATATATGAAGGCGCGTAATAACAACCTGCATGCTTTGCCTAGTGTAATTTCCTCCTCCCCCTCTTCTGGCGCATATCTGCAATAGTATTATTTTTTGCATCCTATGCAAAGCGGGTGAACTTTTCTTCCTTTGAGACACACCGCCGCCACGACTGGATAACCGAGCGATATGCCTTACCTCGACTAACCCAAACAAATCCACGGCCCCAACGTTGGAGAAACGAATCTACGTACATGCAAATAACTACCTAGTGTATGTACGCTATAGACTCAGGACACGATGCGGCCTGCGCGATGGTTTGATGTTATGTGCAACGAAATAGAAGGCTCCACCATCCTCTTTGGAGTACCTATTTAGGTATGGAATTGTATAGGTAGATTATAGAGCATTAGCATACCTAGTATGAGGAGGGGCACTCTAATGAATGCGATTAGTTTAAAGGGGGAAGAGGGGAGCCCACGAGAAAACCGTTTTAGACAAGAGACCAGGGGGGAAGGCTAAAGGAGCATGGACAGGGACTGATACGATAGTACGTGCAGGTTATTGTTACATCCTACAACTACACTACACATACACTTATACTACACACGATGGGCTCGACACTATAACCCTTTTCTCTCCCTTTCCCGCTCTGGAGGTATGCAGAGCCGTGTGTGATAGAGGAAGCGCTCATAGCTTATACGAGACATAGCTGGCGGGATACGTACAAGACTCGGTTACCTGCGTGCATGAGACCAGGTCATTCATGATACCTACCTAGTTAGTCTTCAAGACAACAGCAACATACATACGCACCTCTTAGACTATCTACCTACGTAGTGCCAATAATACACTATGACCCTCGATTAGCTCTCGGCTATCTACCTCCCTAGCAAACGTGCGGCCGTAACGGTAATGGCGTGGGACTCCCAAGCCGGGAGCCGGGCGGGAAGGAAAAAGATAAAATAAATAGTCAAAGTGAAAGGCATCTAGTGTAGGTACATGCCTCTGGTGCCTGTGTATGTATGAGTAATATCTTTCACTGTCTCTCTCGGTAACCTTCCGATCTAGCGTAGCGACACTCTCCCAAAGAAGGCAAGACGAAAAAAATAAATAAAAAGAGGCAGACAAGAATCACAGTCACAGCATGTGGCACCCGCTGAACGCATAACACAGCAACACGTGCTACCTATTCGACTATGATAATGTCAGCACCCGGGCAGCTAGGTGCTGGGTAGGCTCCGTGTAACCATGATCAAAAAGGGGTCTACCCAACGTCGTATCGAGCCCTTACTGGCCTGTCCCCCTTCCATAATCATTTCACCCATCACCCTTTTCCCATCTCTCTCCCTCTTTACCCCTTCCCCCCCCGGGGGGTCTTCCCCACTCAGCATGTCATCCAGGAAATCATCCCAACTTTCCTCCCTTTGCTACACCAAATGCGCCCCACCCCTCGTCTTCACCACCTCACCCGTAGCGTTGCGGTCCCTCATGAGGTACACATACGCCTCCGCCACGTCGGCCGGGTCGGCGACCCTGCGCGTGGGCAAGCGCTCGGCGCCCTGCCGCCGCACATCCGCGCGCTCCTTCGCGCCACCCCAGAGCCCCGTGTCCACGGCGCCGGGCTCCACGGCGTTGACGCGCACGGGGGCTAGGTCGAGGGCGAGGTTGCGGGCGAGGGCGTTGGTGCCGGCCATGACGTACGACACTGGTGGTATTAGTAAGGTAAGTTAGGGGGGGGGGGGTTCATAAGGATATGTTTCCAGACAATAGAGAAGGGGGAGAAGGGGGACAAAAAAGAAAAAGGCTTCTTCCCTCCCTCCGGAATCACTTACTGAGAGACCACCCTGGCGCCGGCTGATCCGCAATACCGCCCGTCGTAAAAACGAGGCTCTTATCCTTCCCCTTATCCTCTCCCTCTTCCTTCGCCTTCGAGAAATGCTTCTGCGCCACCTTCCCTAGCAGGATAGGCACAAGCATACGCACTAAAAGTCCAGCCCCAAGTCAGTTCATCAACTCCCTCAAAACATCGACTAGGGGGGGGGGGGAGAGGTGCAAGGGGGAGGGGGATGCGAATATAATCTATATAAAAAGAGGGACAGAAAGAGACAGAAAGAGACAGAAAGAGACAGAAAGAGACAGAAAGAGACAAAGAAACAGAACTCACTACGCACAACCCCCCTCACCCTCCCCGCGCTCAGGTCCCCCACCCCACAGATCGCCAGCCCATCCGCCGCCGTCAATACAACGTGATCTACAGCGCCGACGGTCTGCTCCACGCGCGCGAACAGGTCCTCGAGCGCCGACTCCACGGCGTCGTCGTCGGGCGCGAGGAGATCGCAGCCTAGGCCCGTGAGCTGGGGGGCGGGGGAGGAGGAGGGAGAGAAAGAGGAGAGAACGGCAGACACGGCGGCATCCGCGCTGCGCTGCGAGGACCCCGTCAGCGTGACGCGGGACCCCGCCGCAAGGGCCGCTTCTACGACGCCGCGGCCGATGCCGGCGCTACCGCCGATGACGAGGACGTGTTGTCCTGCGAGGCGGTCGGGGTTGGCGGGCATTGTGTCTAGTCGAAAAAGGAGAAAAAGAAGAAGAGGAAGAAATGGGGGGTTTAATAATATAGAAGGTAAGCAGGGTAAGTTTAAATGAGTAGAGATGGATAAAAATCTGCGGTAGTATGTATTTCTTCTACAGACAGGAAGAAACAAAGGTCAAATCTGCGCGGTAGAATAATTAAGGTAGTAAGCTAGGAGGTAGGCTACATATAAGAGAGCGAGAAGAGAATCTCCCAGGCTGGAAAGGGGGGTTCTTTCTTGGTGCGCTTGCTCAATCGACAAACCATTCGACTTGAGGAATACTGCGCTCTCCTTTTATACAAGTAGATAGGTAAGTCATCTGCTCTCTGAAAACACGCAGGTATCGGTGATAGCTGGGGATAAAGGAAACCTCAAAATATATCGATGTGGTAGCCATCATTACCAATCATCCTCGGGAATTGGCGTACATAGCCTGTTGTCTCTCCAAGGTCCTCTCTGCCGTCATAGATTGGGATTTTCTGCAAAGGAAGTGGTTAGCAAGGTGTACTTACAACGGCTCCAAGTCACGTAGGTTACATACGCATATAACCTGGTCGGCGGCGCAGCAAAACTCCCCGGTCAAAGGCTTAGAAATAGATAGGTTAATTGAACCTCTAAAGTCCGGGTTTTCGGACCCAGGGTTCAACAGAGATTTCCTAATCGAGTAAATCCTATCAGCCGAGATCCCGGCGGGCGGCATTGGTGGACTTACCGGAGATGACAGCTCGCAGGCATGACGGCTAGAAAATATTGAGTGAATGGGTTGCTAATTTGTAATCGGCGAACGCATGCGAGTGAAAAAGGAAAGCTTGATCCAGGGCTCGGCTTCTGTTATAGAAAGTCTAATGCAAACGCAGATTTATAATGGAAGGAAATCTGTCGAGAGCCATCATTAGTATACGTAGGTCCTCCTCCTTCTCCGAGACTCAATAGAGTGACTTACACGGAAATAGATCACAACCTTTCAAATTTCGCACACTCTTTTACATCAAAAAGATCAGTAACCTATATCAAACGGTGCCCGCAGTAACCTCTTAAAAGTGTTTTCAGAGGCATCCACAGTAATGTCCTTAGTAGTGCCTCTAGGGGTTTCCTCAGTAGTACTTTTAGGGGTTTCTTTAGTCGTATCATCAAGAGATCTAAAACTAGAAACAGTAGTGGGAGAGGGCTGATCGTCGACTTTTTCCGGTAGAGTGGCAGACTTCTAGGAGCCTCTCTGGAAAGCCTCCAAGTCGAACTTCTGTTGCGGAGTAGGCGACCTGCGTATTAACTCTTCTAAGGGGGTTTGGTCGCGGTCTCTTACGAGTTTGAACTGTTCATAAAGACCCCCTGCAGAGTTATCAGTCCAGGGCTTTTAGAAAACTCCTATATGCCTTCAACTTACCTTTAGTATTCGTGGGGGTCAATAGTTCGACTACGCGGTAGAGCCCATCGTATCGGATGCCGCAATCGGGGAGCCAGCAGCCCTTTTTGGCCGTAATAGCCGATCCGCCAGATCTTAGTACTCGTACCGGTTGTCCTGTTCGCATTGAGGCCTTTAGTGCTAGCGTGCCCCCAGACGATTCCCCAGGCGCGTTTGGATTATCGTTGTTGTGGCTATTAGAACCCGAATAGTATATTGTATATCCGCGGTCCTTATCAAGGTCCTCATATGAGTCAGATACGATGATAGAATATGCCCCGGTGATTTGATTCCCCGAAATCCCACCAATTCGCATGCCATGGGCGCCTCGATGAAGAGCTACCAATTGGGTCGCAAACCAGGTACCGAGAGGGATCCCGTTGTGGCCATACACCTTGGCTGACTTTTTGGGGAAGCGTGGATCGAGACGGTAGCTGTCGCCCATGATGTTAGTAATTCCACAGGTTTACCATATTGAATAGTAAGTTCACTCCTAATAGTAAGTTTACTCCTTCCAAAGCCAGATCGAAAGGGGTGAACGAATAGCTCCTAAGATCACTTACACTTTTCTGCCGTTGACACCGCGAACCATAATAACGCCGTGCATGATGCCCTCTACCCCGTAAATAGCGTGGTCACGAGGGGGTAGTTCAGCTTGTAGCAGAGGAGCTTGCTCAGCCGCGGCTGGAGTGTCGAGAGCATCGGGTTCGGCACTCTCGTCGTCCACCACGGTGCTCTCACCCCAGTTGTCCTCAGTCCACTTGTTATACAGCTCGCGCGCCCTCTGCTGAATATCGGCAGGAAGGCGGGTCTGGGGATCATGAAAAATCAGCTTTATGACTTTCTCCATGTTGTAATCCTTTTTGATCTGGGGTGTCATCTCCAGGCTGGTGTCCATCCACTCCAGGTACATCCGGGCTCTCTTATAGCGTCCTCGCATCTCCTCATTGTCTTCAGGCGGGATCTTTCCTATGCGCTTGCTCTGAATAGCAAGGTGCAAGATGTTTCTTCCCTCTACTTTCATGTGTCGATCTAACTCCTTCTTACTATTACCTACGACGAAAACCTCTATGTTCTCCATCGCGGTGTTTGAGATGGCCAAGGTGACCAAGGTGACTTATATAGTAGATGAATAAGTTATTCGTGTAAATGGAATTAGAAGGTAACTCTAAATAGGAAATTTACATTCGAAGGTTATGTATACTATAAATGGATGATGCTGCTTGGAAAATGTCTTGCAAGCCCGACTTAGATCTGATAAAACTGGAAAGTGAAGTGTGAAGTGTGAAATATGAAGTGTGAAGTAGTGTTGGAGAAGAGGTGAGAGAGAGGGGGTAACCCTTCAACTATATATATATAGGGTGCACCTGAAAGATAAAGAACTGAAACTGCAAGTGCGGATTTGAGAGAAGTGATTGGTCATGTTCAACAGACGAGGGTAGTTGCGATGGGCAAGTCATTTGGTAGGGTAGGTATTGCCTCCCGATATAAGTTTATATCGACCCGACACCACGTTAGGTAAGCTAGCTATGCATCTCAATACCTAACCATCCCCCGCTAGCAGCTGGTTATTTCGATTAGCTTACTAATTATGAAATATTCATATAAAACATATATCGGTAAACAGGTAATGCATAACATATCACAACTCAAGCCTAGAAATACTGCCACGCACTTAATTATATATCATTTCCAACACCAGCATACAAAGTGTTGATAAAAACGATAAGGCCTAGGCTAGAGGTCTGTCGAAATTATAACTAACAGGTTAAATCACTTATATAAGCGATTACTTAAAACTAAATGCTTTTCACATCAGCGGCATTTATAGCTTTAAATACGCAAAAGTCAAGACAGCACAATAGAACCCACTGTGTTCGTACTCGGCCTCTGCTTAGCATATTGGTAGTAGCCCCGGCTTCTAGAAGTAACGAGATCATCTCGTTGTCGCCTCTTTGTGCCGCTTCATGTAAAGGAGACATGCCTTCTTCTGTCTGTGCTGAAATATTGACGTTGCTTGAGCATAAGCGTCTTACTAGGTTCGTAAGCCCAACCCTCACTGCAATATGAAGACCAGTGTCCCCTCTCGTGTAGGTCTGAGAGCATCTATATTTCTGCATATGTGCAACCTGTACCATGGCTCGAACATGCTCTGGACTTTGCAGCAATTTTGAAGCAAGGTCTTCCGTTTCTGTATCTGCTTCACGCCGCAAATAATGAGACCAGCAGGTAGCGGCATGAGTAAGAAAGGGGATATTTTTAAGGCGATCATGAAACGAAGCGTCTCCTTCACAAGGCCCGCTTTTAAGTTATTTGAGAAGCAAATACCGGAGGCATGATCGTGTCTTCAGGGTTCGTGTTTTCAGAAAATGCTCAGGCGGCCGAGTTTTTAGGTACTTGTGGACTGTCTCATGAGCTAGCACAAGGACTCCTGATTGACGAACCGCCACTAATTTCAGAAACCTGTTGGTAATCGGCTGCTAAAGCGTGCTGGGCCTCAGCAGAAGTCAAGGGGGCCATCGCACTATATACCCAGTAAAGCATATTCAGCGTAGAATAGGCGAGGTTCTCTGGAAGCGTCTCAATCCTCCGAAGAGCTGTGTCGTAAACGCGGTCTAGGTCGGTGACTAGATCGCCCAAGACCATTTCTAATTCGCCAGGACTTTCCTGTTGTAAAATCTGGTCCATTTGAAATTTTGCTAGAAGGAAATTACTCCAAAGTTAGTGACTAACATGCAAGCACTCGATTTGTAACATACACGCCGTCTGATTTTTCAGCACCGTGTCTTGAACCCGTTGAATAAGATTTTTGTCTTCCAAATATCACCAATCTTCTTTCTCTGGTAGTTGTGCAGCTTGTCCACTAGCGTAGGTTTGGCCTTTATGAGCTGCCGGCTCAGGTTCGCCAGCATTAGATCAACGGATTGATCCTGTTGCTGAGAGGATTCACAGTAGATAAAAGCGACTCCTACTGACGAGGTGCCTGAGCTCGGATATTGTAAGGTGCGCAGATGGTCGATAACGATAGACCTGAAGGTTTATCAGCTGAAGAGAAATCATAATAGCCAAAAAGCATCGTACGTAAGATAGAAGTATATGTGTTGCGTTGTTTTCGGCTGAGCCAGCCACAATAGTTATAAATACTTTATTTCTTAGTCTTTCGTTGAACTTATGAGAATCAACTTCTTTTATCATACCATACTTAATCCTTCGTACAACTTCCGTAAATTGCCTTGCATTTTATTGAATCGCCATGTGCTTCCACGGACTATTAGTAGTGCCTAAAGCTGAGAGCGACCATAGGGAACTCCCATATCATATGTAGCAATGAGCTATAATGTGTTGAGGTTACAAGGTTAGTGTGAGATCGAGGGAATTAGCAATACATTTTATCAAATCGAGCCTTATTCTTTTGAGTGTCAGTTTTGAATTTGGGGAAAGCTATGCCTTTTTTATGCTAATATAGGTACATACTTTAAATTTCGATTGATAAAATATGATTAACGTTTTGTTAACATTCAAAGGCTGCATATCAGTAGGTGTAACTTTTGAAAATATATAGAATAGGAGCTATGCTAATAGTGTCCACGGCCTTTAAAACAAGAGCGGAGCTCCGTGGACCGGCCCCGGATCCGGTTCACGCCCTGACACCCTTGCAACATAAACGCACGTTGTCCGTCTAGCATTGTCGAAGTTACTAGTGATTACTCGGTATAATTTGGACGCTTGACTTCGGATAGTTCCCCTGATACAATCAAGGCGTCATTGTCGATCTAATGTGACGTGCATGGTCATTGTTTTTACCATTTCAATTACTAAACATCATACAAAGTGTCACGATGTTCACACTATGTGAGGCGATGTCTAACATGCACTACGATCGCGCCAGCTAACATGGCAGCGACCCACAAGCCCTTCGTTACTTTCCTGGTCAAAAATTCAGGCCCCTTAGATATTTTTTTGGTGGATTTCCGATGCGGCTCAACAACCCCCCTATTTTATTGTATCATAAACTCTCTTCTTACATCTTTACCACGGCAATTAATTGTTCCTTCCACCTCTTGAGATATCTTGAATCCCAGCTGCTGTTGCCTCTCGGACAGTTCAGGATCCATCACTCCATATACATATGCCTCGCCAATCAAGTAAAACGAATCATTCGAACCGGGGCGTAGGACAAAAGGAACTCGGTATCCGTCGAACTGAACAATAATGTCCCCAGCAATGGATAACTTGGGAGCGAGAACAAGGTAGCCATCTTCACAGAGGAAAACTCTTCGCCCTTTGGTTCGTGCCTGAACCATGTCGAGGAACGAAGCAATATCTTCGAACATCTCCCGATGTCGATCATCGCGCGGCGTGACGATCATCTCGGCAAAGTCAAAGAACAGTGGGCCGAAGAACTCGCTGGGGTGTTCCATCTGAGCTCTCTGCGCCGGCGTTGGCGTAGATGCCCGGTATTTCTCGTCGCACCAAATATTGGTCTGGACACATGCACAATATGCCGCATCTCGGAAGAATTCAGAAACTAGTTGCTGGTTGCAGATTCCACTGTATGAGACTGGGACCGATGATGGGTCGATGAGGGCTTTAAATCCTCGGTAGATCTGATCGAGTGACCCTGAATCCTCAGGATCTAGCAACCGGCCACGGTCATTACCCCCTGCAGCGAGGGTACCTGCGAATGCCATAAGACGGTCCTGTTTGGTTTTATATGCAGTAGCGGCATCTTCCACGAGGTTTTTCATGACAAGAAATCGTCCCTGGATGTCCCATATCCGGCGTAGGAGAGGTACACGACCGTTCCACGGTGGTATGGTAAAGAAGGGCTTTTGGATAGTAGCGAGTTCGACTCCTGTTGACGCCAACATTGAACCAGAAGGTGTAGTCAAGAATCTGAAGTTCGACGATGTGCCCGAATCAAACAATCCCATGCGAGTAAGATCAGGATGCATGTCCCAAACAGTAACCACTCGTGTATCCGGGATGCTGAAATCAGGAACCCACGAAGGGGTGTTTGGCAGCCGAGTAGTGTTTTGACAATAGCTAAGAGCCTTGAGTCCTATTTCTTGAATGCACTTGATGCCCGCTTCCGCATAGATGTCTCGAGAGGATTTGGTGTAATCCGGGACCAATTCGTTGGAGCCATGATCGTTGACCATTCCCAGGAAACCGTAAATGTAATCCTTGTCTAAAGATGCCCTCAAATGGCCGTAGTCGTAGTTCCATATCAGGATATCTGACAGGCGGACCTTGCGTTCCCACACTGGCTGGTCGGGATAGCGTCGGTCGAGCATCGGGCAAAAGTTGGGCTCGTTGACGTCCAAAAACCCAACATTCCACTGTCGGGGATCTTTCGATTTTGAAATGGGAGGTTCTGAATTGAACTCGCTAGAATATGCCATGATATCGATGCCGGCAAGATGCGAGGCCTTTGTTACAAGCTTCAGACCTGCGTGAAGATCCGCAGATATGATGGAGCAGAACCCGCAGTGAAACACCACAGATTCTGCAAGCACCATTTCTTGCAATATCCAAACCCGGTTCCAGAACGGCATCCTCAAGAGCTGCTTCAGCACATCCAATTCTTCTTCCCAGATTTCGTAGGCATTGCCTTGGCCTTTAGACTTGTTTGGCACCTTGTAGACCGCTTCGGCCTCCGGTTTTGGATAAACGAAGACAATTCGGCTTTCTATCCATTCCACAAGATCCTCATCCAGAAAGCGTCTTCCGCCTGGAAATGACGTGGCATGTTGTAGTGGATAAGTGCATAGTCTCCAACCGAAACGCTTCAGTCCTTCGGTTGCAAGTGATTCGAGAGTGCCGAAAAGTCTGTTTAATCGTACATAACCATTTCCCCCCTCGAGCGTAGGTCCCAGCCATGCATGCACTTCACTTGCTTTCTTGTAGATTTCCCGCATCATTTGCACTTGCCACGACTTTTCCTTCTCATCGTTTTGGTTGATGCAGACAGCGTCCACCCATAGAAGCACGGTATCGTTTGCATTTAGCTTCATGAAGTGGGCCAAAGCAAGGTGAAGATTGTCGGTAATATCAACCACAAATTCCTCCGAATCGTGCGTGACGCCTTGACTCGGCTCTTGCTGAGGCTTTGCTATGCGGATATGTATTCGTCTTGACTTTGTATAAGGCCCCCATACGTAGGAAAGCGCAAGATATTTTGGCGGTGATTCCAAGCTGGCCTTTATCATTTCGCATTGAATTGGCCGCTCGAGATCGAGGAAATTGTCGTTTCGTTCCACGTCAAAGTCTTCATCAACACGACGGCCGAAAGTCAACCAGTTTTCAGATTCATTATCAAGGTCCCGCAACCCAGAACTATCAGCAACGCCACTCTCGAAAGCTAAGCTTCGAATTCGATCGGGAAGCCCACCCTCGCGAACGAGCTTGAGAAGGCGTATTTCTTTCTTTGAACGATCAAGAGGCAATGATGTATAATGGGATTGAGACATATTGAAAGTGTGTTAAACCGTTAATTACTACGAGTCGTGTGGATCTTGTTAGGTACGAAAAATTTGAGCATGGTATCGCCCGCACTAAGACGTTGGTAGAATCCCAACACAGCCTCGTATTTTCAAGAACTATTAGAATGGCCTGAAGGGTTATTCTCCTCTTTGTTACTGCCTGCTTATATAGGCGTCAAGTCAGCATTTAATGCCTTAGGCCTTCCATTTATAGGTACAAGATAAGATACTTCGTATGTTGGCTCTTCAAGCGCTTCATTCGTATTCTCATTCTTGGTCTTTCTTATCACATGTCTTCTGCCTGCATATCGGCGGCCCTCTAATTAGCGGCTATAAGTAGACCTGCACATCAGGGTATCGTCACAGCCTCAATATCATGACGGATGGGTATGATTGGTAGCACTAGTTTTTCCATATGTAACTTCATGCAACTAAATGTCAAAGTGAGGCAGCACGGAGTCAACCAATAGTTGAACGCGCACCTAGGCACATGTTACCGTACCTATCAACTTGTTTCGAGCTCTCGAGGGCCTCCACCAGATATAAGATCAGCTGAAAGAATTCAGCTAACGCTAACCTTCGCCACGTCTGCGAGCCACAAAACACCCGATCGCACACGATGGCTTCAGATCTTCAACCCTCCACGGCTGAAGTAAGATGGTCTCTAAATTTTGGAATTATATAAGAAACCTGAAAGTTATATAAAAGCCTTTCATATTGTCGTTGCTAGATATTATACAGTTTTTAAGCTGCGTTTAGAAAGCTAGAACGAAATAATAAGTTGGAGAGCTAGATTCCTAGCACCTCCCGACTACTCCTAACCAATCCAACCCATTTTAGGAACACAGCCTTACTAACGCTCTGTGTTACAATGCCTGGAAAGCCCTCACTTTAACTTCCACTCCGGAAGACCCCGGAACTCGGCGGCCAGCCGAGCAAGGACCTCAATAAAGTGGATCCCACCACCCGAACCGCCAGCCGTCGGTGATCACTCCCTCTCGCCCAAACTTCAAGTTGTGCCGGCCGATCCGTCGCAAGCACATAAGCCCTATTGGTTGATATTCGAATAGGGGTCTGGTAGTGCACAAACCGACAATAGGATATTGATTCATTCTATCTAAACTCTTAGGCACCTATATAACCCCAATACTTAAATTACATAGTACTCCTTTCCCCCTTTTAAAGTTGATCATTTATTCGTAAACACAAATATAAGGCTCCCGACGCTCCATGCTAGATAACCTCTCCCCGTGATTTTAGAGGTAGTACTTGTTCTATCCAGTTCGGATGGCGCGGCCAAGCTTTCTGTCCAAACCCACCTATTGTTAGATGGTATATATTCGGGTAGACCTCTCGTTTTCAGGCGCGAAGGCCTCCTTCTGCTATCTCTTGCTATCAGGCAAGGAGGAAAGAACTACACTGAGATCTTTCAATCCTACTGTACAACCATAGAATTCGCCACAAATACCTAGATGAAGGATAATCGAGCTGCTCTTCGCTCGAAGGGGGGAACTGTTGCCCCCATTACAGCGCGTTATAAATTAAGATCGGCTCTATGGATTCTGATTCCCCTAGGGAAAACATGGGCACAAAGTACCCAGCTTTACCCAAGGAAGTTGTTGACGCTGCCTCCAACATTCTTCAGATCGAGAAGGAATGTGTCGTGGCCAAACATACTCTGCTCCTCGCTCAGCTCGACGTGGGAGACGTTCCTGTTCCCTGCTAAGCGCAGCGCGTTGGCAACTTCTCGCTGCTGCCAGGCGGGGAACAGGATATCACTTGCGACGCCCATCACAAGAGTTGGAATGTCTCTTAGTGTAGATAAACCGGCAATCAGATCCTCCGGTGGTCGCACATCAAGTGGTATGGGTGAAGCAGCATCGCTCATATTAGACTCAGCTTCGGATTGCGGTTGTTCGGCATAGGGCGAGTCAGGTAAAGTGAGGCTGCAGGACGGATCGCTTAGCCGTGGTCGAGATCCCGACTGGATTAGGTTCTCCTGATCGGCCCTCCGTTGAGCAGCAAGTTGCTGATGCTCCCGGCCCAAGTCGAACAGATCCATGGCCTTGCTAACATATAAAAGACTGTTAGGGTCATAAGTCAAACAGAACTTTTCGCCTGCATGATCCAGGTAAGTCTCGATCAAGAAGTCTGGGCATAGCGCGGGGGGCTTGGTCGGGTCTGCCCTTCTCCGGCCGAATCGCATTTCCCACTCGGGGCCAGATCGGTACGTGACCGTCGCAATCTCTCTTGCGAGCTTCATACCCGCGTGGGGGGGTACCCTGCCATAGTAGAAACCACGGTTCCAATTAGGATCCATCATGAGAACCTGTCGCTGCGTATGTCGCATAGCAATGCTGTAGGGGTGGCTTCGTGCGCAACCACTGATAGACACGATCCGACCGACTCTCGAGGGGAAGAGCACACCGGCTGCCAAGGACTGCATGCCTCCCATACTCGACCCAACACTGGCGTACAGCTTGTCGACTCCCAGGTGATCGAGCAATCTGAACTGTGCTCTGACCATATCTTCCATGGTCAGGATGGGGAATCGAGTCGCATATCTCTGGCCATCTGCAGGGTCGATGCTGCTAGGCCCTGTGGACCCAAAGCACCCGCCGATGACGTTGGTGCAGATGACGAAATACTTATCCGTGTCTATACACGCTCCAGGTCCAATGAACTTCTCCCACCACCCCGGTTGTGGATTGCTGTCGGTCGAGTGCGCATGCGACGAGGCGGATAGACCAGTATGCAGTAGTATCACGTTGGATTTGTCGGCATTCAGTTTCCCCCACGTCTCGTATGCGATGTCGAACTCGGGTAATATGCCACCCCAATCGAGAAGGAAAGGGTCTCGCGAGTGAAAGACTTGGGTAGCGCCGGTGGTGTAAGCGGGTTCGGGTCCAGATGACAGCGATCTCGCTTCCAGGTTGGCAGATCTAGTCTCGAGAGCATCGAGACAGGGGAAGGCCATGGCAGGGTTGGAAGCTACGGCAGTGCTGGCCCCCGAACGCCTAGCAGGTTGTGAATGTATAAAGCGTGCTCCATGGTGCTGGCGTAGACTCGAGGGTTGAAAAAGCGCAGGTACAGGTGCTCGACTATGAAATTGCGCTGCTGGAGAGACTACTTCGGTAGCAGGGTGAAGAGAAACAGAAGCCCGGCGGAGGGCGGTGGCAGCGTATCTTTGTGCTTTCATGATGGTTCTGTGAATTGGTGAAGCTGCCAATCTCGAGTGGATTGTGATGAGAGGTTTCTTTTGTTTCTCTTTTGTTTCTCTTTGGCATCGTGTGGTTTGTAAGGTTTGTTAGGTAAGCTGCCAGGATATGAGAAGTTTCGGGTCCCACTTAAAAATATTATCTGATCACCTCCGATCGGAGACCTAGGAGACCTTACCACACCACCTGCAGGAGTTAGTAATTAACTTTCTCACTTTACCAGGGTACCAGGTCCTGTACTGTAGTACGACTGCCTACGTACGCAGTGTATATGTGCTAGGTTAGGTATCTAGGTAGGTTGAATACATAGGTAAAGTACAGGCGTACGGAGGAGGATCGTGCACCCCACCATTTAGAGTAGATAGAAAGATGGTCTGGGCTTTTGCTCCCCAGCTGCGGGGTGGATGGTACGTACCTATGTAGTACATAATTTACGCTAAATGATTTCCTAGCTGTCCGTTTCAAAGGATCTGAGATCCTGAATTCGATGTTGGAATATGATGTCACTTGATCATCATACCAAGACAAACCTATCTAAAACAGAGTTAATAAATAACTTACAAGCTTAGAGAGGGTTAATTTGCGTTATTAGATATATGATTCATCATTGTAAGATAGGTAAGGGTAATAATAAATAGTTGCCTAAGTAGGTACCTGTGTAGTAGGCAGCCAGAAGATGTTTATTTAATACGTATCTGTACGGCTAGTCATCCGATAGTTAGGTTGCCATTCACTTGGGTAGGCACGTAAAGTAAGTTCAGTCCGCAACTACCTGTAGTACACAGATGCGCAATACCCGACTGATCAGGCAAGTACCTACCTAAGGAGGAAGTCAGAGGCAAACTTTAGAAGGTAACAAGGAAAGAGCACAGTAAATCCAGCCAATGGAGGCCAAGTGAGACATTCCATTATCAGGATATGTTACGTATGCTTCGATCGCCATCACATCCACATTCAGTCACAGGCAACGGGACTTTATTTACTTAATCCACTTTCGCCCACCAATTTCATCATTCATCATTCATCACTCTTACAACTCTAAACGTACCTATCCTAGTCCTGCATTGATTAAACAAAAACACCACAACTACCACACTCCCACCACTACCACACTCCCACCACTACCACCACTACCATCACTACCATAACTTCTCCGCTCATCATGCTTCCCCACCGAAGAGGAGGTGCCCGTGTCCCAATCCGAAGAATCCCCCTAGCACCCACCCCATCGCAACCGGCAGGGTCTTCAGTTCTGGTCAACGAATATGAGACCAGTCCGTCGGATTGCATCGAGGTGAAGCGGGTCTTGGCCAAGGCCTCGGGGTTTCCCCCTGAAATCGTGGATATCATAATGGACTTCGCCGAGTACTGGGTCTGTTCCGTATCAACTATCGATTGCACAGGGCTCCAGTCGGGACATCACATCATCGCTAGCGGTCGCCCTGACAAAGAAAATGAGATGCTAGTGAGTCAATATGCCTGTGTTGTTATACCAATGCTAACATCGTGCCCGCAGATTCGCACTCCACCTCTAGGCCTTACCAAGTGGCGCCCGGGAAACAATGAGCTCTGGAGGACAAAGGCTACACCCCGCCCGCTCCAGGAGGAGTACCCGCAGTCGCAACTCTTGAAAGACTACGCCAGCGGGCCCAAAGACACCCTGGAACATCCGTGCCGGAAAGTCGTCTTTGACATCACGAGCCACGATCAGGGTTTCGGTGGCGAGGCTGCAACTCGCGGTACCTACAACCGCTCATACACCTGGTTCGACGCTGGCCTAGATCGTTTCGATGCGAGCAACGAATGTGAGATTCAGATGTCCCCCATCTGTCCCTCCTTTTTCAAATGTGTATATATACTAATGCTGCACACAGGCCCGCAAGACTGCAAAGAACGCACAGAACCCCAGCGCGCAGACCACGCCGCGGAGATGATCCCCACGTGCGCCATCCGCCCCGTGTGGCCTCCGCTCAACGAAGCCGCCACCGATTACGACCACGCGCTGCACTCTCCGCCGGACCACGTGATCCAGCGCAACAAGGTCGCGGTTAAGGAGTGGCAGGACCACCACGTCGAGTGGTCGCGCGCCGACAACATCGACCCCGAGTCCACCGCCGGCCAGGACCTAGAGACGGTGCACGGCCGGGGCGCCGCCACGGGGAACGGCGAGTTCGTCCGCGATCTGAAGGTGGGCGATATGGTCACGGTGTGGGGGCGCGCGAGGTTCGGCGCGTGGAAAAACTTCGTGAAGACGGCGACGGTACGGGTTTATTGGGCGGTGTGAAGTTATTTACTGTCATCGAACTACATGTGCAATTACCTTTGTTGATTGCCCACCAGAGACTGATAGGAGGATCGCAAAGATTGTTTTCGTATCATGATATAATATATGTATGGGTGGTAAGGTCGGTATGTTAGTTCAATAGGGAGGGGTTTCGCGAATTGCACTTTTGGTATCACGAAAGAGGTTCTCCTTAAAAACTTTTTTATTAGATATAATAATAACATAATTATTTCTGTAACACAAGTCAGAGCACTGACGTGACCCTAATCCTCAGGACTGGAATATCGACAAGCAGGCTTGGGGGCTCAATATATTCTCGGGATTCGATGCACGAGCCCCTTCCCTCCCCCTTTTTTTTTAATTCTCGATTAGTTGATATCTAAGAATAGGGACCCGCAGAGAAAGGGGAAAGGAGTTTCTTATGGCTATACACATAGATTTGGTAAGTTAAGCTGGTATGATAGCTCGATCCTAATAAGTATAGGATCGGGACAATGGGATATTTCAGCTCAAAGGCTTCGATAGGACGGAAGGAATAGGACTTTCCTATATCAGTTATTTTTGTTTTCTTTTTCGTTCTATTTTGCGTGGCCTAAGCATTACGCTTTGTTGGGATTAAGTTACACATGGTTAATATAGTCGCACCGGGGAAACAGGAATTCCGTCTACATCTATGTAAGTATTTACACATGAAAAGTACCTATTTAGATAATGAGGAGATAACAAATTCTGACCCTGCCTTCCCTACTATCAGGTGAGACAAAGGGTCTTATGACCTTACGACGCTTTCCCCTGAGAACTTTCTTCCATACTTTTGTTATTTTTCTTTTTCATTCTCAACATGATATGGCTTACCTACGCCCGAGACCGGGAACCTCCCCTTGCGCCAATGCAAAGAAGGTAGGTTATAGCCCTCGTTTCGTCTAACCTAGCTAATGTCTTGAAAATCCCTAATTCCAAATGAGACCTACGACTACAAAGGCGACAGCTCTGAATCGGACTAGTCAAGAAGCCGACGATGGAGGGGTGAATGAATGAATAAGGCCTTAGTACGTCAAAATCTCTTAGGGTTGGTACGCGAAAACCCCCTTGCAATTGGGCTGGGCAACCAACTGCACCAAGCAAAGGGGCTATTGGTCATTGTACACCAATTTTATATTATATATGTTACTCCTCAACACCACCTGGCTGGGACGCACCAAAGCCGCATATAACCTAGCTCACAGACTTCCCGGCAATCGAAACAGGATGAGCAAGTTTCTTTGACATATGACGACCGTACAGAGCCTCATCGCCGTAGTCGGCAGGGGCAAGAAAAAAAATCTGCGATGGTCAGCTTATTCTTATATTCTTATCGCCCTAAGATTTCGGGCGAGGGCTTCAAGTAAGGGAGGGAGTTCGTATAATCCCGATCATCATCGAGTAACACCGTAACCCGTTTATCTGTTAATTCTGCGTTTCGAGAATATAACCCATGATGCTTTCTGTTACCCGGGAAAACTGGAATGGGCTTGGCTTAGCTAAGCATTAGGGTCTCGCGCGCAAGAGGTGAACAGCTGAGTTGATGGCATCGTAACCGACGTTACCGTACCTTGCATGAATTACTTGGGGCTAGGTGCTTATGAAAAGAAACCCTGGTTATGGGAGTCTTTCATAGTTAGGAACCGGAGTTGGAACTTCTACTACACTGCTGATAGGAAGAATGGTTCTCGCTATTAACCTAGGAATTGGTAAGGTGTATTTAATAGGTTCCAGTCTTTCAGCCTCATATTCTATGTTTTGACGGAGGGAGCACGATGAATGTGATTATGAGTAGTGACTAGTACTCTCTGACTGCAAAGCATTGTATCTTCGCCATAACCTTCACCATGGGCATTGAATTTCCTAAGTCAATATTCGTGTTAAAACTTTTGGTTTATTACAATAACGTACTTGATCTTGGTTTTTTATGGTTTGTTGTGGTAGCTCTCTGAATATATTGATAAATACCCCCTAATATTTTTCAAGTGTACGGACCGCATTCACACCTTGATGTCTCTCTTATGCTATTGTTGGGGGCCGTTAAATGAAAATTTTCTATCTAGGGTTTTCATATGGGTTGATTCAAGCTACCGAGAAACATGTACTACAACTCATTCCTACTACATCGTTTGCCCAACATGGGATGAATAAGTGACGGGAAGCCACCAAGTCCAACGTAAGCCAGGTACGAGTTACATAATGAGCCATAGTTCTTTGATAGGCAAAACTGATGAATTTTTTTATCTCGCAGAGCTCTTGAGGCTACCTTCGAGCTTTGTTGAGATTACACAATTCTACCGATGCAAACATGGCGGCTCATCACGTTACGATAAACCAACCCTCAAATATTCCGACAGAGCCCTGCGGGTAAAAAGGGGGAAAAAAAATAAGAAATAAAATATTATGAGTTTGCTCTACTGGTATTGTTGGTTACTTGGGTATCCAATTCTCAGTGCAGGTCAAGCAGCAGCTTTCTTCTGCCATGTGAGGTAATGCATTTTATGAAGGGAAAATCCACAAGAGAATATTGCTAACCACATTGCCTTTTGAAGTTTGCCAAACACTCTTGCTTCATATTTTTCCATGAGCCCTCGAGATTTAATGTCAACAAAAATATGAATGTTTTGCTCGGCCTCATTGAACCAGGATTCCATGCGTGCAAGTCAATCTGGATCAGAGAAGACAACATAAACTTATATATATATCCTGCGTCTTCAACCACAGTTCTTAGGAGTCTGGCTTCGATTCTTGGAACGATCACCAATATCACCACAGCAAAACTCCTTATACCTAGTCTACACACACACAAATCCACTACCAAAGCTTACGACACACACCAAAACCCATCACTACTACAAAAACTCACGGCATAATGCTGTTCCACTGCTCCGTCTGCAAACGAGCCGACCCCACCGCCTGTGGGTGCTTCAAGGACGTCTGTGACCACTACATGATGGGCCACAGCGTCTACCGCGCTGCTAAGGACAGCCTGTACAAGATGTACCAGAAGCCATGGTGGGTCCGCAGCGACAACTCCGACAAGATCACGCAGTTCCTCTCTCACCCCTCCACCCGGATCGGCGTTCTCCAAGCGCCCAGCGCGGACGACGCCCGCAGCGCCGCGTACTGCCTCGCCCTGGACCAGATCCGCGCGTACTCGCCGTCGATCCTCCACAACTCGGCGGCGCTGACCGCGCGCCCGGTGCTCTACGTCGCCCCCGCCCGCGACGCTCCCCCCGGCGTCCTCGACGGCCTGACCAAGTCCCTGCTCGCGCAGCTGAGCCCCTTCGTCGCCACGCCCGAGTACCGCGGCCTGGGGTGCGAGCCGTCAGACCCGTCGTTCCACAACGACAGCGCGGCGGACCGGCTGGACGTGCTGGCGCACTTGAACCAGCTGGTGCCGCCGCGGTCGGCCGGCCAGAAGATCGGTAAGCGCTTGTGCGTGGTGGTGGATATCGATGGCGCGCGGGACGAGGCGAGCCGGGACGCGGAGAAGGTGGTGCGCGCGCTGGAGAGGCTGCTCGTGCAGAGCGGGATCGCGGATGTGCTGTTCTTTACGAGTCGGTCGTGGGGGCTAGATGGGGGACTGGAGGAGCCGGGGAAGGTGGTGAAGTTGTAGGTGGAGGTAGGAGTGAGATGAAGACGGAGCAGAAAAGCGATACAAATCATTTACCTCAAGGCTGTAGGTCCCCCCTCAGGTTTTATGGGCGGAAAAAAAAAGTCACTCGTTATGATTTCTTTTTATTAGATTGCGGCTGTCACCAGCGGAAAAGGAGTTCAAGGTTCTTAAAAAAGGAAAAGGGAATTTCATGTTGATTTGCTGGAGAGAGGAAACAAAGGAGGATATTGTACATAGCGGTGTCCCAAGGATATCTTTCTTTCCTATCCGGTCATCCAAACAACAACAAAAAAGAATAGCGTAACATCACTTCAAGGTTCACGTAGTGACTTACTTCTGAGTGAAGAAAGGGATAGACTTAGTGTCGTTCTACAACAAAAAAAATAAGGAGTTGGAATCGAAGATGCTCTTTTCTGTATCACCCCCTTTACCAGTGAGATTTCTTTCTCGCCTAGCCTATTCTTGTACAACCACATAGGTTACGACCTTGAGGGGAGCACGACATAAACACCTAGACAAAACTCCAGATAATATGTGAAGAGTTATAATATACTATGTTACATAGGTTTACTTGATAAGACGACTAAATAACTTGGCCGTAGGGCCGTAGCCATGATGACCAAACATTATCACTAGCCCGTATTAGTGGTTTAGTGTCGGAAATCCCCTTCCCCCTTCCCCCTTTCCGCTGATATAACTGGACAGTGACGCCTCATAATGCACGTGGTCCGGTGCCAGGTCGGGTCAGATCGTGTAACGGTTACATTACATCGCCTGCAAGGGGATATATATGATACGGGCGTCAACGGAGTTAAGCAAGCATTCCACACTCTGCCAAATTTCATAAGACTAAATAGGGGCACCAGTGGCCTGGGGAAAACTTCATAACCTATATGCCTGTTTGTCGCTAATATATGCTCTAGAACAACTCGAGATACCCAACCTCCCTACCAGCCCCCCGAGTCTACAACCGTACACGCCCGCCCCTCAGCTCCTGTAGATCCTTCTTCGTGAACGGCACGTACGCGCTCTGTCCAGGAGGGAGCCAGTACATAGCATCCGCCTTCTCGCCCTTCTCCCCAGCCGCCTTCTCAATAGCGTCCAAGTCGACGCCCTCCGCTCTCAGCCTGCCCTTCTGCATCTTCATAGTCGCGGTGTACTCGAGCTGGGCCACGAGCCTTACAAAAATGGGCACCGCGTAGCGAGGCAGATTCGCCAAGCAATGCGCCGTGAACCCGTGCCAGTCCAACCCCCTATCCCCGCCCCCCGTCTTCAGCACCACAGCAGCGCACCCCGCCCGCCCGTCCGTGTGCGGCACCAGCACCCCGTACACGTTGGTCTCGGCCACGGCGGGGAACAAGCCCACGACGTCGGCCACCTCGCTGGTCGACACGTTCTCGGAGCGCCAGCGGAACGTGTCGCCCAGGCGGTCCACGAAGAACAGCCGCCCCTCCGCGTCGAGGCGCATCATGTCGCCGGAGCGGAACCACAGATCCCCCTCCGCGAGGACGTTCCTCGCGCGGCGCGACACCGCCGCCCCGTGGTTACGGAAGTACGTCGGCGTGCCGCGGTCGGGGTCCTTCGTATCCATGCGGGCGACGCTCTCGCCGGGCTCATCAGCTGCGCACTCGACTGCAAACCCGTCATCCCCCCGCGCGATGTCCTGGGTGTCGGGGTCGATGCGCACGCGCTTCTCATTCGCGCCGTTGAGGAGCCGCCACAGGGGCCCGCGCAGGTCGATGGCGTTGCGCGTGAAGTCGCCGCGGTTGGGGTTCGCGCAGAAGACGATGCCGTCGGTGGCGGCGTACAGCTCGTGGATGCACTCGACGCCGAAGCGCTGGCGGAAGCGCTCCCACACGTCGGGCCGCATGCCGTTGCCCCAGGCCGTTCTGACCTTGTGCCCGCGGTCGAGCGGCCCCGGGGCTGCGTTGACCAGGTACCGGCACAGCTCGCCGACGTACTGCAGGTGCGTGGCCCCCGAGGCGTGGATCTCGGGCCAGAAGGTGCGGTGCGAGAACTTGCGCGAGAGCACCACGGTGGCGCCCTGCCCGATGCACAGCGCGGTGCATAGCCCGTGTGCCGAGCCGTGGTACAGAGGCAGGCAGGTGTACATTCTGTCGCCGGGCTTCAGGGCGAGTACGCCGGAGCGGCCGAGCGCCATGGTCATTTCGCGCATACGGGTCATGATCACGGCTTTGGGCAGGCCGGTCGTGCCCGACGTGTACAGGAGGCAGGCTGGCTGCAGGGGCTCGTTGCCGGCGCGGCGCGAGGGGGGCAGGGGCTCCGTGTCCGTGAAGGTCGCGAAGAGGGCGGGGGTGTAGTATATCACCTTGGCGTTGGCAGCGGCGAGCTCCTCCTCGACGGGGGCCACGAGGGACCGGATGTCCTCATCCGCGAGGACGTAGCGAGCGCCGCAGAGCTTGATGCTGTGGACGAGCGGCTGGGCCGTCAGGTGGGAGTTCACGAACGCGGGGGTGGCGCCGATGGCTTCCAAGGCGAACCAGAGCAGCAGGAACTCCGGGCTGTTGCCGCCGTCCACGGCAACGACTTCGCCCTTCTGGATGCCGAGGTCCTTCATGAGCCAGTTCCCGACGGGCTGCAGAGCCTTGTAGAATTCCGTGTAAGTCCACTCACGGCCTTCGAAGATGAGAAAGGTGTTGTCGCCCGCAGGGGTCCCAGCACGCTCCTCGAAGAAGCTGTATAGTGTAAGCTTGTTCTGCTGGACCCGCTTGGCCACCTCCCGCATCATCAAGAGCTGGTTTAGTCGCCGGCTGCCTTTCCTGAGATCATTGCGAATATGGAACTTGGCATCGAGGTACGCCGCAATGGCAGCGCCTCCGGCCACTGCTCCAGCTACGGCCACTATGCACTGGACTCAGTAAAGGGAGGTGGAAAGGGGGGCTCTCGAGTAGTTATGGAGGGGACAACTTACAGGACATTCTGCACACGGAGCGGGGAGGGAGAGGGAAAGGGAAAGGAGAGGAGAGGAGAACGAAGGCTTAATTAACCTAGTTGGACAACTTAATAAATAGCAGCTTTTTAAAATGTTGACTACAAACTATGAATTACCTAACTCAGGGATGCAGAAAAAAGTACGTCACGATGAATTGAGTATGTGTAGGTATGTATGCAGGACGAGAAAGAATCAAAGTCTAAGTTCAAGCTTCATTGAATAACACCAGAGTAGTAGTAGAGGAGACGCTCCTTTGACCGGATAGATCGGGTTACAGCCGAGGCATGTCAAGGTTTCCCCAATTGATATGTAGTAATGACATACCATAGCGAAGATCCTCCCTCCATATTAGGTGCCTCATTGTGACCAGCACGTTTGGCGAGAAGGGGGGGGTTCGTGTAAGATAATTTCTTTAAACAAGCTTTCTCCACCGCAGGATGGGGTAACATCAAAATAAAACAGGGAGGAGAGAGGATCAACTTACCTAGTACGGACCTATTAAAGAAACACAAAAAAAGAATACATAATCGTCGGTGTGGTGGATAGGAGATGCAATGGCCCCCCTTGTTATTGCTTACTCCCCCTGCTCCAGTGTAAGAGATCGACCAAAGCTGCCTCCACTTACATCGACTAACCAAAGTGAAGCTAGCATGTAAGTAAGTGAGTATAATCTAATAGCCTATAGCCTTACTAGTGTAGAGAGAATGATATCAATCTCTTCGTCACACTCTGTAGATAAAATGGAATTGTACCTGTTGCATTGCAGAGCAACCTATAGGAAACCAGACATCCCATATAAGTATGGATTGGCGTAGATAGCGTGACCTGGAGAATTGCCTTGGCTACATAATTCTGGTCTGGATTAAGGTGCATATTCACAAAAAAAAAAAAAGAAGTCCTAACCCCGGGTCGGAAAACTGCTATTCCCCGAGTTATACTATCCCGTACATACTTACTACCTAACATCCCAGGCAACCTACATAAAATACCCCGAATGGATCAGCCGAACCCCGCGGGGAGGTAAGCTAGCGAAGAAGAGATCGAAGGGGGGGTATAGATATCCGAGATCGTATCACTTCTTAGCTTCTACACTATCACCGGTTTCGGTTTATATTGCCTCTTTTTTTTTTGAGGGGGGGAGAGGAGGTGGACATTAACGAAGTGCAATGTATAAGCCACAATCCCGAGGTAGCGCAGCCAGTCAGCCCAGGCTGCTTATTTTCGAGGACCTGGGATGGGTGAGAAAAGGCGGGAGATGTAAATGGATGGTAGAGAAAGGTGTATACATATGTTAACTACCTCAACTCACCTATCTCTGACTCTAGAGGTAAATAGTTTGAGAATTTATTACGCTAGGTTTCAATGTCTACCTATGTTGACACGCAGGTTTATGCCAATATAGTCATCATCAACATTGACCCCTACGATCCCCTTAAGTATAAGTGTCTCTAAATGGCTGACAACGTCCCAGATTCTATGTTCTTGAAAGGCTAGGTTAAGTTGAAGAGATAGGAAATCAATACGACAAACCACTTAGGATGGCGAATCGTCGCTCTTATCATCATTACATGTCGAATAACGCTACGTTGATTTCAGATCGCAGCAAAACGTGCAGTGCTTACTCCTTATCTCGTCCTTGGGTATTATGGAGTATTTAGCCCCCCTGAGCCAGCACGAACAACCTCCAATACAAGTGAACTTCGCAAAGGTATACAAGAGGGACCCAACTGCCCACATATCCCAAGATAGCGATAAGAGAGCAATATCACCGTACCAAGCACATTATTCACTTCGCTTAGGAGCATAAAAGCATGGGACGTAGACGAACCAAATAGTAGTAGTAGTATATTGATGTGTGTATATCCCACTCCTCCTCTCCTTCCCCATACTGCAAAAGATTAACCCAGTTGTTTCCCAAGCCTTCCCCCAGTCCTCTTTTCCCTACAGTAAATGATGGCCGATCTATACGTGGTATTTATAGATATATAGGTATTATATATGTACATTCGAACAGGACTAGCAAGCAAGACATCCTCGCACCAACCCCCTATCCTAGCCACGGATCTCGAGCCCCTCACAGCCCCGAATCGATCTGATCCGGCACCTGGCGCGCCGTGAACGCGCTCCAGTCGTCGCACACCTGGCGCGTCTCGGGCGGGACCGCGTACCCGCGCACCTCGTCGGGCTGGAACAGCATCTGGCTGAAAAAGCCCGCCGACGCGTGCCACGCGATGTGGCAGTGGAAGGGCCACAGGCCCGGGGTGGCCGCGTCGATCTGCACGACGATGTGCGAGTGCGCGCTGACCATCTGGACGTCGCGGCGCAGGGGGTTGTCCAGCCCGGTGAGCGTCGAGCCGTTGAAGTTGCCCGCGCCTTGCGCGAGGATGTACATGCTCAGGCCGTGGGCATGCATGGGGTGGGGGCTGGGTGCAAGGGTCTGGTTAGCTGGGTGTGCGCGGAGAGAAGGGGAAGAAGGGGAAGCTTACGTCGGGGTGGGATTATTAACGATAAACCGAATCGACGAGTTAGTCCCGTAGTTCACAACATTCATCTCGGGCTCGAACACCAGGTCCCCCTGGCTGGCCTGCAGCAGCGTGGGGTCGTTGTAGTCGACGCGGGCGGTGACGCCGCCGAACTTCCACAGCAGGTTGCCGGACGCGTTCTTGAAGGCGCCGATGTCCATGTGCTGGGTCCAGGAGGGCTCGGGGACGGGCAGCGGGAGCAGGGGCTTGGTCAGGGCGAGGTCGTCGTTGGCGCAGGTGCCCGGGTCGGGCGCGTCCCAGGGGGCGCTGGCGGGGATCGCGTCCACGTCCGCGTCCTGGTAGTAGATCGCGGCGAGGGCGTAGGGCTGCTTGGCGAAGGCGCAGGAGGTCAGGTTTGCGCGCAGCCAGAAGGCGGCTTTGGGGTCGTCGTGAGCGTGCACGACTACGTCGACGCGCTGGCCGATGCCGAGGGTCACGACTTGGGTGTCGTAGGGCTGGATGGGCGTGAAGTCGTTGGCGATGACGGTCATGTTGTGGCCGTCGATGGAGATGCGCTGGGTGCCCTCCGAGCCCGAGTTGATGAACCGCAGGCGGTGTGTCTTGCCGGATTGGAACCTGAACTTGGAGAGGCCGGCGTTGTTGGTGCATTTGGTCGTGTCACCGGCATCGACGGTTGAGCAGTCGAAGTTCATGCGGCCGTTGATTAGGTTGTTGTCAGAGTATGTCTTGCCGGTGAAGTTGGGCGACATGACTTCTTCGACGACCGTGAAGTAGTCCTCGTGCCACCAGTCTGCCCATAGGCGTTAGTTAGGATTGCATAGCAAAATAGAGCAGATGATAATTACCATTAACCATTACAGGACCGACATCAATATCATAGTTCACGTGGGGTGGGCCATGCACAACTATCGGACCGTAGAGACCACCAGAGTACTGAGCAGAGTAGTGAGAGTGATACCAGGATGTGCCGTAGACCTCGGCGCGGAATTTGTATGTGAAGCTCTTTGCAGGGGCAATGGGGCACTGGCTGACACCGGGAACGCCATCCATCCATGGCGTTCCCGCCTGTGGGAAACCGTGCCAGTGGATAGCAGTGCCCTCTGCAGGGCCTTCTTCAATATGGTTGTGCACGGTAACCTCGATATAGTCACCCAGGTTGGCCTCGATTAACGGGCCCGGATACTGACCATTGACGAGGATCACGCTCTTCTCGTATCCGTCTGGGGCGATCATGCCCCGACTGATATTGAAGTCATATCTTCGGGTGGCCGGGTGTAGGGGGCCACCATGCAACGGATCTAATATACTGCCCGTATGGTTGCTCCAAGGAGGTTGGCCGGCATGGTAGCCGCCCTGACCGAGGATCCATAGTGGGAGAGTAGGGGCGAGAAGGGTGCCCCATAGAGATTTGCTATCTATATGTCAGAAACCCATACCGTAGCCGATATTTCAGGGGCAAAAGGCACACGACTCACCCGTTCTGTGCGGTAGGAGTTAACGACCCAATTAGGTCAGTACATGACTTGATGATATCCATTATGAATTAGAAACCAAAGAAAGACCGGACGGCTATAGAAAAGCCTATGTGTTAAAGAGAGGAAGGGTAAAGAACGAATGAGCGACGAAGGCGTGCGCTCCAGTCTGCAGAAAGAAGTACGGCGTGAGTAAGACACGGAGGAGAGGGTGTTCAAAAATCGAGGATAGAAGCCCTCATTATATGAGCAGCAACCAGCGGCCCCAGAATAGAAGAGATATGGAACTCGGCCACGACTAAACTAAACAAAAACCATCCTTGTTGTTGTTGTTTTCCTTCTAGAGACCTCCAGCTTCGAGACACTAGCAAGGTAGGGTACATGGTCTATTCCCAAGTTAATGAATGATGTGTTCAGTGGCGCGCGGGCGGGTTCTTCTCCTTCCTCGGGTCCGCTTGGCTCAGATCCGTTAATTTCTACCCGCTCGGGAAGGGGACATTGTCCATCCTGCACGGCGAGAGAATCACTCTCAGCCTCAGACCCGAAATCCCGCCCTCTCGCCCTACTAGTCTGTAGGAGAGGGATAAGGTTTTCGGGCTAAGAGATAAAGGGGAGGTTCTGTTTGGAGATGTCTGATAGCCAGTATTCGCCGGGACGGCCCTATTGATGTTTTTTGTTGTCTAGCTTGGTCGAACTAGATGTGCTGTATTGGGTTCTGTATAGCCCTTTTTGATCGAGAATAGGTAAATATGCATGTAGTGATTGGCCCATCTCAAGCAAGCCACATTATAGTAGCCATACAACATCAGCCATATATCGAACCCCCCTTACCCCTATGCAGACGCAAGGGAACCGAGACTACATACAACCCGCAGGAACCAGCAATATCCCTCGAACAGGTATGTCTCAACCGTCTGGACGCATGAGCCGCTAGAGCGGTGATTGGCCCATGACTATGCCCTTATTTGAGCTGGATCTATAAGCCTATAGGACACAAAAAGAAACGAATAAGCTCATGTCAAATCTGAAAAGATGCATTGTCACGTACCACAAGGGCTCAGCCATTCATATCTTGGCTTACTATTTTTACATCTTGATCTCTAGGGTGTCACGAGCCTCAACAATACTACGTTGTGACGTCCCTCCTTTATTCTGACATCAATCTGTCAGATACATACTAAATGACATGTGCTCATTTATAAGAACACTGCGCATTACCAACTTCCAAATGTGTATGCACCATTGAGGTTGATATTTGTTGTTTTCCTAAAAGAAAGGCCGGCTTCATGACAGAGTCGTATATGTCGCTGCACTTTCGAGACAGATATCGTGCTAGCGTCAGGGGATTAAGCACCATACTGAAAATACGAGGCGGGCTATGCGAAGGGACGGGACAAGTCCCAGCAACGATCTGCATATTTAGTGTCCTGAATGGACAGCAAGTCGAGGGACTTATAGCTAGTTTGTAAGCCACTTTTGCTTTTTTGTATATCGTGAGTCTTTGTTGCTATTGTTTTCTTCTAGTTGTGGCGTACACTATGGCTTTTTCGTGGAGATTTGGTGGTGGAAGCTGAGACTTCGATTCGGTCTGCGACGACAACAACACGGCTGAAGCCTTGATGTCTGTTCATAGAAATCTTCCTCTCCCCCCTCCCCTCTTGCATTTTGAAAAGACTAGTGTATAATCAGCACTGCTGACGCTTATTTGAAGGGTTTTTTTTTTTTTTTTTTCCTCGTCTGGTCATCATCATTAGTTTAATAACACGAAAATCGCATGGACAATGCTTGGATATCCATTTGCTGGATGATCCTTCCGAGTCAGTTGATCTCTTAGTTTTTCATTTTGTTTTCTTTCTTCTCTTGCTTTCATTTTGTCTGATGCGAAGCTTGACCAAGGTGGTAGGATAGATCTTGATTCACCCTCCCTGTTGGGTGGCTACCCCTGAAGCTAGTGCCATCAACCACAAACAGCATAATCAACGGCAACTGGTGTTTTAACGCCATATTATGTACAGGATATCAATACAATTGTATGTTCAGGATCAGTAGCAGCCTGGATCAACGATAAATTCGAGGCTTAAAACTAATGTTTCATCCTCGGTATATAATGAACGGAGCGGAGGTCTCTTCCGGGGTGGAACGATGAAGATAAATGCGAGGGCGGCACCCTCTATTCTGAGGGCAATATCTACCGATTTGATATGCAGCCTCAGATTGAATATTCGTCTATGTTTTTCTTCAGTTCAGGCCTGTGGGCGCATACTATTCGTCGCGAGGTCGGTAAGCTCGCTGTGCGGCCATGATGTAAGGCCGCCGTTGGGCTCGTGCAAAGGCTTCGACAGCTATGGGGGAGGCATCGGTCCGAATGACACTGCCGATTGACATGAAGAAGCTTGTGGGAGGTGATCAGCGGGCGATCTGAGGACTTGAGCAACTGCAACCTCTTTACTCACCCGAATGTGGCTCCAGAACCAAGCATGTACTGACCCAGGGTCCTCATGATACCGTTCGTCCCGGCGCCATATCGGAAAATGTTGACGGTACCTGTTTTGCGATCGGTCAGTCCGTCAGGTTGCCTACCGGCCTGACCTTGCAATTTCGGCACGTAGTCTAGAGCAAGATAACCATACCGAAGATGAAGCCGATGATGACACCGACAGCTATGCTTAGCTGTCAGTATATAGGGATGCTAGGTGATTTCCATAGTTATTTGCAGAGAAACCTACTTCCGCCCATCATGGCACCCATTTTTACTGCATCATGGTTTTTTTTTGCATTAGCTTCTGCGCTGCAGCTGATCTAGATAGCTGGGAGTTGGTGAGAGAGCCCTACGTTTATCGACGGTAGATGGCCCCGCGTGGCCCCGGTTCGCAGGCATAGGCGGCATTTTGGCTTAACTACTGCTTTGGAAAATAAGAGGAACAAGAATAAAAAAGTAGCAAAGCTATGCACTGAGGGAATATGTATCTATATGTGTGTATAGCTTGCTTGAAGTATGGAGGAAATGGTAGTAGTAGAGGTGGTGATGGTGGTTTTGGTGATGCAGGTGGTGCGACTGCGAATAAGTGGAAAAGGTTTGAATAGACCCCGCTGTAGGTCAAAGTTGAGCAGGTAATTGGTTAAAAAGCCGGGGTTAGCGGGACTTGACGGGTAATAGGTTAGGTTAGGTTAGGTAAGTAAGTGCTGGGTAGTAATTGAGTTCTGAGCTACTTTCGTTAGCAGTGGATGGACATAGGGTCTCTAGAGCTTTAAAAAAAAAAAAAAAAAAAAAAAAAAAAAAAGAACTGCAAGAAAGATGGACTCGGGGACTTTCATTCTCCAGCTCTTGGCGCGGCTGAAGATCATTAGGAAATAAAAAAGACAGGAGTGACTAACCTGGTCCAAGCGCTCAAAGTATCTAATCTAGGTTCATATTACGTTACGATACATGGGGCGATACGGATTTGCCAGGATCACGTGCTTAGAGCACTGTGCTTCTAAGTCGTCAACTCTTAGTGGGGCACGGACCAGGTCAGATCAGGTCAGGTCATTTGTCATTGTACACTTGGAGAGCTGTTGACTACGTCTTACGACTCCAGAATCTACGTAATGCGGCGGATAGTGAACGAATAGAAGATGAAATCCATCAAACACTGCTGTATTAATCAAGTTCAACAATTCGTCCTGTCATCTGACTCGCTGCAGCTCAACCAACCCATTTTTTCCGATTTTTTCTGCATTATACATGGACTTCCCCTGCCAATAGCAGAGTGTCAAATATGTAGGTACCTGGATACCTGGTGCACGGACCATGTATTTTTAAAGTGCAGACAACCAGACAACCCAGTGATAATTCGACAATCGCACGGGCGTGGTTTACGATTTACGGGTTCTGTTTAGGTGATTTTTTAGTGTTTGGTGTTAATCGGTAGGGCGATTTGGCGATTTTAGGTAGGTACACATAGCACTGTACCGTGGATAGGCTGCAAACCGCACTAGGCTTGACTCAGTAAGGGCAGCTAACCGTCGAATCCTGACAACTGGAAACAACCTCTCCTCTCTTTCTTTTTTTTTTTTATTCCACAACTCCATCATCCCGAGACCCTCTCCAACATTTCAACCCATCGAGCATCGCGACATTCGACATTCAACATTCGACCTTTTTTGTCTTAGAAAAAAGAAGAATAGAAAGAGTCAGTACAACTTATTACAATATTGAGATACCCCCCTTCTTCTCTCCACATTACACTTTTGTTCGGTACGTTTCGAATCCATCCGCCCTGACCCTTTTTTCTTGTTCTCTTGTTCATGTTCTTGTCTCTGCTCTCTCTCTACACCACCACTGTTTCTCTCGTCGCTCCATTCACTTTAACCCGCATTTCCCTTCAATCCTCTAATGAACAACAAATCCTCTCGGGCCACTTTCCACCATATCCACATCCACACCACCATCCTTCATCATTCATTCCATCTCCATCTATCCCTTCTATTCAACCAACCAGAATTTCTCTTGCATCTTGAAACCCCTTTCAAAAGAAAAAAATAATAACAAAATAACTGACAATCCTGTTCATCTTATTAGCAATACACCCCCATCAACCTTTTTTTTTTCATTCCGTGCCAAAGGAAAAGAAAGGTCGAGACAAGCAACGGACCATAAAAAAAGACAACAGAACAAGAACCAGCAACAACAATTACATGACAATACCGTATCGCTATTCCGCACATTCCTTAGCATTGCTGTCGCGCATTTCTAGACTCTCTTTGTATTCCGTCGCGTGAATGCTGGTCACGACAGCTCGGACAATCTGATACCCATCCCCTCCGGATCGCTTCCTCTGTTTTCAACAGATAGGAAACATCCCCCCCCAGCAACACCCTTCTCATTATCCCTCCGCATCCTTAATCTCCCCGGGCCATCGCGCCAGCTTCCCTCATGACGGCCGTCGCGAGCCCGCCAACCTTTAACCAGCACAACCGGTCGGCGTGGAGCATGAATGGGATTAATGGTGGTCATCCTGGTCAGATCGTGAACCCCGAAGACCTCAACCGAATGTTTATGCCGAGAAAAAGCCTGCAAAGGAACAACTCTTCCTCCTCCATCTCCTCCATCTCCTCGACTTCCTCCTCTTCTACCGTCTCCAGCGCCTCGTCCCAGCAGTCGAATGGCACCCCCATGTCCTCTACCGGAGATTTGACTTCGTGGACGAATGGTACCGGTCTTGGTGCCGGTCCTGGTCCTGGTGCGAACAACGCCGGGGCCGCCTCTGCCGCCTCTGCACCGCGGAAACGTCCCCAGGGAAAGGGTCCTTGGTCCAGCTCGAAGCCCGACAATCCCTCCGACTTCGTTAGAATGTCCGCCGGCCGGCCCCAGCTGATCGGCGGCCTTAATGGGTCTGCCTCGATACATTCGCCCTCCCCCATACTTCCCTCCCAGGCCCAGATGGCTGCACAGCAGTCCATGCCTCGTCCTATGCCCGATCCTATGCCCCCCGGCAACCAGCCTGTGCTCTACCTCCTCTCCCTCAACGGCACCTTCGAGCGCAAGACCATCTCTGTACCTTTCTCCCCTGATACCCTTAGGATCGGTCGTCAGACAAATGCCAAGACGGTTCCTACTCCCGTCAACGGATTTTTCGATTCCAAGGTGCTTTCGCGTCAGCATGCCGAGATATGGGCCGATCGGCAGGGGAAGATTATGATCCGAGATGTGAAGTCTTCTAATGGTACCTTTGTGAATGGCGCGCGCCTGTCGCAAGAAAATCGCGAGTCCGAACCTCACGAGCTGCAGACGGGAGACCATTTGGAGCTGGGGATTGATATCGTGAGCGAAGATCAGAAGACTGTGGTGCATCATAAAGTTGCTGCCAAGGTTGAGCATGCAGGGTTTTTGAACACCTCCACCAACCTACTCGATATGAGTTTTGGTGACCTCGACCCGACGAATAGCTCGATGATGATGATGGGACCCCAGGGCGCAGTCCCCATGCGGCAGCGGAACGGGAGCCAGCCGTCTATGAGGAATGGCCAGATGATGCAAGGCAATGGAATGATGGGTCCGCAGATGAACGGCATGCAACCCCAGCGAGGCTTCTTCTTCTCACCCATCAGTACCGAGCAGATCGTCAAGCGACTTCAGGTTCGTTCTATTCATCACCCATCCCTTTTTTATCGTATCGTTGTCTAATTGATTTTCTAGCTTGAAATGCGGAATGCGCGACTACAATCCCAAGACCTTGGGCGAACTGGCCATTTCGTACAGGCTTTACTCTCCAAGGAGGACATCAAAGATCTTGAGAAGCCTGAGGTTGCTGAACCCCCTAAACCGAACATTGTGAACGGAAACGGGATACCGTTCAGAACGGATAACAAGACGAGATTCTCTGAACCCCCGGCGCCTCCACCACAGCAACCATTACCCGAGAAGCCCGACGTCCCATCATTAAAGCGCGGCACCACCGAACGTCCCAAGCTGCCTACCCACAGCGTATCCCCCATTCGCCAAGACGGTAATGTTAGCCAGATTCTGCAATTAACAGATGCTTTGAACAACGCGAGACGAGAAATAGAAGAACAAACTGTGCGCATGCGTGATCTTGAGCAGCTGCTTCAGACGGAGCGAGAAGCTAAGGAGGAACTGGTCAAGAGACTGGAAGATGCTGCTTCTTCGAAAATGAACGGGTCCGCTAAGAAGCCAGATAGCGAGGAAACTGTCCTAGAGGCAGCCTTCGAGGTACCCGCAGATGAATTATCGTCTTCCGACACTGATACGATAATGGGCGATGCTGATAGGTCCGTCGCTCCTAATGCCGAGAGCATCGAAGCCTCTGCAACACATCTACATGCCCAGATTGAGTCGATGGTGTTGGAGATGAAAGACCTCAGGCAACAGCTGGAAACGTACAAGCAGCGGGCAGAGACGGCCGAAATAGAAAGAGACACAGACCGCAAGAGCCTAGCTGAAATGGCACTGCAAATTCGGAGAGACGCTGAAACTAGGGAGGCGGCTGCTCGCGAGAGGATCGTGATTGATTCTCGTACTGTTCACTCCGACAATCTTAGTGAGACGTCTGAGGAATTTTCCACCTTGGCTAGGACCCCCTCCACGGGCTCAAGCCAACCTCATATATTACCCGGCGAACCGAACGACCAACCGAAACTATCACGAACTAATACTATTACCCAGAAAACCGCACAAGCGGAGATGCTATCACGCAACCAAGCTCTTACTGAGAGCATACCATACGCCTCCATGTTAGGGGTAGTACTAATCGGCATGGGCTTGATGGCTTATATAAATGGCTGGCAACCACAGCCACGCCTTGATCGATGAATGATTTTTCTCTTCTCTTCCCAGTCCCAACAATTACTCTAGAAGTCTCGCTTCTCGGTTCACGAACTTCAAAGGCGGCTTCTTTTCTCCCTTTCTCTCTCCGTCTCCCACCACACCTAGTATTCACTAGCGCATATGTTACGACTCGGTATTTTCCCTTTGTTACCTAAATCATTCTATAAGTACAAGCAGGGGGGCTTGATCGCTCTCAATGGATCCTCACTTGTTTCTGTAAACACGGCATCTTGTCAGGCACCAGGCGTCGCGGCAGCGGAATTATTTTGTATTATTTTTTCACGCTTCTGGAGATATCGTATTAAGGGGAGAAAATTCGTCTGATCAAATTAAATTCTTGTTCGTTACAGGCCGACAATTGGTTGTGGATGTTTACTATTTTTTCCCCCCTTTCTTTTTACTGCTGCTCACTCTAGTCTTGATCTTTTCTTATAACTCTCTGTCCCTACTTCATCCATCCCTAGTAAAAAGGTGAATGGAAAAACACATGATTATTTATGTCGCCCATACTCACCATCGTATTCCATACTTACATATACCACCAGCTCGCACACACCACCATCGTTGCCATTCCATTAGTCTTTTCTTGTCATCTTTTTTATTCTTCTTCTCACCTTTGGTAGTTTGCAAAAACAAAGAAAATTAAGGAATCATTTTTTTCATCATTACTTCTCTTCAACAGATATCCCATATGCATACGAGAAAGAGAAAGAGAGAGTATATTTAAGCCAAAAAGGAGGTTGGGGGGATGGAAAAAAAAACACGTCCTGGGGACGAAAGTGGTTGAGTTGTTTTTTTGTAGGTTTTTTGAATTGAAAGCGAATTGACCTGATCAGTTTGAAAGTACATATTACAATTTGAATGGCACTACTAGTATGATACGAAATATGAAATATGGGACAAAAGGTGTTTTTTTATACGACATGAAGGATTCGGCATTTTTTGTTTTGGCTTTCTTCTTTTCTTTCCTTGTGGGGGGCAGTGAGCGAAGAAGGGAGAGGGGAGGAAGTAAAGAGGGAGGGAAATGTGTCGGTGTGGAGATTTTGCAACGAACCCTCGCGTTGTTGAGGGTTTACCGTATATCTATCCCCTTTAACCTAGATTTTCCGACGAGACCATAGGATACTTGCTCTGTATAGATATCTACCTAGCTCGGTAGGGAGATGTTTATGGCTGATCTATCCGTGTGGAATCGGGATATGGTGGAGAGGAGGAAGGACGAGAGGGGGAGAGAATGGTGTTTGGGATAGCACTAGATAGAATATCTTTAATGGGTTGGGTGGGAAGGCAGGGTAGAGTAGGTGGGCTATATAGATTGTGTATATTGGAAGTAGAGAGGTATGAATTGGATGGATGATACCCCCTATTTTCTTTTATTTTCGGTGTGTTGGTGGTGTGATGGGTAGATGTGTGACTGTTTTCTGTGTTGGGGACAAAGGTCGTGGGTGAGTAGATATGGAGATGAACTGGTGTTAGGTAGTGGGTTAGTCTTGATGGTGCAACTGAGGATGTGTATATATAGATTTGTGTCTTGTGGAGGTGTGTCCGTTATGAATAATGAGGTGGTGGGAAAAGAAAATTAGAAACTATACGGTTCTTAATAAAAATAAGAAGTAGTCTTTACTACATGGATATGCCAACCGCCATGAGGTATTCTACACTAAGGGGACAGATAATAAAGGACATGATACGAAGGGTCACGCTGAAGAACGCAAGATATATGTTTTCTGGTAAAACGAGAGAACGTGTTGATCTATCTACCTAGATGGCGGTATAACTAATAACACATCTTGTGAATTCTTTTTTTTTTTTTTGAATCCACACCAAGCCAAGAAACAAAACTTCACAATCTCTGTTTCCCCTTTTCTCGTTTTGTTGTTGCTATATTCTTTCTTCCCTTTGATACCGATTTCGGGGAAAATAGCGATGGTGCCCACCTCCCTCCTGATGTTGCGATGTGAAGGGATATACGGTGTAGGTTGAATAAGTAGATACTGTGTGTGAAGAGAAGCCATAATTATGGTTGACAATCTAGAGGCTGTGTGAGCTTGTGGAAAGGTAGATAGGTGATGTAAATAGGATGTAGATATCGGTGCTCCAGTTTAGATATGGAGTTTGTACGGTTTAGGGGTATCGAGTAGGAAAGGAAGAGTACTGTTCATCTTGCAAGTACCAAGATTAGATGGCTGATATTGTCCTTATGGAGCTGGCTACAATCCTTCGCTGTGTAATCTGCTTTCGATCGTGTCTCGTTAGCAATGGACTTGCAGCATCATAAAAGGGGCGGAGGAGATATTGAGGACGATATAACAAATCTGATCAGGTATTCTGTAAATACTTACCTGTCCCACCGCCCACCCAATATCACCTTAACTTTATGGCATTGAACAGGGGTCGACAGCAAAGTGAACTGTGACCGCTTGCCAGGCGAGGCACTCTTCAAGGTCTGCCGCCTGGGCTTGGTTCTCTTGTTGCTGCTGTAGACCTGGCGGGTATAGATCCGGCTGCTGTGGACTTGGTTGATGAAGCGTACTATGTTGAAATGTTTGCAGCTGTCGCAATAGGATTTCTCGTTCCGACATGTAATCGTTGGGATTCCAGTCATTACTGGATCTCCTATACAGAATATTGGGATCGAAAAGACGCGGACGTGAACCATTATCACCACCGCCACTGGTCCCACCAGTACCACTAGCACCACCACCACCTCCTCCTCCACCGGGAACCACACCACACGGACGCACAGCCGCAGCCGCCGCCGCCGCCAAAATCCCGCTGCACCTCTCCTTCTCCCTCGCGATCCACGTCCTCGCAGATTCCGCCTGGCACCTATAACTCCCGAAGCGCCACTCCAAGCGCGTGCGGTCGCCGAAGCGCCCCAGCATCTCCACACTCTCGACCTCGTACTGAAAGCGGGCGCGGAAGAACGCCGTGAGGAACCGCTCGTTGACGACGCGGCCGGGGCCCTCGATATGCAGCACGCGGCTCTGGGGGCCGGGCGGGCGCGCCGCCGACCGGATGCGGTTGTGCCGCACGCGGGGCACGTACCCGCCCACGCTGAAGAGGCCGGCCCGCGCCTGCAGGAGCAGCGCTTGCGCGCCGGCGACGTCGAAGAACACCAGCTTGCACGCCGAGGTGATGTGGTTCTGCGCTGCGACGGGCGGGTTCACGACGGTGGCGTAGACTTTGCCGCACCCGCGCACCGCGGAGAGTAGCATCCGGTGGGTGCAGTTTGGGGGCAGGTTCGTGAGCCAGAGCGAGGTGTTCTCGGCGTCGGGGATGTCGGCTGATTGGTTGGCGGGCAGGAAGGGGTTGCCTCTGTAGTTGGGGGAGACGCCGCCGGGGAGGAGGGCCGGGAGGGAGTGTGCGGTGGCGGCCCGGGGGTGGAAGGGGGAGGAGTGGAAGGGGTAGGTTGGGGGAGGACTGCGGGGACGAGGGGAGGGGGGACGGTGGTGGTAGGGGGAGTCGAGGGGGTCCCTCCAGGCGGGGTGGCTGAAGATTCGGATAGGAAATTCCAGGGGGGGAGGGTTCAAGTAGGGCTCTGGACCATTGGAGGCAGGGCCATCAAGTGGTGGTGGCTGGCTGGTGTTTGGGTTGACGTGATCATCCTCGTTGTTGCTGTTATTGATGTTGTGTGTGAAGGAGTAGCGAGTAGCAGCCTCATGTGGGAGGTTATGTGAAGTGTTGTAAGAACCCATAGTGCTGGAGCATAGACTTCTCTCCGGTCGTGGATATGATCGAGAGGAAGGGTTGTCACGATATGGATAAGGTAGTTCGGTGATTGTGAGTTCGGTCGAAGTGTGGCAGAGTCTCGACGATATGTGTTTGTTAGTTGTAGGACTGGATTATGAGGTGGAAGGAGGATCAAAGTAATTCTGGCAAGCTATGGTTAGAGGGATATTATTATATAGTCTTCCAAGATGTGGAAATCGTTTAAAGGTCGTTTATCGTTGTGGGAGCAACGGCTAGGTAAAACCATTCATCATTGTGGCTACCGGTTACTATATCAAGGCATCAGTATTAAGGCTATGCCTAAAGGCACCATAGCAACTACCTTGCTTTGACCCATTAGTATTGAATTGAGGAAAGATTGAGGAACGAGAGCAACCAGGTTTACTCAAAGCACAGATACCTGTAGGTGTCTATAAGATAATAAATGGCCAGCACTCTGGCCCCTTATTACTGACTCTATATCTGCTATGTTACGGTAGCTTCACTAGCCCTATAGAATATATTAGGCTCCTAGTTCATTGTCAATACATTCGATATAGAACCATTCAACTGCCTGGGATATCAAAACTCAACAGCTAAAAACTAATTCCTTGGCTCCCGCTGAGGGTTGGAGTTATGTGAAGAGATTATACCTTGTGATTAGGATACCAGAATTGCTCCTAGCCCCTAGGAGCATTTTGAAGGGCTTAGACGTGCGAAGAACATTTAAATAGAATTCTGCCGCGAGCCTATCTAGCTTGAAACATGTAAGCCTAGAGATATATGATACGGCAAGAGGAGAACAAAGGTTTCTTCCAAGACATGTGAAGGGACCTTTGGTGTATTATAGAACCTTAGGCTACTACAGCCTCCTTGACTTTCAGTAGAGCTTGATTAGGCACCATAAAGATATTTCTACTGCATTTCATGATACCGAGGGACAGATAATCGGAGTGTCTGTGGCTCATGAGAGATATTGAGCATGTTCACGATTGATGTAGAGTCTCTTACCTAAGTGGAGCTATCTTTCTCTTGCCAAGTTCCTCTCCCTTGGTATATTTCGTACAAGTGCCATCGATTCTTTTCCTCACCAGTATTATACATATATACAGATGTCCCTTTGCTGTTCTCCAGAGCCAACTGCTCCTCTGCGAATCCAACGCAGCAAGCCCCTAAAGATCTTACCCAGCCCAATTAAACCTAGGTATAGATGAAAGATCGCAGAACACGGTGGAAAACAAGGAAGAGTTGCACACGGAATACCAGCGTGATGGGGATGGCGCGGAACCGATTGATCACCTGCATCCGGAGACCATCGGTTACGATATCCTGGACCTTTCCCAGGTCCTCATTCAGCACCGTGCCATCGGGTTCGGTGAGCAAAGTGTCAGGTAATGGGCAGAAGGCGGCGGTCCAACAAACACGGAAGAAAGCTTTGTCATCCTGATACTTCTCTAGATCAGATAGCGGCTCACGATTGCTGTCCATGCACGCCTCGCCTTCTTCATGGGTCTGCATGCGGCCGTCTGGTCCGCCATTGCCTAGGATGCCTCGCTTGAAGTTCCATAGGTTCCACTTCATCAGCATGACAAAGCTGATGAGAAAGTACTCGTCAGCAGTGTTGTAATTTTCGACTATGGCCTCGTCATATTTGCCGGTAGCCATGGAAAGGATAGTGTTGGGGCAGCGGTCTGGATCGATCGATTTGAATAGGTCGGCGAAGAGGACGTTAAATGGCCCTGTGATGGTAATCGGAACGAGTTCAGGGACTCCTGCAGCCTGAGCTTCGCTGGTATTCTCAATAATGCGATCTTGGACGAGCTTCATGTCAGGTTCGAATTCGTTCTCGAGAACACTGACTGCCTGGATGAGGCCCTTAACAATATACATCGTCTCGTTGAGGGAGCTTTCACGGTTGAAATAGTTCTTCCAAGCTTGCTCGGACACTTTGATGGCGTCGGCCATGTTGTCGAGGAGAGCGAGGAACTTGCGCTGCTCTGGCTTGTTGAAAACCTCGCGGAAAGACTAAGAAGGGTCAGCGAACTGAATAAGTGACGGTTCAATATATATACATTTCATTAATGAAATATTGAGGTGGAGGCTCACCCTGTCCGGAATACGACCGTTCTGTTGCTCTTCAGCCATCTTGTTTCTCGGAATAAAGTCGGACTCGTATGCTGTAGCTCAAGTTGCCAACGTGTAGATATGTGTACGCGTTCTGTCCCTAACTTCAGGCGTGCAGTTGTGTATATTGAACCGAAAAGAGATATCGACTAGGTTTCTTTTATCTAAGGCCTCAGAAAGGATGTTGGACTGATGGTAATGACGTAGATGTACTAGTATGGAGGAGGAATAATGAAGGAATGATTTTCCCACAATGTGGGAAGGAGTATGACCTCTAGGATTGGAAGCAGAGAAGACTAGATTGGGCACGGGACAGAAAAGAAAATACCCCTATACAACTTGAATTGTTGCGTGCTTCTGTTGAAAGGGTAGAATTAAAATTCCATGGTGCAAACTGCAACCAGGGACGTGGGCGGGGAGGATGAGAGGAATGGTGGGTGAACTTTTGTAGGATAATCTGGAAGTTGCCTAGGAATCGCATAAATTCTACGAATAATATGGCACTACTGAAAGTGTTTGTCAACTAGAGGGTCTGGACATAGATCACCCGGGCTTCAATTGCAATAGAAAGGCAATTACAGGAGTATCTCAGCCACCCTTAGTGCTCTTTTTCATTGTTTAGATACCTACACTTCCATCTTTTTTTTTGTGGTTTACTAGTATAGGCAAGAAATCGCAAAAGCAGATGTCTAAATAGCTCCAAAGCTCTCAAGCTATCTCAAGACTGAATGGAAAATATTAGATATTGTGGCACATTTGCAGGACTACCGATCACAATACTGGTTGGATTCACATGAGGGTACTCCTAAATATCATACGCTCATCCATATTATCCAACGAGTAGTAAGCTTGGGGAGTATGGGCCCGATTTTTACTATCATTGGATGCGTGAATAGTGTAAGACAGAAAATTATTTTAGGATGTTTTTGTGCATCTATTTCACTTGGTTCAGATACAAATTTTACTTACATGATGTTTATGAGAATCACTCTTTGTAACAGGCAATTAGTAAAGAATAAAAATATCTTGCCCGGGTTTGATAGGAGATACACACTCTCCAAACCATCATGATAATGTATTACTGAAGTCATGGAGAAAGTAACATATACCAGCTATGGCAAATATAAGGATTCACACAGACTCAAGTATAAAAGGACTGTCATATTGATCAGTCATTTATTTTCTGGATATCATCCAGGGCAATTTTCCACTTGCTACTTGACTCTATTTAGACTGGATATAAATATGAGCATCAGTAGTCACGGACTTTTCCCCACCAAGGAAAGAAAAATATCTTGTAATTTCTTTGCTAAATTAATAGCTAAGGTCCTCAATAAAGTTTATAACAACAAAATATTTACTATGAACAATCGTTTTAGTCTCCCTGAGAAGTCAGAGTGCAAGAGTAAGGGTGGGGGGTGTTTTCTGCGCAAAACATAACATTACTCTAGCCTCCAGACTGTCTCCTATCTCTCTAATTCCAATGAACAAAGGAAACAGCGTTAAAATCGCACCTGCCATAATCAAACATCAATGAATTATCGTTTCTTATTTGCTAATACAAAATAGGTTGAGTCAGTTATACATGTTACATACCTATTCACTTGGGGCGCTAGAATTCAAAAGAAGGTTGGCTTCCTTCACATGTATCTTTCAACATTGCTCAAAGCTATATTTTATTATCTCATGCTTATTCAAATATTATGGTTCAACGGTTATTAGTCATGTACAAGTCAAATAAGGCTTTGATAGAGGTTTTTGGTGTATTATTGATGTGAATGCTCAGAGAATGGCACATTAATAAATGTGAATACATCACGAAGCACTCATTAAGTATTAAGACATCTACCTTTGATTATGCAGAAAACTACCAAGGTTGATGTATGGATAATATATGTATCTTGAGAGATACATATTAGGTACTTTGTACCCTTTGATTTGATACATATCTTTTGATAGACGGCTTAGTTTAACCTTGCTGATATTTTTCTACATTTTCTCTTTCACCCCCTTTCCTGGGGACATAGCATATTTTGTGCCTTCTAAGTTGGAAGCATATCTTGATTTGTATACACTTTACTATACTGTTACAAAAGGCTTATTGGACAGTGATAATAGTTTATGAAGATATTCTAGACTTACACCAAGTTCATGTCTATATATACATATATATTAGGTACCTAGGTATATATTGCAAAAAGCCCTCTCCTTAACACTAATAATTAAAATTTTCTCAAATTGACTATCAGTGCTGATGTGGCAAAACCTAAGAACCTTTGAGAAATTTCAGGTTGCGGTTTAACGACTAAGAGTATTTCTCTCCATCTGTTGCCCTTGATGCGTCAAGAACAACTTACCACTTCGCGATTAGCAACACCTCTGACCAGCGCCAACATAATTGCATCAACAGGGTGTGCGGCAAAATACACAGGTTGGCTTCTGGTCAATGTACCTTAATGCCACAGTCAAACTACCAGACAACAGCTGATAGGCAAATATTTTGCCGGTCCCGTTTGTTAGTGAAGTAGTTATTCCAAAACTACCACCAATCACCCCGGCAAGCGATTCACTGCTATGATTCCTTTTTATCCCAACCTCCGCCGCAACAACAATGAAAGTTTATTCCTTTGAATTAGTCCTTTTTTTTTTCTTATCAAACATTAATTTTTTATTCTGTCCTAGTTTTTCTTTTTAAAAAAAGGTTTCTACATCCCACTTCTCGCACATACATCACGCCTTGCGTGCTTGATCATCTACCGACCACTGCTGCATTATCTGCAGAATTACCTAAATCATCAACGAATGTTTGGTTCATTGCAAAGGTCTTGTGAGATTTTGTCATTTATGTTGCATGATACTATTGTTTACTCTGCAACCATACTTATCTGCGCATTACAGAGGGTTCATCATATTTTTATCCAGACGCCGAGTACTTTGTGCATAGTGTCTCTCCTCCTTTTTCTTGCACCTCTTTGGTATTTATGTTCACTTGCTTAAATATACCATGACATATCATTCTAATTATGAGCAGAAGCAGGATCTCTCCAACTTCACCAGTGAATAGAAAGCCCACACCAGAGGAAAAACAGCAAGCCGGCATTTTTGCCTAGGAGGTCGTCACTACCGTGGTCACCTACGATGTGCCACATCAACTATTATATATGTAGCCGGTGCTACCATGGCTACGCACGCTTCACGAACGTCTGCCCTGAGATGCATCCTCCCCTTCTATATTGTCCAATGGGAACTCCGTTTCACATACGTATTGTTGAAGAATCTGCTTGCGCACTGCACCCGTTCCATTCAGTGTATGTGCACAACCCTATGATGTTTGATGATAATCAGAGCACATCTCAGACACATGACAAGCGCAGCCAAGGTACACCCGGAGATGAGGGTCAGCGTGCTACTGGAACTGAGAAGCCCAGTAACAACAATGAACAGAACAGGCCATATCCTGATAAAAGGAATGAATCTGATCCTCGGCATCATCGTTGGGGAATCTATGCTCCGAATAGCCAGAATAGCTCTTTCTACCCTTACCACAATACGCCAATGTATCCATTTTACTATGGGTATTCTGGAAACCCTGGAGTACAGCCTCCATTTCATACCCCTCCACTCCCACCAGCATCACAGCTATCTTCGCCTGAGTCCTATCATGCCCAGGGAAGCAGCCGGCAGACCCCGCTGAACCCTAATGCGCAAGTCTTCCACTCACAGAGGAGCCAAAGCACACCATCAGAGCTGCGCAGTGGGCACTCTATGAAGCATATTGAAATAAGGGGTGAGGATAATTTCTACAATGATAAGCGGGGAATCAGTCGCAGCAGCTGTAACGAAGCCGACTGCGAACCGGAGACTAATAGCGATCCTGTGTCTACTTACACAGACCGGGGTACGCAATGTGATGGTTTCACGCCACGTGCTATCCATACATTGTCCAGTCCTGGTTCACAACCTCAGTCAGACATTCAACCGCAACAGAAAGATGAGATTTCGACCAATAATACTTTATGCGTAGCTGTCCCCATTACCCCGCGGCAGAAGGCTTATGGTCTGTCAGACTCCCCTTTTAAGAATCACGACACTCCTTCCCAGGGACTCGAGGAGACTAAATCGGAGCCTGTCACTACTGTAACCGGAGATGCAGCTCCACCTGACCCTTTGGTAGAGGACACTGGTCTTGAGTCAGAAGACCGTCCTCAAATTCCCGAGTCTTCCAAGGAGAGCTCAGGACTGACTAAACTGGAACAGCAGATTGAGTCTGTTACAGGACGCCAATCTTGGAGTGACCAAGTTGAGGAAGCACTATCTTCTGAAAGCTGTTTCACCGAGCCTTCTTCACCGTCTTGTATGCCTACCAAACCCACGTTGAACGAGGTAGCACCCAAACCTAGTGACAATGATGCGGAGTCTACGAAGACCAAGCCAGAATCCAATGATGAGGCTGAGGAAATCAAGTCAAGCGATTCTCCCAGTGTAGACGACTATATTCAAGCTGCTTGCGCTAATCCAAGCCGCCTATTGCCAGTGGCTCATGAGCCCTTTCTTGAGAACCATCACTCTATACTTCCTCCCATAATCGAAGAAAAGCAAAAGCAAAGCGACGAGGCGCAAATACCTAGTCCAGCGCGTAAGCCGAAGAAGATCTTCGATGAGTCCGATTTCCCGGCTCTGGGCTCTACAAGCAAAGCTGGCAGTGACAACAAGGGGAATGAAGACCAGTCTCTTCCAGAGGGCGACCGCCGAATGAGCTCAGCAACCATTATCACTGATAACAGCGGTACGACGTCCGTCAGCTCACCCCAGTCTCCTCTCACCTCGCAAAGCACCCAGCCTAGCTCGCAGCCACGGACGCCGCGAGTAGCTGTGTCCTGGAGCAGCATCCTTACTGGGAAGCACAAGACCTCGGCCTCTATCTCCTCCCCCGCTCCCAAGCCAGATACTGCACAACAAGCAACTAGCAAAAAGGAGCCTCCGCATTCGAGCCAGGATCCGAGTACTCCCACCCCGGCTAGGAAGAAGACGGAAGAACATGTCACTTCGGCGGGGGAACAGCAGCACGCCGCGGAGGAGAAAGGTCCTGCAGCCTGTACACCTACTCCCGCTACTGCTACTCCTGCTCGTGTGGCCGAGGAGTCTACACCTGGATCCGCCACGCCTACCACCACGACTTCACGTTCGACCCCCAAGAACGACAGCACCAGCACCAGCACCCCGACGCCAAGCACTCCCCAGCCCCAAACCCCGGCCCCGAAGCCCCAGCAACCCCAGCCCCGTCTCTGGAGCCAGCTCGTCGGAGGCGGGCCGCGGACCCCTGCTCCGGTGGTTGCAAACCGTGCGAGTCCCGCGGGTCAGAGGAAGTCGACGCCGGGCAAGCATAAGTCTACCAAGAAGGGGAAAAGCGAGGATAAGGGCGGTAGTGATCGTGCCAAGAAAGCGGGCGAGAAGGAAAAGGAAGATGACGCGTGGCCTTCCCTCGGTGCTGCGGGTGAGGCGGCGAAGAGATGAAGTTTTTTTTCCTCTTTTTTTTTTTTCGGCTATGGTTATTGAGGGTTTTATGGGGTGAGGGAGTAGGGGAGGGGGAAAGGAAAAGGGGGAGAATGGGGAAAGACGGGTATGCGTATCTCTATACTTATACCGAGTCCTCACTTGAGTTCCTCCCCTTTCACTTCTCCTTTTCTATTCTCGTCTACATAGGTTTTTCCCCTGCTTTCATTTTCTTTTCCATCTGCATAGTTTTCTCTAGAGCCTAGGCGTTCTCGTGGCTCGGGGTTACCAACGCGTGGACCCTACTTTGTTGTATACCAATCTTGTATATTGCTTTACTCATGTTTTTATGCGCTAATTCTTTTTTTTTTTTCGTCTTCGACAGAGACCAGGGAAGATATCCAGGGCAAGGAGGAGGTTTGGGGAAGGAAACTAGCTAATATAGGGAGATGAAGGAGGAATAATGCAGGGAGTTATGGAACGGATCATAGGTAGATTCGTTCCCCGGTTTAGGACTCTAGGTTAGTTAGGGAATTCTGATCAGTCGGTCAGCTACTCATTTTTCCTAAGAGAAACCAATTTTTATTTATTCATATATTTTCTTTGTGTACCTGGTCTTCCATTATGTTGTATTCATTTGGAAGGGGGTGACAAAAGATAGCAGCAAAAGTACCTGTGTAGAGTTTCTCCCCTTAGTGTGTAAAAAAGGGGTAACGTGTCAGGTGTGTGCAACTGACAGTAAGATGCAGCTGGCAACCTTAAAAAATATTAAAAGGGTCTAAGCTTCAGTGGTAAGTACCTATGTACTTAAGTACCTATGTACATGCTCCAACTAAAAGTTCGAAGCCTGACGCAGCCAAGCGCATTCTCTCTGCTCTCTACAACTACATAAACTTCAACACAATTCACCATATCCCCCCAACATGGGCTCCAAACGAGCTGCCACCGGCGATGACAGCGAACAGCCAACAAAAAGACCTCGTGAAAACGCGTCATCCAGGTCTAAAAAGTCCAAATTGGACCCGAATTATGGCCAACGAGGCGTGTTTGGAGACCTGCAAGATGCCACCACCGTGCCCATGGGAGACAGCGATTTAGAATGCGAGGATGATGCCGAAGCTTTGGCATATCTCAGATCTGTACGGTAAGCAGACCCCGTCAAGCCCGAACTTGCTAGTTATTTCAAACTTCCATGCTAAGAGACTCGCCTTCCCCAGTTGCTCCCCTATGAATGAATACTGATTTATGGTGAGTATGTAGAACCCAAGCCTCCTCCATCCCCCATGTTGTCGTTGCCAAGAAAGCCGGGCCGCCACTGCCTCCACGAATATCAGAGAATTCCGAGCTTGACGAAGACTCTGAGGCGGGGGAGCCCGTCGACCGGAGTATATACCAAGATGGCCTAGGCGATTTCAGGGGCTACTACCATGACGGCGCATATACAGCATACCCGGAAGATTATTTTGACGAAGAAGAGGAAGAAGAGGAGGAGGAGGAAGAAGAAGAAGAAGAAGAAGAAGGGGAAGAAGGGGAAGAGGGGAAAGAAAAAGACGTAGATGAAGCAGTGAAATACGAGGACGGCGAAGGATACGAGGGTGTGCCAGACTACGATGCCTACGACGAAGAGTACAGCCCCGGATCAAGCGAAGACGGTCCTCATAACAGCAGCGCCGACGAGATCCGCGACGCTTACTTCGCCTCCCTCACTAACCAGTACGCGTCCCTGCGGCGCAAACTCCAAACATCACCCCCTCCCGAAATCCTGCAATCCCTCCCGCTCTCCCACCCGACCAACGTGATGGACCGCCCAGGCGGCCGCTTCCGCGCCTTCGGCCGATGGGCCGCGAGGCTGAAGAACACGGACCCGCTGCCCGCGCAGGTGGCCGCCATGCACAAGGACAGCGTGGTGCAACTGCTGCGCGTGATCCTCGTGGGCAAGTTCCTGCAGAAGAACCGCGAGCTGAGCGAGCGCACGAGCCGCTGGCTCTGGGCCCTGCTGGCGCGCCTGCCCGACCAGGGCGAGCTCGACTACCGCGACGTGGGCTGGGTGCGCGAGCTGGGCAAGCGGGCCGTCCTGCTGCTCGTGAGCCTGGCTGAGTTCGAGGTCCTGCGGGAGAACTACGAGGTCGGCGCTTGTGGTGGTGGTGGTGGTGATGATGAGGGGAATGAGTGGGAGGAAGAGGCGGAGGCGGAGATGGATGTCGTGGAGGGCGTAGATGAAGAGATAAGCGAGGACACACCAAGGGAGAACGATGAGAATCCCGAGGTAAATGAGACTGCCCAGGATTCCCCGCAGCCGAAAATCAAGACTGAGGACACTTCGGACGTGGAGATGCAGATCGAGTCAGATGCCGAGGAAGGGGAAGTATCCGAAACGGAACCGCCGCCGCAGGAACAACCGGAACAACCAGAACAACCAGCAGAAGACATCGAAGCAGCCAAGGCACGACTCCTAGCTCAGCTAGCGGACTCCACTTCTACTGAAAACCAAGACGACAACCCCCAGAAAGAAGGTAGTGACGAAGAGAAAGAAGAAGAGGAAGTAGAGGTAGAACACGCCAACCATCCTCATGATCTAGACATAAAAGAACAACAACAAGATCAAGAAGAAGTGGAAGACAAAGACGAGGACTCGGACGAAGAAAGCGAGACCACCCGTCGAGCCAAGATCAACGAGCGCGCCACGCTCAACATGATCCTCACCGTCGCCGGCGAGTTCTACGGCCAGAGGGACCTGCTCGAGTTCCGGGATCCGTTTGGGAGTTTCTAGGAGAACCCTCCTTCGCCTTCCCTGCTCTCTGTGCCCTATCCGTATACGGGCGTTTGTGAGATGTGAGTAAGTGAAGTAAACTAGTCTAGGCGTGAGTTTGGGGGGTTAGAGGGGCTTAGGGGGGGATTGTTGTGTGCCTAGTCTGCGTAGAACACCGGGTCAGGTAGATGTTTTCTTCCCATGCCTCCTTTACTTTTCTCCTGAAGAAGAGCCACTGGGGAGGTATATGATGCTCCGGAGGTTAGGTATGTGGTGTCATGGTACCACATGCGTGATATAGCCTGGGTAGGTAGACTGAATAAAAAAAGGGGGGTGGGACAGAGAGAGGGAGGATGTGTAAAGAACGGATGAATTAATGAACGAATCCTTGGTTGGTTGGTACAAGCAAGTCATGGCTAGGCACATCTCTCTCTCCCTATCCGTCTAAGCACTTACTACGAGCCTATCTAGTTTGGTAGCTAGGTTAGCAGTTTGCACATATACATTGTTAATAGTAATCACATGAAGCCTATAAACATTTTTCCAGAAAGATTTATTTCATATTTCGAATTATCAATGATATATTTGTATTCTGAGCCACTGAGCACGGGGAAAAAAAACCACATTTGGACAATCTTCCGTATTTCTGTAATAACCTGAACTAGATATGTACGTCCCATATCTCCCTCCTCTTTACTTTCTTTTTCTTTTTCTGTTTCTTAATCATCATATGTAATAGTTCATCATTTCGTTCCTCCCTTCTCCTTCCCTATCCCATTCCATCCCATCCCATCCTCCACCTTCCCTTCGCACCAAGCAAAAGAAAAACAGAAACATGATTTGATCACACAACGCCCATATATTACACCTGAACACCCCCCCTTGAAAATAACAGCCCCTTCCTTTCCAATTTTCCTCTTCTCCTGCATACCCTCTTTCTCAAGGGTACGTAGAAAAGAGAAGTGGAAAAGGAGTAACAAGTAACAAGTAACAAGTAACAAACAAGACTATCGGATATCCCTTTGCGCTTCCCCCCATAACATAACAAACAAACAAATCAACCCCCCTTCCCCCCCTTCCCAACCCCCAAACCAATTCCCACCCAACAACCCATGAAATCAAATCCGTAGGTAAAGGGGGATAAGGGGAGGAGGATATACAGAGGTTTATACATCTGGGGGGGCAAACTCCCCTGAACAAATCTCCCGGGCGTAGAAGTAGGCTACAAAATGTAGACCTGTCTCCGTTCTCCCTTATTATAGGAAGAAGGGGAAGATTGAATGGTCCTTCGCGGGGCGGGCATATTAAATCCTCCCCCCCCCTCCCCCCCACCGCCCCTAACCGCTGCTTTCCCCATGGTAGCGATGTGATGTTCTGGGAGCACCATAGCATGCATGGAATCTCAAGGAACACGGTTCGATCTCTTTTTTGTCCTCCCCTTTTTCTTTTTTCTCCCCCCCCCACCCCCTTTTTGCAGGACCTAGAAATCGCTCACATCCATCTCCCACGTCCCGCTATCCGCCAGGAACTCCGCCTCCTCAAAGTCATCCCCGGTATCCACCACCATCACGTTCTCCTGCCCCTCTAGCTTTCTATCGTTCCTCGCGCGCCGGCCCCCCTTCCGCGGCACCGCCAACACGCGCCCGTTGCTCCAGCCCGCGGGCGCGAGGCTGCGCGGGCTGATCTCCCCGTCGAAATCCAGTCCTGCGGTCCGGCTCTGGGATGTCGTATTGACGTTGAAGTGGCGCTCCAGGTCGGCATCGTCGTCGTCGTCGTCGGTATATACGCGCTTGCGCGTGTTGGGCAGGCTGGTGGACGTCTCCGAGTCCATGCTATCCTGGCTGCTGGTGAGGCCGGGGATCTCGTCTTCTAGCGGGGTATCGTCGATGCTCAGGTGCGGGGGCTGGGTGTCGAGCCCGCCGACCTTGTGGATGCCGCAGAAGGGCAGCAGCTCGCGTGGTGTGGAGGAGACGGGGTTGGCGCGTCCGCTGCTGGCCACGGGGGCGCAGCTGGTTCGCTCGTCCCAGAGGGAGAAGGCGTTGTAGTTGCCCGTCTTGTAGCCTTCGGGCACGGACTTGCGCACGCGCATGCCGACCGAGAGCAGGTTGGATTGCACGGAGGCGGGCAGGGATGGGGAGGGCTCGGAGGGTCTTTGGGTGATGGCGGGTGATGCGTTGTTGTCGCTGGTGGTGAAGAAGGAGGTGATCTGACGTTGGGCAGGATCACGAGATGCGCCAGCGAATTGGCGTTTGGTTCGAGGTGTCGACATGGTGTTGACTGCTGGAGGTGTTGTTGTTGATGATGATGATGATGTGCTGATGTTTGTACTATTGTTATTTGTATTTTTGGAGGATGACGCAAGTTGGGGCCCAAGTTATGTCTTGCAGCAAGATGGAAGAACTGGAGGGGTATGTGGGAAAGAAAAAGGGGGTGTGCTCTGGAGACTGGGAACTGGGTAAATGCAATAGGTAGTGTTCTTATCTAGGTTAGAGCACAGTGGGAAGTTGATAATGGGAATGTAGTGTGGATTTATTAAGAGGAAAGGGGGAAGAAGGTGGGATGTTTAAAATAAAAAAAGATAAAAGATAAAAAGAAAAAGAAAGAAAGAAAAAGAGTCTGAGACCTGATGGAGGTTCCTTCCCTTGGGTTTCCCTGGAGATGATGAAATGGGGTTGATGGGGTCAGGAAGGAGGCTGGGCTGGGCCAAGAAAATGTGGAGACTGGGGAGTAATCGCAGCGCGTTCTATTCGACCACCGTGTTTTTACGCGTTAAGAGCTACCAGGATAGTACTGTGGGTCTCCTTTTAGAGTTGCTGGACCTGGCCTGTGCGCTATCCGCAGATCTCTCCTATTGGCTGTGTTGGGTCTCCAACCCTCGTGATCGTGTGCTGCATTAGCATGGTATATCCTGTAGTTAGACATGTGTTTTGCGTCTATAAAGCTTATTCTCGTGGATTGAAAACGAAGAGCGTTGGTTAAAAGAAAGGAAAAAAAGGGAAAAGAAAAAAGAGAGAAGATAAGACAAATACCGGTTTCCTACTCTAAGCCCAGGAGATCCTGCAAATCCAACTTCAAAGTTACCACAATAGGATACGTATGTCTTAACCTAGCAGATAGACAGATGTAGTCATGTAGGTAGTGTAGATGTTAAATCAACCAAGACATGGTAACGCTCGGTTTTAGCCCAGTTCTATAGTTATCCTTCTCTACGTATTACAAAATCGGGAGGGGTGGGGTAGATAAGATAGGTACTTACTGGGCTTATGTTAGACAGGTATTGCTCTAGTCATGCAAGCCTCGAGTGTGGAGTGATCCCCAGAGTCGGTACTAATATAGGTAACAGCAAAAGTTGCGGTTGGAATAGACTAGAAGTAACAGACTCTCAACCAACAACTTTGACCAATGGAGGCACCAAGAGAGAGAAGTGTACTACCTAAGTAGACAGATGGTTCATAGCCAATAGTGACCACGGTAAATAGATGCCAGGCGTATACAGCCCAGTAGACATCAATTATAACGGGAAGCCCTCCCCTCTTAAAAAAACATGCACATTCTAGGCAGTTGGTCATAAACATCAACGGTTGGTTAAGCAAGTCACTCTAGTAGGCGGTAGATGGCGGCTGAGTTTTCTCGGAAGGTTACGGGAAGAGTCAAAAATCACCATGGGAAAACGCGATGAAGGGGAACTTTGTGGAACTGAATGAAATTCGCCTAGGGCAGTGAAACCAAATCACCACTGCACTCGGGTATGTAGCGATCCTCAATCAGCGTTCCACGTCCTCACACCCTCCCCGAGACTAGCCCACCATAAGGCTGCCTCGAAAGAGATGCTCATGCGGAAAGCCATTTCCAGCCATCCACCCATGCAGAAGACTACCACTCCTACTCGATGTACGTAGAACGAAGCATCGTTGTGATACACAAAGACGAGAAGACGGAGGGAAAATAAAAAAAAAGACGAGTCGCGCGAAACGATGATGATGCAAGATATCAGGACCCCAAACGCCCCATTTTTGTATTGAGGATCTCTTTTGGTATCCGTCGTCTATCTGCAATGACGTAGAGGTTTGGCCGTACGAGGTCGAGATATGTCCGTAAGACAAAATAAATGCCCATTTTTCTATGCGCCCATGTTCACCGAGAGAAGTACTTTTGCAGATATCCGAGCTGTACCATATATTCGTGACCCATGCCCAACAACCAAGAAGAGAAGAGAGAAAGCGAATCCTCTACTTTCTTCGGAACGAGCAGCCCTCAGTCAATCTAGCCTTACCACCGGTGGGTTGGCACAGCACGGTAGTGCAACCCTGGCAGATGACGACGGTCTGGGCGTGCGAGAAGACGGTGGTGATGGTGAAGCAGCCGGGGCACTTGACATCCATGAAGAAAGATCGGGGACCAGGGACCAGGGTCTATATAAAATAAGATATCATCAGCACACTCCCATATCCGGTGGTGTATGTAGTAATTGGGTATCGTACCTTCAGCTTGTGCTTCTTGGCCTCGGCAGCCGGGCTGGGGTTGAGGAGATCAACGGCGAGAACCTATTAGAGAAAATTTTCGTCAGCATAACGGCCTAAGGTGTAAAAGATGAAAAGTGATAACCCGGATATATCCTAATCTCCAGGCAACCATCTCCCTCTCTATCTCGACCAGCAACCTAATGATGACATGAAGAATTATAGGTATACATGATGAATCCCATGAAGACTATCGGGTAGGTTGAAGAATGCTATGTCGAGTCGAGGAGGGAAGCCGGTGGTGATCAATTCGGTCGCGCCGGGGCCAAACCAAGTATGGTGGTAATGGCGATGGTGGTGATGATGATGGGGCGACCATCTTCGGAAAGGACTAAAGCAAAAGGTATGCCACACAAGAGGCAATCGGAACTCACCATCTTGTCTGATTATCACGAAGTATGTTGTTCTATTCGATAGGGTGGCAAGCGGGATGTTGGCTGAGGAAATCTGGAGGAAGATTGAAGGCAGATTTGGTGCTTGCGTTTGGATGGTTGATGAGGGGAAGGAAGTGTGTAGTGGACTTTGGAGGATAAAAGTTCGGACTGCAAAATTTTGGGGGAGGCAGATTTTTGCTTAGGCGAGCTAAACTTCAGTGCAATGCCCACAACGGCGAAAGGACCCTGGTGGTCGCACCCAATAAGGACTAGATCCAGAGAGGGCTAGGGCTTGGTATCCACTTTTCTGGGCGATTCTGATCGGGAGCCGAGAGGACGCTAGTCGAGAGAACACCTGGTGATCAATCTATTGCAGCTGGCAGGATTATGTTTATTATGATTGCTGCTTGGTACTACCTACAAGGGTACTTGCAGATTAGATTACATACTCATACATCCTTAAAGGGGAGAGAGAGAGAGGGGCTGCCTAGCCTAACAACAAATAATCCATCTGCTGGGTTAGTACTATGAGACATACACATACAAGAACAAGAACAATAACCTTTTATTAGTACAACTTTTACTCTTCTTTAGCCAAACCCTTTTACTTATTACACATTCGAAGCCAGACAGACTATAGCTATCAAGAAAGATGGCAGCACCTTCAGATCAGCGCATCGCTGTTCCTATCGACGACCCAAATGCAGACACAGAATGGTATTCCTAACCTTTTAACTGTATGCTTCACGTTTGCACATACTCACCTAGCGAATAGGAACGACATCCTTCGGAAACATGGCGTCATCCCTGAGAAGCCCCCTTCCCCTACCCCTATGATCGAAGAAGCGATACTAGAAGGCCGGCGGATAGCACACGAGAACCGACTTGAAGGAAAAGAACTCGACGAGCTTGACGAACTTGAGGACGAGGAAGACGAAGCATTCCTAGAAATATACCGACAGAAGCGCATGCAGGAGTTGAACAGCCTCACCAAAAAGGCGATACACGGCTCTGTATACCCGATATCCAAACCCGAATACTCGCGCGAAGTAACCGAGGCCTCAAACAACGGACCGGTTTTTGTCAATCTAACCTCGCCGATGGGTACCAATGTCGAATCGAGGGTCCTGTCGGAGCTATGGCGCCAGGCAGCGAAAGAATACGGAGACATCAAGTTTTGCGAAATTAGAGCGGACAAGGCCATCGAGAACTACCCAGACCGCAACTGTCCAACAATTTTGGTCTATAAGAACGGCGATATCGTCAAGCAGATCGTCACACTGGTCACCATCGGAGGTGTCCGAACCAACATGATGGCTATCGATGACTTACTTGTCGAGGTCGGGGCAGTGGATGGGAAAGATATGCGGGTGGTCAAGAGGAAAAGGGAAGCTGAAGATGCGAAGGAAGAGCAATTGATGGGAAAAGGGATTAAGAGCGGGAACTTGAGACATACGACCGTCGAAGATGACGATGACGATTGGGATTAAACGCCAGCCTATAAGGACTTTTCTGCCAGCCATTACCAGGATAACACCAGAGGCACATAGCAACCCGGAATCGAGATCAAGACGTTTTATATATCAGATCACATATAGAACGGACTACCTAATCGAGGCGACAGCAACTACAGGCCGTATAGCAGTGCATACCTAGACTAGGTAGAGCCGAATGCCGGTTAATGAATGAAACCCCTTTTCGCCTCTATACCAGGAAGCATGGCCAGAAAAGGAGATCGACTCATCATATATGGAAACATTACCACGATATCAAATACCAACAAGATGGAAAATTACCTCTTACAAGATTTCGTAATTTTTATCGCCATCCTTTCCATTCCTTTCCTTCATCCTAGGTATATATGGTATATATGGTAGGTAGCTAATCTACCAACAACTAATAAGCATAGGAGCTCTTAATCCCCCCCTTGGCTGCACCAAGCCGAGGCCAACTTGCCCGATTAGGTAGGTGGGGCAGAAATGAGTGGCGCGTTCCCAAGTCTCTAATCCTTGTAAGACCCGTGTTTATGCGGGCACATTTTGACCCTGAAAAGTCGCGTGCACTGACGCAACCTTTCTCCATCCATTATACCCATTTATACCTTCCGGGTCTTACCCTTGGGAGCTCCCACTTACTTCCCTCTCCCCTGAGCTACCCCAGCAACATATATCTCATTCCCATTGTTCCAACTGAATCGACCACCTAAGTAGATAAGACTTTATCTTTTCGACTCACAATGTCAGAAGAACCCACGCTTCCCCCCACTGTCGCGTGGGACTCAGAGACCCAAACCTTTACCAATACACGGAAGCGAACGCGCGACCGAGCTGCCGCATCGCCTCTTTTCTTCAACTCGAGCGACCCCGCCATCTTCTCGAGTGATGATGACCCTCACGTAGATAATTACTCCCAAGGGAGACATCGGAAGAAGCGCTATGTCGGCTCTTGGTTCCAACAACACCTTGCCTCGTCCGACTCGACATTCGGTGAGGTAGCCAGACCAAGACCTAAAGCAAAGAGGACCTTCAAGCGCCAATTCGACAGTGGCGTCTGGATGGGAAGTGACAGCTCTGTAGACCTAAACCTAGAGGATGAAATGAGTCCTGAGGTTGAGGTTCCTGCAGAACCAAAGCTTCCTCTGCTGAGACACGCGCGCCCGGCAGCAGTAGTATCTACCAAGGAAGAGATCGTACGGCAGAAGATACAGTCTGCCATAGATGAGGGCAACGAAGATGTCGACCTGTCGTAAGTCGCCCATACGCAATTCACCTCTTGTACTAGACGGTATTATGGCCGTCTAGTCGGTCGTCTAGTCATTCTACCCAAGATTAACGAATGAGTAGGTCACTAGGGATGACCAGTATTCAAAATGCTACCATCTCACAGCTTTCCGAGTTCTCATGCATTCCCCTAGTGGCAGAGGATGTGCCATTCGAGCAAAAAGACCCTTCCCTCAAACTCTATCTATACGATAACCCCCTCTTACGCGCACCCGGCGCTCTATTCAATTTAGATTACCTCACGGTGCTTAGTCTGCGAAACACTAAAATTACCGAGCTGCCCCCTGGCATTGGAAACCTGCGCAATCTCCAGTCATTAAACTTATCCTTGAATCGACTACGGTACTTACCAGCCGAGCTCCTCGATCTAACCAAATATCCAGGCAAATTGGAGCATTTGAGTATACACCCAAATCCCTTTTACCAACCGAGAAGTCTGCCGCAGTTGCCAGAGATAATTGAGGACCCGACAGAGAGCCAAGAGGACGGGACGTTCGCTCTGATCCACGAATCGACGTGTTCGGATGGTAGCCTCAACCGGTTCTGGATTAGCACGGACAATGAATTACCTGGAACTATGGAGCATCTATCGATCGATGCTACAGAGTTCCCGGCGTGGCGGGCTACGGTACTTGGGCGTTCCCCAGTACAATACAATGATAGCCGAGGTGCCGTGCTATCCAAATTCCAACTACCTCGAGAAGAACGAACCGGCTCAGAGAGTCCAGTGTCGGACAGAAATATTACGATCGAACTTGAAGATTTAGCGTCTCTAGCAGGGCCAGCTCGCCCTAATAGGGACCAGACGTCATCGAATAGCGAGCAGAGTCGAGTTTTCTCCTTATTCGAGTTGGCATTGCAATCGTGCTCTCGAACCGGGCAGCTTCGCGAGCTACCATCTTACCTCCCATCACACGCCCCGCCGCATTTCGCGAGAGTGTTAGACCGAGTGGCGGAGCAGAGCGAGGAAAACGCCAATTTGGGAGATGTGCCTTGCTCTGTCTGTAAACGGAGAGTGATGATGCCAACGGCCCAATGGATCGAATGGTGGGATCTGTCGGTCTCGGTCATGAGCGAAAAGGGCCCTCTAAAGGCGAGACTTCCCCTTAGTTCCCATCAGGATGAACGAGCTGTGCCGTTCTTGCGAAGAGGGTGCTCGTGGAAATGTGTTCCGAAGCCGATGAAGTTCGGGCAGTGGCTGCCGGGGCTGGTAAAATGGACACGTGAGCACCCGGATGAGATGGTCTAGGGAGATGGAGATGGCTTCAAGCGGGTTATTCGAATACTTGAATACTCACAGCTCGAATGGTTAAGAGTTGGTGTATTTTTGCGATGGCAAAGCTGTGGTTGAAGGAAACATGATTCATGATGGAGAACGTAGAAGTCTAGTTCATTTCGGTGGGAGGGGTGTATGCCATGTCGTTCGGCTAGCATAGCTTAGCTCGAAGCAGATGCCTCGGCTGGAGAGGAGAAGCAGCTAGCTCTGTTATTATTGGTTGTATGCATGCATGCTTTGTACACGTTCTGTAGTACTATATTTTCAATGCAATGCACCGCATCAAAAGATTATGCCCAGCCTGCTGCTCTATCGATGAAAAGCGCCTACATAGGCAGTAGGGTTGTATCGCACTTACTCATTACCTGCCTGCAGCGTACTAGGTTAGGTTACTTAGTGACCCCGGCGGAGGCCAAATGGCTCGGGGAGGTAACGGGCCCGGCTATCACAAATCATCGCACACGACACAACCCGGGAAACATCGTGATAAGGGGGAAATGGGGATCGAATTTCAGCCGCGTTGTGTATTTGATTTCTAATGCTGGGTAATTGGAGCTAGGTAAGCTACCTTGCCTGGTGGTGAGGAGGTAGGTAGGGGTAGCTAGCGCTTAGAGAGGTTTAGTATGTACCTAGGTAAGTATGTAGGTATTGTATGTGCACCTGACTTGTGCTGGTCACGGAACAGAGAAACGGAGCTCTGGATGTAGGTAGATGGGATGTATTATTAAGCGGGCTGGAGTCCATATGGTGTATAATAATAACAATAATAATACCCTGCTGTTGTTATTGACCTAAAGCAATTTGAATCATCGCCAACCAAGTGGGGTTCAAGGAATTGAACGGGGGAAAGGGTAGGTATAGTAATTGCTGAAAAAGCAAAAAGGAATGAAAAAGAAGCTTTTTCTTTTGACAAAGCAAATAGGACAAGCTTCAACCAAGCTAACCCCCGCCTGCACATGTACACATCAATAGCATCCCTGCTAATCTGCCGACTTGGCTTGGCGGGATTCGAGGTTAAAGTGGTGTATGTACTACCCGGTGCCCTGTACTACCGCACTCGGGGTTTTAAGCCTTTTCCTGTGTGACGCGAGGCGGTTTTTAGAGTACACTAACCTACTACATTACATATACCAAGCCAGGGATTACGGAGCGGGTAGGCTGGTTTGTGGTGCCCGTGACCCGGTTGGGGGCGGGTGGTATGTATGGTTATGCTGGTTGCACATCGGTATATAGGTTCGTTAGTAGATTTTATTTTATTTTATTTTATACACGTTGGCTGGGTACTACGTCGATTAATGAATTATTGGCCTGGTACTGGGGGTTAGATCACGGTAGTTGTGCGTATGGACAAGGCGGGGTTATATAACTTAGATACATATATATGTGTGATGCAGCCTGGATTAGGCCGTTCGCATCGTACGGTATGGTATGGTGGCGGACGGAGAGCGGAGGGTGGAAGGGAGAAAGAGGAATTAGGCTGACCTAGATGTAAGAGGAAGTCGGACGAAAAAGGGGGGAGGGGATATTATGATCGATAAACAAGGCCGATGCGCGCGGGGCAGCCAAAAGGGAAAGAAAAGAATAATAATAATAAAAAAGAGGCGAATAAGCGAGCGCGCGGTAAGGCGAGTTGGGAAGAAAAAAAAGAGAGTAATAAGAAATGGAGAAAAAGTAAAAAAAAAAAAAAGAAGAAGAGGAACCTCGGAAGTCTCGGAATGCCTTCGTTTTCTTCGAGATGCCCTACCTAACTAGTCAATGTGTAGATAGGTTCGAAAGTGGGTAAACCTATAACCACGAGATATCTGGAATAACCCACTTGCATGTACTAAGCCTAGCTGTATGTATTGTACAATACTTACATACTATAGAGTTACTGCGTATACTAGACAGACTTTATCTATCTACTAATAAGCAAGCATCTCGATCACCTGCCAATTCCTCATGTACCCTCATACTCATGTCCTTATCTCCTTTCTCCGCCGCCTCCTCCGTCTTCCGCCGTTGGTTTTCCACACTATACTTATCACTTACATGTTTCTTTTTTTTTCTCTTTCATTCTCTTTTCACGGATTCGTCCCGGATTTAATCATGATTTACGTCTCTTTAGTGAGCTTATATTAGTAGTTTAGCAGCCGTATACCTCTTCCTCTCCTTTGCTCTCTCTCTCCGTCCGGTGTATGTATGTATGTATGTAGAGCTAGGTATGTGGGTAGCTTATATGTGTGTATTATCTGCGTTACATCCGCCGTGCTTACTTGCCCCGTCTTGCCTCGTCTTGCGAGGAATTTTTCCTTTAAGGCTTTTTAAGGCAAGAAAAAAGAATCCCGATGGATGCAAAATGCTACGATGACTATCGTCACTGTAACCTACCCTGCCTTGTTAGATATCTCCTAAAATCTAGGGCTAGCTTATGATTTGTATATCATGCCAGCTAGCATATAATGGGGAAAAGTGCCGTGTGCCTACACTTATACATTTACTTAAGAAAAGTTAGATAGAAAAGATAAACCGGAGTTACTTCAGTTGAAGGAGGATGATGCGGAGGGTGGGAAGCTGGATCGGGGTGGAGGATAGTTAAGGCAGAGTAATAAATAACATGTCAGCAATATCACTTGCATTCCTCCTGGTAAGACGAGATAGCCTTGTGATTAGCATCAAGTTACGCAGAGGAAATCATTTCGTGTGTTATTCTATCCATCAGGCGTGCGTATGTACCGGGTAACGTAAAAAGAAGAAAAAGAATATGAATCATACTTGCCTATCTAAACCCAGGTATTCACCTCGACATCACACATCAACACATCAACAACGATAACAACAACTCGGGTCAACATCAGCTGACCGATGTGCCATGTCGTTCCTCTTTCTTATTCTCTCCTCTTCTTCTATCTTATTTGATATATTACTACTCGTTACCTAACCTATGTAACCTATCTAGTTAGTAGCTCTTCGGAGCCTCGGGCTTATACGCAGAGCGGCGTTGTCGCGTTTTCGGTAACGTCGGAGCGTTTCCTTTTTTTCTTTTCTTTTCCTTTGCCCTTCTCTTCGCACCTAGTCTGTTTCCTCTATGAGTTAATGCAAATAAAATAAATAATAATGCATCTCTCTACATACCCTTCCCACACATCCACTCTTCTAAACCCATTTTTAGTCCCGGGCTGCCGGCATGCGGCGCTGTTTCGCTTCTTGGCTTTTTCTTTTTATTCCCCATTCCTTTTCTGACACCACACGAAGACGGCCTAGGCTGAAAGGTACAACAGCTACCCACATACATAATATGTAAGACAAGACAAGACAGGACAAGACGATGGGGTACATTACATTACATACATGTAAGTCTTAGGTAGGTAGGTAAGGGTAGGTTCTTTCTCGTCAGATCGATGTTATAATAAGACCGAACCCGGTCCTCCGGGACCCCCGTTGGTATAAATAAAATACTGACCCGAAGCCTCCTCTGCTCCGGATCGTTTCATTTTGTTTCTCCTGTCGTACCCAAGGTATATAATATAAAGTCTCTTCCGCCTCTTGACTGCTTACTGGTCTGTTTCACTTTTTATATGCATGCATACATATATATATATGCTCGGTCTAGGTATTAGAGTGAGGAGCTGTCTAAGATCTCAGAGTCAAGAAAGCAGAAGACTCCTGTAAGTCGAGTCGGGGATTCGTTGCGCTTTGCTATCTATCTATTTACTATATTAAAACCGTCCGTCTGCCCCCTTTCCGTCCCGTCGCTGCGCCTCCTCAGCCTTACCGGACGGAAGGGACATAAGCTCGTCGCTCTTATATCGTCTGCTTCCAAGAAGTATCTTGTCGTCGTCGCTGTCGCTCTATATATCAGTATATACAACCCTACCGCGCTTGCTATTCCCAGCCTCAATATTCACGTTTGTTTACGCCGCCAGCTAGATAAACCAAACTAAGACAACAAGATTCCCGCCGTTGTCGCTGTCACAATGTCGTCCGCAACGATGAAGCTCAACCCATCATCCCCCTCCCCCTATTCTTCTACCACCACCAGCATCACCACCACTGCTCCAACCTCCTCCATCTCCTCACCCATCGCCACAACCCGCATACCCTACTCATCCTCACCCTCCTACTTCCCATCTTCCTCCCTCTACTCCTCCTACTCCCCCACCCGCCCCCCACCGCCCACCTCCCCCGCCGAGGCCCTCCTCCGCTGGGCGCAGCTCAAGAAGTACCGCATCGAGGTCACGTACGGGGTGTACGTGTACACGCCGGTGGAGAAGGCCTTCTTCTGGGCCATCTTCGGGTTCCTGTTCGTGGCCATCTCGGGCGCGGGCCTGCTGTGGGCGGGGCGGAACCTGGCCGCGCTCGCGCGCGCGCTGGAAGGAGGGGTGCTTGCGAGGCAGGAGGGTTACGTGGCTATGGGGTCGGGGGCAGGGAGGGCGCCGATGACGACGGCGGAGATTGGGGGGAGGATGTGAAAGGAGGAGAGGGATATGGACTGAGGCATCTGGGCGCGAGAAGCAGACTGTGACTCTTCTGGGAACCAACTCCCCCCTCCCCTCCCCGGGATATTATCTGGTCGCGGAGCCCGGCGAGAAGAAAGGCGTTCTGTTGTATCCTGGCGTCTCCAAGTTCTCCTATCCTATCCCTCACCAAACCTGCCCCCTCTCTCAGTTCTCCAAAGTGGACAATGGCACTAATCGACCTTCTGTGCTTCTTTGCAAGTCGGACGATCTATCCGTCCCATAACCAATCCGAGAAATTGGACGACAGGGACCCGCGTGCTTATTCTTACATCTACACACATCATAGATAGGAGGGTAAGGATCGGCGACTACCTACCTAACCGATGCCGAGGGAATAAGACAGGATGAGCGCGTTTTAGTTTTTCTTTGGGCGAGAGAGAGAGTTCTGCCCCAAGAAGCAGAAGACACAAGATAGTGGGGGTTTCTGTCTGCCTAGGCTAGCGATTTCGATCGGCGCTGACGGCATCATGAACACAGGCTGAGGCGGCACGAGCGCGGATCAGCTAAGATGAGCTGAGCTGAGCTGAGTAAAAACCACCGGGCTTTATACCACTGCGCTGAGACTTTCTTCCTTAAGATGAAGAGATAAAGGGAAAAGATCTTCTCTGCTACAACTTGTTAGTGGAAATGGAATTCTAAGAGGAAGAGAAGGCGAGGAGTTTTATTTTACCAACATGGCTGTCTTTGCTTTTCCTTGAGTTTCGTTTATTGTTTTGCGTATACCCCCCCTTTTTTATAACGACTTATACGATTTACCACGAGAGGGAATGAGGAGAGCGACGGCCTGTGATAAGTGAATGGGGGTGAGAGCACTGGAATCTTGTAATATGCTTGGACGGCATTGACTGGATTCCTGTGGAGAGGAAGAGAGGAAGAAGAATTGTACAGTGAGCTTGTAGATAGTAGTGTGCAAGTTAAGTTTTTTAGGGAAACGAATATATACCCTCATCTTATATTTAAATTCCCCAACTCTACAAAGTGAGAAAGAAAAATCTTCAATCGTAGACTTAATTACTTCAAGTCCTTTCGCTCCCCTGGTAACCTCATCATTTACGCTTCCCACGTAACACATGGAGTAACTTCAAAAGATATATACAGGTGTGCGCAGTGTGCGTGAAAGTATGTGACTATTCATGAATACATACCACGAAGACTCGGAGGGGGGGCTCTGGTAGTATTTGATATTCGTAATATTCCATATTTCGAAACTATCACTTCCAACACAAACTCGCGTATATGGTCTTTACTCTCCTTTCCCCCCTTTCCATCTCGGAAATACCGTCTATCCAAAATCCCGTTGCATGTATACCACCTCACCTACCCACCCCATACAACTTCCAACCCTTCTATACCACTCAATCTAATACCCAACCTATGACCCTTAAAACCTTTTCTATAGTCCCATCCCATATCCTCTCCCCCACCTCCCTTCTATCAACCTACTTTCCCTTCCCCTCCCCCTCACCAAGCATCTTCACAGCTAGATCCTTCAGCTTAAACTTCTGAATCTTGCCACTGGCCGTCTTCGGGAACTCCTCCACGAAGAAGACGTGCTTCGGCACCAGATGACCCGACAAGTTCTCGCGGACCCAAGCCCTGACGTCTTCTTTCGTGAGCACTTTCTTTGCCCCTTCCCCCCCTTCCCCCCCTGCCTTCTCTCCACCATCACCAACCGCCACCCCCTCATGCACCACCACAAACGCCCCCACCGCCTCCCCGTGCCTCTCGTCCGGCACCCCCACGACGCTGACCTCGCGCACGAGCGCGTGGCGGAACAGGCAGCTCTCCACCTCGAAGGGGTGTATGTTCTCGCCGCCGCGGATGATCAGGTCCTTGATGCGGCCGGTGATCTGCACGTAGCCGTCTCGATCCATGACCGCTTCGTCGCCGCTGTACATCCAGCTCCTCTTCCCCCCCTTTCCCCCCTCTTCCCCTTCCACCCGCAAATCCCCCTTCCCCCCTTCCACCCCCCAATACCCGCGCATAACCAGATACCCCCCCGCCGCGAGCTCGCCCCTCTGGCCCCTCTCCAAAACCCTCTCCCTCCGCGCCGGATCCACAATCTTCACGCCCGTGTGCGGCATGGCGCGGCCCACGCTCCCCGTGCGCTTCTCGCGCGGGTCGCCCGGCGCCGTCATCACCGACACGGGCCCTGTCTCCGTCATGCCGTAGCATATCACCAGGTCGCCAAGACCGAGCTCGGCGTCCAGCCGCGCCATGAGGGGCTCGGGGATGGAGCTGCCGGCCGCGACGCCTTTGCGGAGATGCGCGGTGAGGGAGGTGCGGAAGTGCGCTTCCCTTTCTGCTGCTGAGGGGGAAGAAGGGGAAGAGGGGGAGGACAACAGCTCGAGCATAGCCACGAACATGGTGCTCACGCCATGCAGCCCCGTGGCGCGGTGCCTGGCGACCATCTCCAGCGCAGCGCGGGGGTCGAAGGCGGGCGACGAGAACAGCAGCGCGGCGCCGGTGGAGGCGGTGGCCTGGACGCCGATGACGGAGCCGAAGCAGTGGAACAGCGGCGGGGGGCACACGATGCGGTCGGCGGGGACGAGGCCCATGCGTGAGGCCACGAAGCGGCCGTTGTTGAGGATGGAGGTGTGGCTCAGCATGGCGGCTTTCGGCATGGATGTCGTGCCCGAGGTGAACTGGATGTTGATGGTGTCGTTGGGTGAGAGGGGGGCGTCGGGGGTTACGGACGAGGAGGAGGATGCGGGGAGGAGGGAGGAGTAGGGGATGAGGGCGGGGAGGGTGCGTAGGGGTGGGAAGGCGGCGGAGGGGTGGGAGGTTGTGTTGTCGACGAGTATGACGGATTTTAGGGTTGGGACCGTGGGGGATTCGATCTTGTTGTGGGTTTGGAGATTGGGGATCAGGGATGAGAGCAGCGGGAGGTTGCTGCGGCCTTGGCAGGGCTTGTAGGCGAGGTCGGTCACGGCGCCGATGATGAGCAGCTCAACGCCGAGGTGGGAGAGTGCGGCGCCGACTTGTTCCGAGTTGAAATTCGGGTTCAGGGGCACGAGAATGGCGCCGAGCTTGAAGATGGCGTACATGAGGACTATGTGCTCAGATACATTGCCTAGGCTGACGGCTACGCGGTCGCCTTTCTTCACGCCTACGTTTTGCAGCGAGTGTGCAAGCGTGTTGGACAATAAGTCAAGCGATTCGTACGTCAATATGGTCTCTGGCACGGGGTTCATAAATGAGGCTGAAAGTGGCTGTTCTGCTTTCGCAATCACCGGATCTCGCGTGATGAACGCGACGTGATCGCCATATTGTGAGACCGTCTTCGCAAAGTTCTCTGGTATCGTTTCGTGCAGTAAAGGAGGCTAGGACTTGGTAAGAAAAGTATATATCTCCCGTTTCTCTCGCATTTTAGCTACGCATGCCTCTCTTTTCCAAACTCCCCGCACGTAGATGAAAACTCATAAGAAATGAGTTTTGATGAAATTGGTAGGAAATATTTTCCCTCATCTGGGATGCAGTTCGTTTTCTGCTGGAGCCCCTAGAATCCAGGACGATGATAAACTACCTAAAATAACCCCTCCTTATAACATAGTAATACACTCCGAACACTCACCTCAGTTGGTCCTTCAGAATAGCTCAAATTCGAAGTAGCAATACCTCTGGTTCGACTTCCACGGTTCCAGTTCCAGCGCGCCGCGGGCCGCAGTCTCGGTGCTAGACCAAGCCGCGAAACATGAACACGACGCATAGTGGCCCCGAAGCAGCAGCTTGGCCCCAGCGTCCCAGACATAACCGAGGGTACTTGCTGGCGGATAGTCGTAGCTGCTGCCGTCATGATACCTTGTGTATCGCCCGCTCGACCTAGAGCCTAGGTAACGGCCACTCCTTACCACCAGAATCAAGAGATCGTTCAGGATAAAGTCGGACGGCACCACCGTAATGGTAGCAGAAGAAGAAGCACCAGAGGCTTTTAGACTTCGGTGGCTCAAGACTAGGGGAAGTAACGCATGCCTCTCGGCGTAACGCAACGTAGTCTCTCTCTCGCTCTCCCCCTCGAAGGATGACCCGTGGTATATACGCTACTACTAATAGCAGAGTATCAATGAAACTGAGAAATAAGGCAGTTTGAGTGATTAATATATGATAGGTAGTGTTTAATATATATATATAAGATAGCTCGCTTATTCGCTCATTTGCTCGCTATCTCGGATCTTTTATTTTAAATAACGACCTCGCTTCGTTTTCGTAGATGCGAGTGAGAGAGCGAGATGTGGGAATAAAAAATCAACCTTTTGCCAGTTTGACAAATTTCCCTCCTTCCTCCCCTCTTCCTCCCCCCCCCCCCCCAAACCGGGAAGCTAAGCCATATATATACCCGAGTAGGCGTGTAAGAGGGACCAGGTAAGAAAGGGGGTAAGGGAGAGAGGGTACGCCGTGCCGTTAAAGGTAGGCGGGGTCGGTAAATGTTGCTCGGAGGCTGATAGTCACTTATTTAGAGTGCGGAGAAGTGGGGAGACGAGCAGCAGTAGCTGGTATACGTACATCACCAGTCTTGCTTAGGAGGGGGTCATGGTGCGATGAGGGATTCATGTTGCGACGAGGGACTCATGTTGCGATGGATGGTGTTTTTTACCCATCCATGTTGTAAATATCGTATCTATACTTTCTCATACCAACTGTGGGTTTCGGAGTCTGTCACTGCTCTATTGATAGTCGTTCCTCTTTTGCACAGATCGATTTGCCCGGTTTCCGAACGCCTCCTTCCATGCATTGTGGGTATACACAACGTGGGGCTATCGAACCCCCTTTTCTTTGCCTTTGCTCCCAACCACCTGGTGATCCCCAATTGATTCATCTCAAGATGTCTCGTTTTGCTGTGCCCAGACCCGCATTTCTAGTATTTTCATGTCTCATGCAATGCCCGTAGGAACCGGCCACTTACGTCATTGGACCAATTGGGGCAGTCAAAGAAAAAAAAATATGACAGAGAAGAAGAGTGTGAGAGCTTTCCCGTCACGAGTTCGTCTCTAAGAACGCGGCCTCACCAGTCAACCAAACACCGGCTTTCACTTGTGTATACATAGCCATATTATAGGTTGGCTGGTTCCATCTGTAGACGACTGAGGAATATCGTAGGTAGCCTTGCCAGTTTTCTGTTTCCACTTCCACCGCTACATGGTGAGTCTACTTGCTTCAATTCGTGATCGTTTTAGATAATTTCGGTATCAGAACCGAGCGCATTCTGGAACACCCCTGAGTTATGTTCATGATCGTAGGACGTATGCTCAGAGAGCTCATTTATAGTGTCGGCGGTACAATGAGAAATCCTTAACTATTTTGACCAATATGCCGTTCGCTCTCAGGTTTCCAGGTGCCTATTCTGATTAGCGGGAGATTTACGATAGGGTTAAAAAATGCTTACCTTCGAAGTCATGCTTGACAAATGCCATAGGGTCATCATAGTCCTTTGCGCCCATTTGCTGAACACCTGGGGAGAAACTGGTGATGGGAAGGACTACAACATCGCCCACCTTCTTAGGAACCTCCATACCGGTGAAGTTCAGATAGGATATATTGCCCGAACTCTGTTGCATGTTGAAATACCGCGGGTCGTTGAAGTAGTCGAAGATAGTGTCGGTCCAGATGGCGGGCCCCGTGAACTCGACAATGCTCTTTTCCTTAGATACAAAGAGACCTTCGCGCTTCCTCTTCAGGGTTTCGGTAGTAATGCGCGTTATGATATCGCGCAAGACAGGGTGACCAGGCTTAGACTGGATAGTCCACTGGCAGAATTGGATCCTCCGGCTATACCAGTCTTTCCAGTCGGGTCGGTCCGGGTCCGCCTCAATGCCAATAATCAAGCCAATGCTGCTCATAGGCACGCTTTCAGGGATCCAATCCAAGGCACTCTTGAGGGCAACGGTATCGATATCGGAGTAGATGCCACCACGAGCATACAAAATCAAGTAGCGGAAGAAATCAGCCTTTAGAACAGGCTCGGGCAGGGCGTTGTACGCTTCGAGAACCTCGGGAACCGAGGCATAGAGCAGGCGCAACAGGTGGAAAGCAACCTGGTCGGTGATGACTTCGTGAACAAAGCCCGGGTGGAGGTTGGTCCACGAGGCTTCCTGCTGGCGGAAATCGAACTCGGAATTAGCAGGAGTCCACTTCCAGGTCTGCCAGACATATGCTGGGAATTTGGTCTCGACATCGTAGGGGTATTGGTAGGCTAGCTTGTCGTACAGCGACATCTTGGACATGTCGAGTATGGGCTTCTGCACAGGAACAGGCTGGTCTCGGAGTGGGACATCGGAACCGGTACCGTGGTCGGTGGTCGAGGGGTTATTGGTCAGGTGGTCATGGTTGGAGCTGTCGGGTTTGGGAGGAGGTCGGCGGATGGGTTCGGGATCATTGGAGGTGTGGGTTTGGCGGAGTAGTATGAATACGATTATGAAGAAGGCGGCGAAGATGATGGCTCTCTTGAAGGGCATCATCTTGGCGAGTTTCTATTTTTTTTTGTTCCCTTCTTCCGGACTCCGATTCCTTTTTCCCTCTCTCTCGTCCTTGTCCTTGTCCTTGCTCTTATCTCTCTGTGTTCAAACTCGCAGCACTCGGGAGTACTTTGAAACAGTCAAGGCAATTTGTCCAAATGCATGGAGCAGGTGATTTGATCGACAGATTGCAAAGTTTAAAAAGTGGTGAAAAGTTGAATTAATTGGTTGGAAGATAAAGGAGGGTCAAAAGGGGGAAGAAAAAGAAAATAACAACAAGAAAAAAAGAAAGAAAAAAAGAATTATAAGTCTACGTGTAGTAAGTAGGGTAACCTAGGTCAGAAATTTTGATTTGCTTTGGTTTAATTTAGTTGTGTTAGTCTGTAATGTTTTAAGGTGTGAAGGTAAAGAGGAAGAGGGAGAGGGGGGAGGGAAAAGGTAGAAGTAAAAGAAAGAAAAAAAAGAAGTTGTTTAAAAAAGATGTAGATGTAAATGTAAAATGTAAATGTAGATGATAATAATAGAAAAAAAAAAAAAAAGTAGATCGTGTTTCAGAACAATTAACTTTCTTTCCCTCTTTAAAACTGCAAGTTCACTGGGATTCCTTTTTTTGGTCCGAAAGTTGGGGCTTGGCAGGAACCCTGAGTAAACCTTAGGTACCTACACTACAAGCTTACTTCCTTCCATTATTAGTCCCACATTTTATAGCTTGCGTATGCCGTCATGCCAGAATCGATTTTACTGGCTAGTGTCAAATCAGTCTGATGGTGTGTAACCCCCCCTTTCCTCCCCACAGCACTTACCTAAGGCCAAACGTTTCAGCCCCCTACCAGTGGTAGGTAGATATACAAAGTCTCTCTTTCTCTTTTTCTCTTTTACACAAGGGCAACATATATATATATATATATAACTTATAATACGAACACTTGAGACGGAAACAAGAGCTGCTTGATTCCATCCAGTTTTCTTCCTTATTTATTTTTTATTATGATTATTCTCTTATATGCTGCATACATTTCACTCTATAGGTGATAACGCTAGCCCACCGATGAGCCGAAATTCGAAGTTCAATAGCCGTCCTATCAACCTGCTAGTTGGAGATGGTATGCAACTAATCCCATAACCGACCGCACTTAGAAACCATACCATTATCAGAATAGGAACGTGCCTATTGGACCTCTTACCAAGCTCATATCGTGATTCTCCCTCACTACGTCTATCTCGCTGCGCCATCGGTGAAGAAATACGAGGCCCCAACACGATGTTACTTACGTACGCTTTTGTGGCGTGCATTCGAGTGTAGTATATATACATACAGTATGTATAGATGATTCATCTCTCTACGCATGTCTCGCAATACTCGCACGTACATTAGTTGAAGAACAGAACGGGACCTTATCAGAGCTACCGGCCTAAAATCCCACCTATAAAACCATGGTTGTATACTCCGTACCAACCCAGGTGAAGATCTATGCCAAGAATTGACGTACATGCGATCCCCGAGCCTCCGGGACCCAAACGTGATAAGTGGATATACCGATCAGCTACATAAGTACCTACCTATTATATGCTTATACATACGCGTATTCATACTACACAGGCCGCGCAAGCCACGATGGCGCAAACGAGTGTATCGTCGATCCAACCAAAATTCATCGGCGGCTACGGCTTAGTCTGACATGTTAATAAAATAGTAGGTTAGGAATGTGCCCATATGGGTGTGTGAGAGAATGGATGTCGGGCTGTCGGGGATCTCTCATTCAACTCTAGATAGTTGACTTGGCGTACCTAATTGCTTCATTAATCTCAATGTGCTAATCTTTAGGTAGGTAGTTTATTCTAAACTAGGTACCTAGCTACCTACTATAGAATAGTACTTTTACATAGGTACCTAACTTACCTAATCGAGTCAACGAACTCATGTCGTTTCAGATCAGATGCCAAGCCGAAACCATGGTGGGATCCCCCCGAAACATGCTTTCTTACTAAACCTTACTCTAAAAGCAGGCGTTCCAGACCATCCCAGCTCCTTCATTCCTAGCCCGCAGATCTTACCTCATCACATCCCTCAAGGTTCCCAATGTTGATCGGCAGCTTCAGGGTTATCTTCTAACCTACCTACTAATCTTTATTCTGGTGTATATTTTGTGACACTTTTAACTCCCGACGCACAATACAATCCAATTGTTATTGTTTGTTATACTAACTAGCTCTAAGTAACACCTTGCCCACAATGAAGACCCCCCGGGAGAGAAGAAGAAGAGGAAAGAGACCGAACTTTATCACCAACAAATGCAGTGGCAGCATAAGCCTGCATGCATACCTCGTGTCTTAGACACTCTATAAACGATCAAACTTCGAGTAGTGCGAACTCTACAGCTTTAAAACCATGGAGATTGCACTATGGCACTTGCCCAACATGCCACCAACTAGGTATTAGTGTATGGGGTTTGTTGGACCATACACACATACATATAACGGCATATCAATATATAATATGCACATACCTTACAAACCACCTGCAGCGAGCTCCAACCCCACCGGAATCCCACCGCAGATCCCGCTCCTCCCGAGACAGACCGGTTCCGCGCCATACTCGGCATCTCCTCCCTAGCAAGTGGGTCAGAGAAGAGAGCCGCGTACTTTCGAACGCATACTCCCAGGTATTTTTTATTATTTTAAATATATATATAGTATGGGTCTATATCTTTTAACGGAAAAAAAAATCTCAGGATACCTTGGTTCGCTCCACTCATCCATTCCATACCGTACTGGATGGGATAAAGCTACGCTATGTATTCGGCTGGCACGGGCTCGAGAAATGATTTCGGCGATCGCGATACCAGTCATGACAAACGGTGCTGATGAAACTTTCGTAAGCAAGGTTGCTACTCTACGAATTACATCTGCATGCAGGTACCTTCGCGAGTGGTAGGTGTGCAAGTCTTAAGCCAACCAGGAAAAGGGGGGAAGGGGAGGGAGGGATACATTGCCTCCTCTTTACGAATTGTAACCGCGCCTATAGTACTCGTGACTATGGTTTCACTACTACTACGCGCATAATCTTTAGATCCACGGTTTAAGAAAAGAGAGGGGGGGGGAATCGGCTATGTCTGTTGAAAGGCCTGGTAAGTAAATCTTTTGACTTCCGATAGGAGTGTGATACTATGATTAGATCGTTGGATTCTGTACGCAGCTACTAGGCTGGCGAGGAAGGTGCTACAGCTACCCTCAGAAATATAAAAGAAAAGTCAGCATCAGGTCCAGTACTTAGCTCGCCAATATTCTTACAACATTTTCGCTTTTTTCTTACGCCACACTTCACCGTATCTGTCATCGTGATGATGGTGTTGTATTGTGGAAATATCGGGAATGGAGGGAATGCTAGTAGGCCTTAACAGTGAGTGTCCTTATATATACATGTGTGTGTAACCTATGACAGTATCTAGTTCTCTGTTTAACTTTCGCCAAGTTGTACATAGGTCGTATCTAGGCCAGTACACATTGAGTTCCCTAATATAATGTTCTGACCCCTGAAACTAGCTGTTGTGCCTCGTTGTATGTACGACGAGACGTTAACCAGGCGCTTGTTTAGTGGGTGGTGGCTAGATGGGGGGGAACTTATGAAATACCTCGTAAACTTAAGAGGGGAGAATGACTTAAAGTATAATGAGACTAATGTTGTGATGCTAGTATCCATAGATAGAGAGGCTTGGGGAACTCGTGAGGAACTGTAGTATGCCTATTCTTCAAGAAATAGGGGGGTGAGGAAAGGATAATTCTATACTACATTGAGCCAAGGCTAGCAAACGTAGAATCCACCCCTTAAACAAGGTGTCCTGTAATTTTCTGGCTACAGTTAATGGTATTTATTAGTGGTTAGGAGGGGATAAGGAAGGTTTCTGTATATAGGTAGCAGTGACACCCATAGTTGTAGTCTAGTTCCTCGCACAACAACCTATTTATTATCTAAGAACTTGCTTGGTCCCTCGTGATAGTATTTGAATATAGTAGTCGTATCACCTGGGTATGGTGATGTACATGATAACCTATCACTATTTTTTATGACTAGTACCGACAATTAGGGTATTTTAAGATAGATAAGTTCTCTATAGTCCCCAGTAAAGGTTTTGGATTACCTCTTAATTATATAAAAATATAAGATTCCATTGAGCATTTAGTTAGATACAATACTGGTACAGGAACATGGATAGTACAGCGCTATAGTGATAAAATCATAAGACAATTATTCCGTGTATTCTCGTTTGACAAAGGAAATTTCGCTCGCTTCGCTTGGATTCGAATACCCTCCTTTTATTATCCTACAGGAATATCCAGTTGCCGGTATATTGGTATAAATAAAAAAGAGTTCCGCTTATACAGAAAAAGGGGTGAGTACATGTGACAATGATTTAAGGAAGAAGAGAATAAGGCATACATATATATGCCTTGGTGATTAGGGCGTATGCAAGAGTGCGTAGTAATAAGTTGTCTTCTCCATCCAGGACAATGTCTAGAAGGACGACAAGATGAGGCGGCTTATAGATCGTGACCTACGAGAATTGAATCAGCATCAATCCACATACATATAAACCTTTCGATCGTGCATCAACCACCCTCTTCCCCCCCTTCACAACCCCTCAAAACAAACCATCATAAATAGAAAAAGGGGCGGGGTTACTTACGACCAAGCTGCTTCCCCCTCTTGCTCACCTCCCGCGCGTGGTACTGCTTGATCTTCGCGCGGCGCGCCTCCTCCGCCGCCTCCACCTCCAGGCGCTTGACCTCGGCGCGCGCCTCGCGCACGCGCAACCGCGCCGCTTCTAGGGCCCGGTCCGCGTCGCGCTCCGCCGTCTCGGCCGACAGCACGCGCTCGCGCGCCTGCGCGATCGACGGGTCCACGTCGGGGTTTGTCGAGTTGCCGTGGCCGAAGGTGCGCGATAGGACGCTGCGATGGCGGGAAGGGGAGGATAGATCTGGGAGGGAGGGTTAGCTTTAAGTCAGGGGAAGGGGGGAGGAGAGAGAGAGAGAGAGGTTTGTGGGAGGGAGGGGTAGGGGGGAAGGGGGGAATGGGGGATAAGAGAGGAGAGGAGAGGAAAGGTAAGGTAAGGAAGGAGGTAGATAATTACCCCGGCTCGTGTGGCTTGTGTGGTAAGATGATAGAGATGTACCTGAGTTGCGCGAGTGGCTGGTGGTGCCGCTGCGGACGGTGGAGGACGGGGAAGGGGAGCGATGGCGGCTGCCGCCGAAGAGGCTGTGCTGCTTCTTCTCGGGGGCGGCGGGCGCGGGCTCCTCGATGACCTCGTCCTCGGGCTTGCGGCTGGAGAAGAAAGGCATTGTGTTTATCCTTGATTGGTAAATATGATATGCGAGGTAAAGGTTGTAGTAGGTTGAGGCGAGGCTCTAACTGGATTGGATAATGGGCAGATGGTTGAAGGATGGCACTGGTTATGAAGCGTAATTCGCTATACGATGAGAGAGTTATGAAGAAGAAAACGTTCTGTCTTCCCAACGGGGAGAAACTGGTTACTATTTGAATATCTCGACGACCTGGTGCGTGGTGGCATCATCTTGTGCACTTGTGTGACGCAAACCGGTTTTGTAGAACAAAAACAATTTAAGCCTCTTATGCCACACACCTACCTTTTTCGAGAAACAGCTAGTTTAGTAGTTAGGTTGCCTACCTAGAAATGAGTGGTGGTGGTGTTGATGATGATGACAATGATGATGCTAGAAACGGAGGGAGAGGGATCATCCCAAGAATGACGTACCGACCGTGCGGGAAGATCCAATCAGGATACCCCAGATAAAGCAAGGAGCCAATCACAGGCGGGCTGGTGACGAAATTGGGCAAAGGGATGCAGAGAGGAACCTGGCCCTCCCCCTGGACCCCTAAAATTTCTGGGAATATTGACATTTAGGACATAGTTCAACTTACAGGGGTCCATTTACTCTTCTCTGTCTTTCTCTTTTTTTTTTCTGCCGTCCCTTTTTTTCAGGGTCTTTGCCAAGGATTTACATTTTGGGGGCTGCTTTTTTATTTGCTTCCCTTTTGATGTCATAAAGATGCCATCATCATTATCGTCACCGTCTAAACCATGCCAACTTACAGGCCTGATCTGCAAAATACCGGAATACCCCAATAATGCCGTAAACCAATGTTTATGACCTCGTTTCTTATTCTCGACTAAAGGCACGAATGCAGAGCAACCTGAGACGATTTCTATAAAATCACCCAGCATTGTTAACTAGAATATGCAGACATGCAAGCTGCATGTCGCCCTACCTCATCGTGCATTCGCAAGTTTCCGATCTCGATGGTTCATTGCCGAACCAAAATTGAAGTTCCAAGCTAAAACTCCTCCCTTTTAAAACCCGTTTCCTTGTTTTTCTCTTATTCATCGAAAAACCACTTCTCATACATGCACACACTCTCCCACGAGTGACAAATGCGTGAATTTGCGCGATAACTTGTTGAAATAGTTTTCATCCGTGGCATATATTAATAAAGAGATAGATAACTTCAAAATAAACCCATAGGAAGCCGTTGTAAGTTACCCCATAACCTAGGTATAATAAATAGCAAACGTCCAAGGGGAATCTTTGATATCGATGTTGTATCTTCAACCAAAAAAAAAGGAAAAAAGGAATTTCCCCTAATGTAGCCCCTTTCCCCTCTTCACGACACATGATATGGTATGGTATATTGACGATATGCAACCCTTGACCCAACCCATTCCGAACTCCCAAAACGCCCATTTGCTCTTCCCCTTCATCTTCAAGTTCACAAAATCAAGGCTCATCTTTTGTTTTCTCGGTTCGTTTCAGCTTATCCTATACGCACTATTTCCCCCAACTGTTAGTTTCATCATACATCTCTCGCTAACTCCACTCCGCCTCCCCCTTTTCGTTATCGTAACCCCAATATATATACCTAGGTATAGAAGAGAGAAATAAAAGGAAAGAAAATAAGAGGAAGAAACTCACTCATACACCACATCCCTGCCCCTCCGCAAACAACACCCCACCCACATCCCAAAGTTCACCTTCTCCGCGTACCGCTCATCCGCCGTCCGCATCGAGATGAAAACGCGGTACTGGCCGAGCCGCGGGTCTTTCGCCGCCGCGTCGTCGTCCTCCGGCGGCCCGGTTCGGAAGCCGCGCGTTTTGCACTCGATACTATTTTAGGGAAAAGAGGGCAAGTTAGATTTAGTAAAAAGGAGTGGTGGAGAAGGAGGTATAGGTAGGGGGAAAGGGGAAAGGGGAAAAGAAGAAGGGGTAGGTAAAGGGAAAGGGGGAAGGGGAGAGAGGAGAAGGAGAGGGAGGAAGGGAGGGGAAGAGGGTTAATGCTTACTACGCCGGCGGGTCATCCCGCGTCTGCAGCCGGTGCGTGGCTTCGATCTGGGTCGCGCGCATCTTGCCGCACACGATGTCCTGGGTTTCCTGAGAGCCGCCCTACATCACCTCTCCTGATTAGAACAAGACGTGTTCCCCTTTGCCAATCCTTTCTCGCCAACTCCCCCCTTTTAAAAAAAAAAGATTCGGTACTAGCACGCAATGAAAAGGGAAAAGGGCAAAAGGGGGGGGGGCTTAGAAGAACTCACGGCAACGCTCCCGCGCCCCAAGTTCCCCGACCACGAGCCCTCCGCGAACGTGGTCGTCGTCCGCTTACTCCCCGGTTCGGACTCCGAGTCTAGCGTCACTTTCATCCGGAAATCGGACATGAGGTTTGGCGGTAAGATGGAGAGGTGCGGGTCCGGGAAGGACACCTCGCCTTCCTCTTTGTCCTGCTCCTCATCCTCCTTCACAACGACCACCTCGCGCTGCTGCTGGGTGAGCCTGTCTGCTTGCTCGTTGTGGAGGCGTCTCCTGGTTAAAATCGTTAGTACGTTTAGTTCGAGGGGCATTTTCCTCCTCTTTTCTTTCTTTCTTTCTTTTTTTTTTCGTTTCTTGCACTGTAGTTTATTTTGGCTTCTGAGGGAATCCTCGTACCTTTTCTTCGACGAGCAGCAGAACGACGAGCCGGCTTCCTGGCACGCCGTCCACCGCCTCTCGACCTCGGCCCACCCGCTGTGCCGCCGCTCTTGCGGTATGCGGTCCCAGTTGATGTTCGGCCCCAGCGTGTCCGTGTCCCAGTCCGTGTCCGCCGGGATGGCGGGTATGACGGGCGACGATGCCATCAGGGGCGGGAGGATGCTGGCGAATATACTGCGCGACATGTTGTTGTTGTTGTCGTCGTCGTCGTCGTCGTCCACTTAGCAGGCGTGAAGTTAGGTGGAGCTTTGAAGAGAAACTCTTTTCCTATTTCACCCCTCTCTCTCCTCTTCCTCCTCTTTTTCCTTTTTCCCCTTTTCTTTTCTCCTACTCGAAGTTGAGGGAGATAAAAAAGAAAGTCCTTAATGGAAAGCTGGGTAGGTAGAACCAAGTAAAGGAGCTCTTATAAGTCGGAGTAAATATAAAGAATACTCGCCGACCCGCCAAGTAGATCTGACTAAGGCGGGGAAACGAAAAGCCTCGGCAGATTCCTAAGTTGGGTTGCGATGGTGTAAGTAGGTCGGTTGGTTGGTAAGTTGGTAGGCAATATAGGCAAGGAGTATAGTATTTCCTTTATATAATCCTGTGAGACAAGAAAGACATGCCACTTATCGGGCAGACTCATGTAATCTTGCCTTTTAATTATTTTTCTTTCTTTCCGTTTCTTGGGATGGAGTGGTAGCCGGTGATTTTAAGAAACGAACGATTGAAAAGTATAGCGAAAAAAAAAACGTTGTGTCTTAAGACATTGATGTAACGATAATAATGGATAGAAACTCCGGAAAGGAAGTTGAAAGCTCCAACTGCATAAGATCCCAAGAAAAAATGGGTATACGATCGTGAGATTTTGCCCTCTCTTTCTCGCCTTTCTCTGGTTCGGAGATATAAGCTTCGAGAGAGAAATCTTAGGTGATCGTAATTAACTTGCCAGCGAACACATCATTTTGGGTGACATAGTGTAGTGTAAATAGGTAATAATCGACTGTTAGTCAGTCTTTTTCGTCTTCTTTTCCTCGTGAAAAAAGGCAGGGAATATTCCGTTCAAGATAAAGACCGCGAGAGCCGCAGGGACCCGACCAACTGGCTACACCTATTATGTATGTATATATATGACCTACGTATATGTCCATAACATACTTGTCATTGTACCCAAATAATTGGTCCTGTGTAGGTTAAACACTTTCCCGCTTTTTTTAATTTCTATTCTACTTCTGATTCCCCCGCCTCCCTGTCGTATTCGCATATACTCTACGTCCTATATACGTACCTGTATACCATAACTAGTACTACGTACGCTACGCTACGTACGTACCCGCGCTCTGCATAGTCAAAAAGAAACTATGCGTTACATGCCACACCACTAAATGGATGCATGTGTCCCTTGTGGTCTGGATCCCTGGTTCTGGGTCTTAGTCCTTTCCTCCCCCCAGATCCAAGACAGAGAAGGGGGGGTATAAGTCAGGTAAAGTGTGAAGTTGATGATGATCGGACCAAAATCAGTCCGCAAGGATTGCACCGCGCCGATCTTGGGAATAAAATCCGACCCCCCTCCCCTCGCGTAGACGGCAGTTCCGAGCTGGGTAAGGTAGGTTAGGGGGAGGTGTATGTAGAACAGAAAGCTGTTTTGTAGATAGTGTCTGCAGGTAGGTAAGTAGGACCTTATGGAGAGTTGGAAGGTTTTTTGGCTTGAGGATTAGGACTCGGCTAGTTTTATTCACCGAGACCCCGGGATCCCGGTGCTTCATGTGGTCCCGGCCCGTTCTTGTCCAATATGAGATCCATGTGCGTTCGAAAACCGCCGAGCGCGCCATGTACGGCGGAGATAAGATTTTACCCTCTTTGTCTTTTGTAGTTTTCCTTTTCTTCCATTCCACATTCAATTAAAATCCGTATTTGGCAATGTACCCATCAAAACAAACGAACGAACTCCCCATGTGGGATGGGCTTGGCTCAAAAAAGGTGGAAATTCTGCTTTCATAATCAGCTTTACATGAATCTCGGGCTTTTCGTCTCAAGTTTCGCGAGAAGGTTGATATTTATAATGTGGTAATAGAGTAGTTAGTCAGCCTTATAAACCACAGAAGGAGAAGAAGAAAAAGAAAAAGAAAAAAAAAGAAAAAAGGGGGGGGACTAGAGAGGAGAGTGTAAGCCGTAGTAATCGAAACTCCGTTGAACTGGAGAGCATGATATTGCTAAAACAAATCAATCAACCCAGGCTAGGTTATACTCTTCTGTGAAGCGTTACACAACATCTGCTTTTCATCCAATTACTAACTAGTGTAAGCTGACTATCTAAGTTCTACACTAGTAGAGACTTGACTGTGCCGCAATTTGTTACGCTGGAGAATCTAGAGAGGGGGTGGAAAGGGGGGAATAAGTCTCGGTGACTTTTTTGCTTCTTTATCTTCTATTGAAGCATTCAATACATTTTGCGATATTGCCCAGCCTTGCCTATGGAACTAATGTGACCATATCTCATTTCATCCATCCCATCCCACATCGTCACCCTGTTCTATACCATCTAGGTTAGGTAGGTATCCTACCTAAGTTTCTGATCCCTCCCCTCCCATGCTATATGGACATAGCAGACGGTGATAAGCAATTTGAGATCTAACCCGAGCGGTGACTTTTTGGTAGTGCGTTATGTAGTAGATTTAAGTCGTTGTATACAGGAAGTGGATCTCTGTGTAACACTCCCCCTTTTTGGGGTGTGTTTATTGTGTGTTTTTCTCTCCGAAACTCCACCAAGCCAACGACAATCTGTGGTCAATGATCCAATCTATTGGAAAACCTAAGCCTCATCCGTCGAAAATCACGACGTCAGGTAATTGAAAAAAAAGTGGTACTAATAAGGCGGTAGAAATCTCGTGATGTGATGATGATGGTGGTGATAATGGTGACGAGGGTGGTGGTGATGCCAATGCTGTTCGAATGGATCGCAGAAATGAATCACAGCTGCTAGCCTTGTAGGAACCAAGGTGGTATCGATGTCGGATTGAGCCATCTGGCACAGGACAACTCACTCGATTGGGACGCTGGACCGCGCTTTTTAGTCTAGCCTGGCCTCTGATCAACGACAGTGACATATATTGGGTATCGTCCCAGCGTTGAGGGTAGCAGATCGTGTCACGTCAAGAGCTAGGCTAATAGATTTGCACGTGTTTCCTACAAAATAAGTAGTTCGGCGCCGAGGTTGAGATTTTAGTGATCAAACTAGTAGCAGCGGTAAAAAGGGAGGCTTTCGTCTCGTGGGCAATATGCTACTCAACAAGAATGGGGAAATGGAATAGCCGTACTGAGTCACTTCCCTCCTTTTTCTTTTTTTTTTGTTCTTGTTATTTTTCTAATTGGTAAATAGGAGTTAGATGTATATTAATCGGTCAGTCCTGTCAGAAGTGCCTAAAAATATTAGTGTAGAGCAAGCAGACTTGTGTGTTTTTCGTTCTCTTCTGTAAACACCAGAGACGAAAACAGAGATAAGCTGGGGATTGTTCCGCCTATCCATACATTCAACTCTCTCGTCCGCCCATTTTGTCGTCTGCATTTCCTTTTCCTCCGTTTTTTATCTAGTCCCGTTCACTTGCGAGACAGTACTGGTAGCGGCAGCAGAGGCGGGTTCGATGACCCAGTCGCGCACGCCGCCCTTCCAGTCGCTAGTTCGCACGTCCTTGATGTGCACGAGGATGACGCGGACTTCCTCGCCGGCAACGAAGCACTCGCGCCCACCGTCCTCAGGCTGCTGTTGCGGATTCGGGTTGAAGACCGGGCCTTCCGAGTCGAACGTGTTGTTCTCGAGGTGCTGGTCGCGGTAGAACTTCTCTTCTTCCGATCCTTGCGCCACCAGCTCCGCCGTGCCGTTTATGGTCGCGCTGATGCTCGATACGGCGCTCGTGTTCAGGTTGATGAGGAGGGATGCTAAGCTCGAACGGTGTTCAGGCCCGGGTGAGCCGCCAGAGGGACGTCGACTATGCGTCGGCGGGCGGTGGGATACCCCTATTGGTTGTGAAGAGTAGAGGAGGGCAGATTAGTTGCCTGTCCTGGACATAGTAACAAATCTTTTGCAGACGGGACGGGACGGGACGGGACATACAGTCGTGCACTAGGAGGGACACATTAGGATTGACTAGAAGATTATTCGTCTTTTTCGAAGCGGGATTGGTGGTCATGATAATAACCGGGGCTGCCGAGTACGTCGAGGAGGGGAGGTAGGTATAGTTCATCAGCGAGACATGAGGCTGGTTATCGACGCAGGTGGCGAGGTGAAGCTAGTGAAAGAGACCATTAGGATTATGCATAACTCGGTTCCATACGTGGTCTATCATAAGAAGACTGGTGGATGGATTGGTTAGTGTTGATGGGCTTACGAAGCGGGCGTTCTCTAGACATTGTACGACTTCGGGAGGTAGAGTGCTGACGGCTTGCTTGTGAGTATCGCCAGCCGATGCCTCATGATTCAGTGAGATATGATCCATCTGGTTGTTTTGGTCTTCGTATTCTTTTCCTTTTTTTTCTTTTTCCGAAGCTATACTATTAGTAGTGGTTGATGTTATTGTGCAGTTATTGTTGTGGTTACTTTTAGGATGGTTTTGGAGGGGCTGAAGAGGTTTAGGTTAGAGAAGTTTTAGGTTAGAGGGGTTGAAGCTACGGCGGAAGTCTGGGGTAGCTCTGGACGAGACTTTCTTTGGGTCATCTAGCGTGCCAAGCCACTAGCTCCAGATATATGTAATCCCGTCCCCACATTGCCAATGACATATGCTAGGTAGGTATTATGTCACCATGTCACTATCAGTGACATTTCCTTACACAGAGTACATACATACAATGCGGCTTCAAGCGGCTTCTGATCCCACCCGCTTAGTCGCGGCCCCTATGGAATGTCTTCAACCAACCACGGCACCTTCGATGTTTACTAACTTTACTCTCTTTCCCTCTCCTTTTCCTCACCTTGTAATTGACATACTCATACTAGTTACCTAGGTTAATGAAGTTGGTATACCCTCAATCCTCCCTCCTTTTATTCCATTACCTGCGTCAAGTTATCGAATTGAATAAATTGTAAAGTAATTATTCACAATGCGTTCGATCAAGCCTAGACACCTCCGTAGACATCCCATCCCCCGCTATCTTTCCTCCGCCAGTACATCCATACAACCTCATATCACACCCATCACCTCCCTCTTAATAGCCAACCGTGGAGAGATAGCCCTCAGAATCAACAAGACCGCCACCCGCCTCGGCATCAAGACCACCACCCTATATACAGACCCAGACGCCTCCTCCCAGCATGCTGCCTGCTCGCCCAATTCCATCGGTCTGGGTGCCGCGAACGGGTACCTCGATGGTGAGCGCATCGTAAAGCTAGCTAAACAGCACGGCATCCAGGCCCTGCACCCAGGATATGGATTCCTTTCCGAAAACTCGGCTTTCGCGCGGCGGTGCGAGCAGGAGGGCATTGTGTTCGTCGGTCCCCCCGCCCAGGCCATGGCCGACATGGGCGACAAGGCCCGCAGCAAGGAGATCATGACCAAAGCTGGAGTGCCGTGTGTACCCGGCTACCACGGCAGCGAGCAGGGCGAGGCCGAGCTGCTCAATTACGCCCGTGAGATCGAGTTCCCTGTCTTGCTGAAGAGCGTCAAGGGAGGTGGTGGCAAGGGTATGCGTATCGTGATGGAGGAGGGCGAATTCTTGCAGCAGCTGAAGAGCGCGCGGGCCGAGGCGCGGGCCTCATTCGGCGAGGGTGGCGAGGTCATGCTGGTAGAGAAGTATATTGTGCGGCCGCGACATGTCGAAGTGCAGGTTTTTGCGGATAAGCATGGGAACTGCGTGGCTCTGGGTGAGAGAGACTGTAGCATCCAGCGACGGCACCAGAAGATTCTCGAGGAGTCACCGGCCCCAGACCTAGACGACGTGACGAGGCTGGACTTGTGGGAAAAGGCGCGGACGGCGGCGCTAGCTGTGGGATATGTGGGCGCTGGCACGGTCGAATTCATCTTTGACAAGGACACTGGGGACTTCTATTTCATGGAGATGAACACACGGCTGCAGGTCGAGCATCCAGTGAGCGAGATGGTCACGGGAACAGACCTCGTCGAGTGGCAGTTTAGAGTGGCTGCGGGCGAGCGGTTACCATTAACGCAGAAGGATATTATAGACCGGATAGCAGAGCGAGGTGCCGCGATCGAAGCGCGCATATACGCCGAGAACCCCGAGCGCGGCTTCATCCCCGACTCCGGTACGCTGGTCCACTTGACTACCCCCAAGACCGATGAAGACATCCGGATCGACGCTGGGTTCGTGCAGGGCGACACCGTAACCGAGGCCTACGACGGCATGATCGCCAAGCTGATTGTCCGCGGCAGCGACCGCGAGACGGCGATCCGCAAGATGGAGCTCGCGCTACGCGACTACGAAGTCGTCGGTCTAAGCACCAACATCGAGTTTCTGAAGCGGCTCTGCAAGTCCCCCGCCTTCGTCGCCGGCGACGTCGAGACCGGCTTCATCGACAAGTGGAAGGCCGAGCTGTTCGACCCCGTGGCCACCCCACCCGAGGTCTACGTCCAGGCCGCGCTGGGCCTGCTCACCGCGTCGCAGCCCGCGGCGCTCGCCGCCCCGCACGGGGACACCCTCGGCTTCGGCCAGAGCACCGGCCGCGAGAGGAAGTTCTTCTTCAAGTCGCTCGACGCGCTCGACGCGAAAGAAGGCGAGATCGTGGAAGTGAGCCTCGCACAGAAGGGCACCTCGCTCTTCGACGCGACGGTCACGCGCACAGGCGCGGACGCGCAAGTCTTCGAGAACATCGTCTCATCCCCCACCACCTCATCCTCCCTCTCCTCTGCTGCTCACAGCTTAACGACGTTCTTCCCCGACGCGCGCATAGAGACCACGGTCGTACGCGATGATACTAATGATAGTAACCATAAGATCACCGTGTTCCAGCGTGGCGCTAAGACTGAGCTGCTCCTCGCGCGTCCCGCCTGGTACGACAAGGCCCTCGGTGTCAGGGAGGCGTCCGCTTCGGTCGCGGCGCCAATGCCGTGCAAGATCCTGAGGAACGAGGTGCGCGAGGGGGATATAGTGGCGAAGGGGGATCCGCTCGTGGTGTAAGACATATTACCCCCCCCCCCCCCCTTTTTTTTTTTCCCTTTCCTTAAGTTTATTCTATATCGCAATGGTTGATTTCACTAGCACATTGGCTAATGCTTAATTCCCTTGGGGGAAATAGTATCGAGTCGATGAAGATGGAGACCGTGATCCGATCACCCCAGGACGGAATCATCAAGAGGCTTGCGCATAAAGAAGGGGTGAGTATTTCTTTTCTCTCCTCTCCTTTTTTTTCAACCCTCCTTTTTTCTCTCTTGTTCTTTCTCCCTTTTTCTTTATAGTTCCTAACCCCCCCCCCCTTTTCCCCATCCCCTTAGATTCCGTGTCAGGCAACCTACGGCCGAGTAGCACCGACGAAAGGGATTACTAATAATGTATGTGTTTAAAAAATTAGGATAAGTGTAAAGCCGGCACTGTACTGGTGGTCTTCGAAGAAGAAGGGGAGAGCGCGGGGAAGGAGTAACACGTCATTGGATAATAGGGGGGGGGCGAGGAGGGGATAATAGGGGGCGGGGGAGAGCTAAGGGGTTTTTATTATTGCAAATTTACATTGGGGATATCTTGCTTCTACGTATAGGTTGGGCAACTTACTTGTTCGGCGTTGAAATGTTACTGGGATGAACGGTGACCCAAAATATTCATACTACTAGTAGTTACTTGTTTATATGTGTGTGTGTTTCCCGCTGTTCTCGTCGTCCAGAGAGGCGTTTTTAATAACCACTACTGCTACCTAGATACTTACTGGGTAAGTTTAGGAGGTATACCCCAGGGGGTAGTTTAGTTTTCCCAAAATATTAATATCTCAGTTTAGATATAATAAGTAACGTAGGGAACCTAGAAAAGAGTTAATAGAATATGGGTTTGGCCTCGTTTTTCTCGTTCTGGGTTTGGGTTTGGGTTTGGTATAACCTAGTAAGTTTATACATCTTGACTTTGTTATTTGTATTTCTTTGGTGCTAGATTAGGGGATAGATAGTTTCTCCCCCCCTCCCCCCCGACTCCTCTGTATTTTCCAGGTTCCCACGATATTCTCAGAACTGAGCCGAGCTGAGTCGAGTTCCCCGCTTGGACGGCCATATTCCCATATGCACGTCTGTCCATCGATATATACACCACGCTATTCTTGCGCTTATAATGCGCAGACTACCTTCCTGCGAAATGCCCTTAGCGTCCAACTTTTTGCCTCTTGAAATTTGCGTAATGGTGGTTAACTTGGAGCCCCTATTTCCGTATCTCCCTCTTTTTCTCCGCCCCCCTTATCCATACGTAGTCTTACAACCCCGATCCGTAAATCAACTTTCAAATCGGGTTTCTTCGTCTATTTTCTCTTTTTTTGCTGGAATCGTCTTGATGTCGAGTAGTCGTAAGTGCGGTAAGGCTCGATAAAATTCAAGCTATCTTCCTTCTCTATACTCCCTTTCCTCCTATCTCTGTAGGGAAGATCGGGTCTCGTTTCGTCTCACCATCGCTTCACCTCCAATCCTCCCTTCTCAGTTTTGCTTTTTCTGCTTTGCTTGCGCTATCAACTGTTGCTTGATTGTCTCGGGCAAGGGCGGAGGTTCCCGACGCTCTGACTTTTTGAACTGGGGCTCTATGATGCCGAGCTGGTGAAATACGAAGAAAAGGAAAAGAAAAATACAAGTTAGCGAGAGAGTCCTCATCAAGAGTCTGTCAGGGGACATATGTAATAAGCTATTGCGAAAGAATAGAGTGGGAGGGGAAGGTACCATGGCAAACATCCGCCAGACGGGTTCGGAAGGCTGCGCTCCCACGCCGATCCAGTATTTCGCGCGTATCGTGTCGATTTTGATGTCCTTGTGCAGCTTGCCCGAGTCATCGTACGGGTCCGCCTTGGGCATGGGATCGTAGGTACCTATAACCTCGAGGGGCTTGCTGTTGCGCGCGGTTCTGTGGGGGGTGGAAGGAGGAATTGGGATGTTAGTCAATTGTTGGTCGGTGCCATTGTTGTTTTCGGTTATTATAGTTACTGGTAGGTCTTTTAGGGGGGGGGTATGGATATGGATACGGGTATGGTTGTAGAATGCTTAGGTTGGGGCAGATAGGAAACGAACCTCGCATGCGCAATGACGATGTTGTAGAACGGCGCATTCCTGCGGCCGAAGCGCGCGAGTCGGATCTTGACGACCATCGTGTTATGGTGTTACTGTCGCTGTGGTTGTTTCGATCAATACCTTCCGTCCACACATTAGATGGACCAATATAAAATTATTGATCTTAGGACGGAGATAGAGGGACGGAGGGGAACGGAGGACTTCAGGACGCAGCGGGATCCATTTTCGATAAAGCTTTTTCGATAAAGCTTTTGGGTGGGGCGCCGGTGAGGGTTTTCTTCCGATCCAGCCAATTAAATCCAAGCTACCCGCCCCATTTCCCTGATTGAGATCATCGACCAGGGTGGCTTACAGCCAATCATACAACGCAATTGGCGGGATCTCTGCTTGCCTCGTGATGTCAGTCGACAGATCCGTGGTTCCGTCATTTCTACTTCACTACTATTAAGTACGGTAGTACTACCTAGTAGTTCCATGTTCTTCTTTTCTCTCCCAATTAAAATCTTCAAGTATTCAACGTCACGAATAAATCATCCGTCCACAAGATTGATATACAACTTATCCCAGGTGGAAACAAAGTGTTTTTAGTCACCTTCGGAGTGATAGTACTATCAACATGGCTCTTAAGGTAGGTATCGAAGCCCGGACCCCTTATAAGTCCCTTACAAGCCACTCGACTTACACCAGGCGCCACCTATCATATAGACGCTCTCCGCCAAAGCGGCTGCTGCTCTCGACAAGGAGCTCATGACCACCGGTGCTTTTTCCATAGACCAGCTTATGGAACTTGCCGGTTTATCCGTCTCTCAAGTCGGTATGCGATATTGATATCTGTACCTCATAATCCACCCAAGCCTCACCACGCCCGTGCAAGCGACATATGTTGACTAGTGTTAGTCTACCGGGTGCACCCACTAAACAAGGGCAAGCGTGTACTTGTAGCGTGCGGTCCCGGCAATAATGGTGCGCGATCTTGGCCCTAGTTGCTATCACCAAGTAAGCACTCACCAAGTCAAATGCATATCTAGGTGGTGATGGGCTGGTAGCCGCTCGTCATCTTCGACATTACGGATACCAACCCACCATCTACTATCCAAAACGGAGTAAAAATGAACTCTATCAGGTATGTGAAAATATCGCTGGATCCTCATTCTAAGTCGGTGTATCCCTCTTGATTCCTTGCTTCTCATTACATGACCTCCGGGGCCCGCCAGCCTGGCCATGGATTAAAAAATAAATAAACGAATTATAAAATTAAAAAAAAAAGAGAACATCAGCCACTCATCTGCTCCACATCATTCATCCTCATATCGGTCCTTCTAATTCCTCAGCCCCATACGCTGATCATCGTATTTTTACATAGCGGCTCGCTAAGCAGTTGGAAGACCTTGAGGTACCCTTCGTGGATGACTTCCCAGCTGCCGTGAGCTCGACAGATCATATCGTAGATGCGGTATTCGGTAAGTAGTATACGATGCTTTTTCAGTGACCTCGCGGCGTGTGAAGCTCATCCTGGGATCAGGTTTTAGCTTCTCGGGCGAGGTCCGTGAGCCGTTTCCCGCTGTAATTCGAGCTCTCGAGGAAACCAAGATCCCCGTCACGTCGGTCGACGCCCCATCCTCCTGGAACATTGAAACTGGGCCACCAGAATCCGGCCTGGGAAGCAAGTTCAATCCTGAGTTTCTTATCAGCCTCACAGCCCCCAAACCATTAGTGAAGCACTTCAGGGGTCGCCATTTTATCGGTGGACGGTTCGTTACCCATTAACTCGCAATGCCGAGGCTCTGCCTTTGCTGACGTACCGAAAGCTTTGTCTCTCCATCCATCGCTAAGAAATATGATTTCGAGGTTCCGGAATACCAAGGCCTCGACCAAATCGTAGAGGTTGGCTCCGGAGGCCAGAAACTCTGAGCCTGGAGGCTTGGGCAAAAGAAGCGTGAGCCGAAGACTCCTGCTTGCCCTGGAAGCTCCTGAAGCTCGCGTGCCTCTTCAACTGACAATGCAACCTCCTGTTCGGCTGTAGGGACACACGGGACTAGGACACTTCCCTTCCTCCATGTCTTCCTGCACATGAGCTATACCTCTTAGACAACGTAGTAGCGGAGGGTGGTAGTACCGGCAGAACTCGACATAAACAAGATATCGTTTCCCGCAGACTGGGCATTCCGAAGTGTGCTCAGTGCACATTAAAGCCGTGGGCTCTGATTGGACGGAGTGGACACTTGAGTGTTTTCTGTAAAAGAAGACTTGGGAGAGATAGATAGCAGCGAAGCGTAGTGTAGTCCAGTCCCCGGGAGGAACAATTGCTTCGAGAACAATAACAATAACAACGACTGACTTGACATACCATTCGCATCCGCGTTCAATGTGGCTGAAATATACTTTTTGCTGTGGCTTTCTCACCCCATGAAAGCAGAACAGACAGAAGACAACTAAAGCATAAAATATATGAAAGAGAGGTTTTGTCGTACATAAGACTCGAACGAGTCGCCACCGATGACAGAAGGGGTACATCAGTAGTGATGGGGCTTGACCAAACTCTTGTGGCGACTATAGGACATGTGAGACACGTAACCGAAGAAAGGCCTGACAGGTTTAGGTACTTTAGGTTAGGTAAGTACTATTTCTGATTGCTGAACCTTTTTCAGCAACATGCCAGGCATACCTACCCCCTTCTCACCTTTTTTTTCTTTTCCCCTGGTGCTGTCCCGTCAAGCAGAATTTAGGTAGCTGTAATGTCGGGCCGGAGCAAAAGCTCCTTGCCACGTGTGATAGGTCCAAGTGCCTTTAAACGCAGCGCTTACCGTATTTGCTATTCGTTAACCCCTGGAAAGGAGGAACCTCCGTTCTCCATTCTCAAGTCTCTTTTTGTCCCTGGTCGTCAGCAAATACTATGTACTTTCCATCTAGACCTTTAACCTTTTTAAACTACTACAACCCCCCGCCCTTCTCTGAAGTCCGACCGATCTTCTCATCCACTTTGCATCTTTCAAATCGAAGCGAACTTTTTTTTCATGCAGGTAGGATGGTATAAGCCATAAATCTATTTACTAATCCCGGAGTGGTTAAAGAGAAAAAAAAAGGTAAAGCCAATATAGTATCAGCAAACAAACATTGCATTCATATATATATTCTGTTGAGATACGCCCTGCGTTCGGGAACGAACTAGAACGTACCAAGCCACCTCAAAGAAGAATTATTCCCCCATGTTGTTGTTCAACCTGGCGAATGTGGACCACTGACGAGGATCATGGTACCAAGCAAGGAGATCTGCAGCCGAATTGAGTACAGTAGTGGCGATGATCACCGTCGGATCCCAACGTCGACATATCGACGGTTCGGACAGCCCTACGTACAGGTAGACAGATCTCTCTGTCTTAGTATGGTGCCCCTGCCAGGTGCATGGTTTAGCAGGCAGAAAAAAAACGTATTCATCCCTCGGTATTCATCATTGTTATAGTGGTTTTTCAGAAAATCCATTACTATACACTCGTCCTAAGGAAAAAGAAAAAAGATCGTCCCCACCTGGAAGCTGAGTTACACTATTATGGATGGACAGACGACCCCCTCCCCTCCCCACCGGCGTTTTCACGATTACTTAAGTGGTATACTCCCCTTCCAGCCTACTTTTTTAACTGTGGGGCCCAGCGAAAACGTTCACTCAGAATATATCTTTTCTGCAGCGCCCCCCAGTAAAAAAAAAAGGGCTGGAAGGAGAGTATATCATGTGAACCTGTCACATGCCATATAAAAATTCCCCGTTCCCCACGATGCCTACAATACGAATGCCTCTCTTTAAGTTATCACGAAGGTTACTAATTAACTTTTGGGTATAGTTATGGTATCATTATCAGCGCCATCCTCACCACCGACGTCGCCATCACCACAAGCACCAACGCATTTTGAGTCATTCTCTCGGGTTGGTCATACCAGATCATGTCTTTTTTTCTTTCTGCATTTCTTTTCAATATCGCCACCGCCGGGTTCCGGCTTAACTAATACTCTTTTTATACATACCTGTCAAACCAGGGTCAGCAGGTTTAATTTCAGACTAGGATTATTTTCAATGCCGGGTGATGCCATTTTGATTTTATTTTGATTTTATTTTCTTATAATTCCAAGGTATGTACTAGCCTTAACGCGCCGCGGGCCGACGACGACAAAGAATGGAAAAGAGGCTCGTGTTAAGTTTTTTTAAGCGTTGAGTCTTTTCTTCCCCCCGAACTTCCGGTAACCGAGATCTTCAGGAACATTAAACTCAATCGCTGTCCCGCTAGGATTTACCATGTTTCTTGTAAAGACTTTCATTGGATGCGCACTATATATAGGTAGGCGGTCCCTCCCCCTTTAAGTGCCACCACCACCCACACTTGACCCTTATTACGTAGTAGTACACTATATAAGCTTACCTAGTGAATCAAACCGATTTGATTATTCGTGCTGCGCATGCACCAGTCCCAATGACCTCTTCCAAGGTTACAGTCCACGCTACATATGTAGTGTAAAACCGACAAGGAGGATTGCATTGGGGCTTTTGGGCTGCACAACATAGCTTTCAGTCAGGTGGTGAGGAGAAAAAAAAAGAAGAAGAATGGAATGTTGTAGAAAAACCAAGATGTCTCCAATTGTCGACGAGGTAGGTAATCCCTCTTCACCATCTCACCTCGGATCTCCTTTTTTGGAGAGGAGCCATTGCATTCACGAGGCTTCTAGAAATTCTCTATACCAGGTCAGCTAGTTCTATTTCTACAAAATCGGCGTCTTCCGTCCTCCGCTCCACACGCGGCGATAAGTTAGATGCAGATCAACACCTCCACTTTTAGAGGACTGTGTAGTTCTAGCGGAAAACTTCCAAACAAGGTAAGCTGGTTATACATATGTGCACTATACTTAAATAATAGACGTATACACTATTAGACTAGAACCCAAGAAAATAAGAAAAGAGGGACAGCCAAGCGCACGGGAATAACGACAACCGCCCGTCCGCCCATCCCGCAAACACGACGCCCGAAGGCTTGGAACCGTCTTCGCCACATCTAGGTAAGGCATGTAGGTTAATCATGTATGTATGTACGTACATTGTGTACATCTCGCGTGCTAGCCAAATAACGTCGCCCAACGTAACGTGCATATACTTATACAAATATATGCTACTCGCTTACACCCACATAAACACAGGATGATGAATGATATATCGTGTAAAGATGAAAAGAAAAGGAAAAAAAAAGGTATTGATCATCAGGGCCAATACACAGAAAAAGGGAGGGGCGTTATGGCATTGGGCGGTGCAGCCGGGTCTAGCATGTCATCGTCGTCGTTGTTGTACACTAGTAGTTGGTGGTGTAACAAGACGAACGGGTTTGACAAGATACTATGTACTTCTGTGGGCAATTATGGCCTACTAGGTACATGCTAACCTATATTTTACGTAGGTAACACGTCGAAACAAGTCTATATCCGGGACCCCCATGTGCACTAGAACGGAAATCTTCCAGTCGGATCTTCTCCCCCTTCCTCTTTGTGTTCCCTGTCCCCGCATAACCCACCAGGCTTGCATTTGCCACATTACGCTAAGCCACACCGTGGCTGAAGCTATGAGGCTAGACTACGCATCATGGATATAGCTGCATAGGAGGTTTTTGTACCCCTGGGGAAAGAAAAAAAAAAAGTCAATTACGCCTTAGAAATCTTCCTTTGGGGGAAAGTCCAGGAACCTACTATTTTCCTGGGGCGAATAATTGAGCTAAGCTAAGCTGACCATGGATTGAAACATAGAACTAGGGGAGGGGCTTAGATATTTCCCGTTGAGAAAAGGGTTACGGCCCAGCCTCAAACGATAAGTTCACAACTTCATCAACACTCAACGGCCTATCACGGCTTTGCCTCACTCACCCCTTCCCTCGTTCTTATCTTGTCCTGACCACCCTTTCTTACCCCTGACAGGGTAGGTATTCAGGCGGACAGGGTCAAGTTGTTGTTGTAGTGGTATGTACCTATAGCCACAGTGTATAGAAACGAAACATTGCCACCATTTGTTGTTACTGTTGTCCTTTTCGTATGGAAATGATAGGTAATCCAGAGTCCTGACTGTGTCCATCCATAGGTAGAACTTTTGATTACGTTACCTGCCCTACCGGATATCTTTCTCCCCTTTCTCCACAACGTAAAACGTTAGGTATATGGATATGGTATGGTAGTATGGTATTGTATTATCTGTCTTTTACACTCCTCTACATTTCCCCACAGGGGCTGTTGTAACGTATACTTTTTTTTTGCTTTTCTCTTCTTGTCTATCTCTCGGGAGCTTTTTTTGGCTGTGACTCATGCTGAGTTGGCAGTTAGAATAAGTAAGGCAAGGTATTAGAGAGACGAGGCAAGACTCCTTCGGTGTCGAAAACAACTTAGAGGGAAAAAAGAACAACTCAATATGCGGTAAGGCACAATGATTAGCCTCCATACGGCGTTGCGTGAGTTGTTAAGATACCGAGGTGGATAGCTAGCTATGGAGGGCGAAAGGAAAAAGGACACGGTAACAAGATGTTTCATAGGAGCACCAGGAAGAGGAAGAGGGGAATCGAGAAAGTTTTGTTTACGCGTGAGTTGGCGGTGGGAGTTGCTTACTTCGTTGGAACGGGACACTTATCTGCCTACATCCTATGTAACCTACCGACTTCCAATAATCTATACAAACCTGTACATAACCTACATAGTCGATCTAATCCTCCTACCTGGTCCGAGAAAGTCACACAGGTGTCATGCGTTAGTGTATCAAAAGTTTCTTTTCTTTGGACGAGCAACCAAACAACGACAATAATAGTTCTTATCATCATAGTGACAACTCATGACGGAAAACACATAACCTAACCTAACTGTGAGGAGCCGCGCTGAGCTTGGCTGAGAAAACCAAAACCAAAGAAAAGGAGACTGTTCGTATGCACACAAGCCACGTTGCTCTGCGTAGTCACCCAGACAGCCTGGTCCCTCGCGGCAACAACAGTTGCGTTTTCCCTCCACCTGGGTCTCGCATCGTGGCAGTAAGTAGCTCAATAGATTATTCCTAAGCCGGAACTTGCTTAACGCAGCAGGAGACAGAGATATACCCAGGGGAGGAGGAAGGGGTGAGCATGCAACGGTTAGGCGTAATTGCAGGCAGACATGCAGATCTGTAAGGCGAAAGAATAAAACGCAAATGAGGTTGCTGGACTAACCTACATACTAATAATGTACGTAGGGTACTAGGTGCCTAACCTAGTCCCCTGTTTCTTTTTCTGCTTCTTGTCTGTGGGGAGGGCGCGGGCTGGATATGACAGCTTACATACCAGCTGGTTCTCTGGGAAGATTCTATTTTGTGTTGCTCAGTTGCGTTTGTTTTATTTCTTTGCTTTGCTTTACTAGTGAAAAGGGGTAGGTCGCCCGGAGGTTTTGCTCCTGTCTGCTTTCTTTTTCTTTTTTTTTGTTCTTGCTTGCCGCTTGTTCCATGCTCCCCCCTGATCTACATTACATTACATATATATATACCGCCTGTTACTACCTAGGTTAGCTCAGTCTGGGTTAGCCTGGTTTAGCTTGGGTACTACTTGGGCAATACTCTGTTTCTATGCCGTGTCACTGGGGAATATGTGTGTATTAGGAAGGAGGATAGCATGGGATAGGACAAGAGAAGAGAGGAGCGAGTCGGTGGGTTTACGAATGATGGGTTGTTTGGGGTTAGGATACTAAGGAGGTAGGTACTTTGCCAATTCTTTCACTAGCATAGCGAATGGAAATGCAGTTAGAGGTAGGCCTTGGGTTGGGGGAGCAGATGGTCCGGAAACTGGAGCTTATTACAAGGGGAAGTTGGAAGTGAAGCTTGACTACTTAGGTAGGTGTGTTGGGTATTCGATGTTCAGAATGAGATTAAGTGATTATAACGGATCCAACCTAATACTCTCCCCGTCCCTTCCCTTCTACTCAACTTCAATAACCTGTGTTGTGTCATCATATACAGTCTATGACACATACTTAACCGTATATATCTGTTAACTAAATTCACTGGCTATGCTGAGGCAGGTGCATTATATACATATATGACACCCGAATGACCTTACAACTATATCTGTTAGGTAGACTAGCATTACTAGATATTCATAACTAGGAAGGTGAACACATATTCTGTAACATATACAGAACCTTATATATCTACTAGATTATAGAACTTGAAGATGATATATTGATATACACATTATGACATCTAAAAACCTTGTATACTATCAACTAAGTTTACTGGAGTCATGATACTAGGTATGCTGAAAAAGGTGCTATATGTACTCTGAGGGATATAAAATACCTGGTCCTGACCTAGGGGTCCTGTCAGTAAACTATTACCATTTCAAACTTGATACTACTATCTTTACCTCGAGAATATCGATTCGCTTATCAAGAGACCGCCAACACCACTATCATCAACTTGGATTAGCACTACCTGCACTTCGAAATTGATATTACTTTCCTTATTTTGAGTTGACAATATTCTCGCTTTAAGACCTCTAATAATACCCTCATCATCTAGACTCTCCAGACTAGTTACATGAACGCTTCAGTTTTCTCATCATCGCCCTCTTGCTTTTCCTCAGTTCAAGTAGATATGGTGGCTTCGGCTCTAGGTATTTCACCAACATCTTTACATCAAGCATTCCCCTTTTTTTAAACCACAACCTTCATGTGGTGCATTTATTATTCCTATCCGTGTCTTTTTATATGCCTATCATGAATTCCTGCACCCTCAGCCGTTAATATCATGTGGCTTACCATCATCATCTTACGCCAGGCGGCTGTGGTCGAGGCCTCACGCACACCACGAAACGTTCACGGTTCGCCTCATATGAATAGAGCTCAGACCTACAAACTCGCTACTTGTTGTAGGAAGGAATCAACTTATTCCACTTGCCGTGGCCTTTTCACTTTGCACATATACAGCATCTTGCAACACCCACACTCCCGCATTACGCGGCTAGTCTCCCCGGACCGCTCATGCGCGCGACACAGCCCCCCTTCCATCTTCAATGTGTATGCTAGGATAGCCCCTGGTCCCTCACAGCCTCATACAACTGAGGGTAGGGGGTCCCCCCTATTCCAGTTCAGTACCTCATCGAGCGTTATATAATTCGAATACTAGAGTGTACATTGCGGTATTGGTCTTGTTTAGTCGCGCGTTTATTACCCTGAGTTGGCAGCGGAATGATATTGGAGTAAGACGATAAGTGAGGGATAAGGATAATGTTACGCCTCAGCTAAGGGGGTAATTGTATAATACATAATTGAACCACAATGAACATTTGGTCATTGTGAGAACCTTTTGTCTCATTGTAAAACGGGGTTACTCAGCACTCTGTCGTAACAGATAAAGTATATTCGCCCATGTGAGGGTCTAAGGTGGGGATAAGCACGCTATATATATGTAGTAGGAGTATAATACCATATAGTGGGGTGGTAGCCCCATATTCTAACAGCTTAGTCCCTCGAGACACTTTATTCACCTTGTATCTTTTCTCAAGGGCTCTTTCTAGAAGTGTGAGTTAGTATTGGCACGAAGGACGGGACGACAAATTAGGGAAGGTCCTGACATATGCTAATGAGAGCAGTTCAACTCTCGGTTACCCAATATTGAGAGAGGTACTATACTTGCTTTGAAGTGTCCTGCGCACTAATTGACCAACATCCGTACATTGTCCGTAGCCTAGGGGAATGAAGGTGAATAGAAAATATGGTGGCACGTGCTACCGCTCTTCTTGATCTACACTGATCTAGAATTGCCATTATAGATCACCAATATAAAACAAGTTATAGTTCTGTTATGGTCTGCTAAATCCTCGTGGTCAAGCTCTTCAGTCTGTCGGCCTCTGTATCGTAAACCTGATTAGAACTTTTCTCCTTGGTTGATTTGGTCAAAGAACGACCACTAAAGTGGCCTGTCTGGTGAAGGGTGGTATGTAATCCATCATATTAAGAAACAAAATGTGATCAAGACGACGGGCAAGGTATTCAGCAAAAAGACCCTGCTCTATATTGTGGCTCTGTAGCATATATGGATAAATAGGGGGGCACATTTCTCTGTGTGGCTGAAAGCCACAAATCCAGCTACCCTATATGTACTAGGTATCAAGTACTAACATCAACTATTGAGATCTGCTCTAAGGCCTTTGATCACTACTAGTACTGAAAGATACTCCTATGTAGGGGGGTTGAAGCCTACAAATAACCACACGATCCCGCGTGGTCTGATTTAACAACCTCTATATATGTAATAAATTTGAAGTCGGCAAGGATTATGTATATTACGAAACTTTACTAAAAGGAGTGAAGTCAGTCTTTTATAGTTAAAATCGTCTTGCTACGAATGCATTTTCTTAACCCTCCTTCCCCCTTCCTTCACCGTCTCCCTCCCTCTTTTTCCTTTTTTTCTCCAAAGTTTTTTTTTAAATTTTCATACGACTTCAAGCTTATCCTCTAACACTGTAATAACATATGTGAAGGCAATTTTCATTGTTTCTTTTGGCTGTGATTTGTGATATGAGAAAAAGGCTGGAAAGGGTACTTTAAGTACCACGGAGGGGCTTGAAGATAGCCCATTTCGTCTTAGAGCCGGCCAGAAGAAAGGTAGCCCAGGTGTTGCAAGGAAAGCGGCCCTCATACTGCATCTTGGGCTTGTGGATCGTCTTCTCGGTCAGTATAATAGACGCGTTTAGCATTACTCCGATATCTGTCGTGCCGACCTTGGTCCCGTACAGGTTTTTAGTCTTGACGCCGAATGTGCACGTTTTATGTGTTGCCAAGCGAACCCAGTCACCGTTGGGCTTGATGTCGATGAGGGCGGCCAAGAGGAAATAACCCATGTTCTAGGAATATGCACAGTCAGCTTTGCACACACACACACACATATATATATATATATATACTCTCTCTCTCTCTCTCTCTACATATATATATGTAACAGAAACTTACCCTAGGCTGAGATACTATTTGGGCAAGCCACCTACAATCCTCCGTAAATGGAGAGCCATGCGTGGTACGATCTGTGAAATACATCGAATATCCGCATTGGACGGACTTGTGAGGCTTGTGATGTAGATCTACGGGCCGTGCCTCGATGGAAGCGTCCTCATCGTCGTCGGGTGTACTTCCCCAGTGGTCACGAGGTAGTGTCCCGCCCCAATTACCGTCAGATGTATTAGCCCAATGACTGTCAGGTGTAGTGCCCCAATAGCCACCGGGTGTTGCATTATAAGTTGAGACAAAGCGGACACTGGGGTGGAGCTCTATGTCCTCGATAAACCCATTGGGGTGGTAGAAGGTATGCGTTGAAGAACCTTCAAGGGGAGGATGCACCGCAGCTCCGAGGACAGTCCCCGCGAGAGACAAGGCGAGGACTGTAAAGGTTTGAAGCATCGTTATGTGTTTATATTTAAACTCAAGAGCGTAAAAGGTGTAGTGGAAAGTATGGCTAAAAGAAAAAATATGCTGTTGAACGAAGATAGGAATTGTTGTCTAGTTTGAACCGGAAGATTCGAGGGGGAGAGCTCGGGTTTATATAGACGAATTCCTTAGGAATGGACTGCAAGAAGATGGGAGTTTATCTTGTATCCGAGAGACACCCGCAAGTCATTTCGAGCACAGAGATCCAAGATCACCGAGTGAGCCCGGGTGTTATTCACCTTATAGCATTACCATCCTATCATTTCCCTGTATATCTAGGTGATCTAATGGGGTTCGCCGAACGCAATAGAACCCTAAAGCTACATAGTTTAGTCTGTATTGAGGTTTCTGATAAGTCTTGATACACACACATACACACACAGAGAGATGATACCTAATGGGATAGAGCCATCCTATGATCTCCGTTACCGAGTACGACAGCAGTTCCACAACGGTCAACGACATGGTTAGAATTGGCACAAGCTTTAGGAAACTTTCCCAAGTAGAATTCGGACCCTCTGCTGGCTAGAAACCCCTATCATATTGATTAGACCTAGGTGTATTATTCCTGATTTATCAGGCTATCTTTATCAGTCTCTTGGGTGGAAATATGTGAGAGGTAGAACAGAGATGAGAGCATCAGAGTTAGGGATCAGACAAATTGAAAAGTATCGATCCGGAAATGTCTGTGTCTAAGAGGGGAGGCCATAACTTAACTTTTCAAAGTTTATTTCACTTTACTATTCTCCTCAAGGAAGCAAGCATTCTGGTGCTGTTTGTGCTGTTATTACAGCATCATATATGATATAGTGGGGTCTCGGGAGTGGTGTGCTAGACCATGGGGTGCAAGTATTGGTATCAGAAGTGTGTAAGGTTAGTTGTAGTTTTAGTCTCTAGGCCACACGATAACATCGTGATTGCCTAAGCCTTTGCGAAGGTGTCCGTGACATAAGGTGTATATGTTGAAGTCTAAAATCTAACGGATAGAGCAGGAGAGGGAAAAAAAAAGAACCGAAATACTTGGGGAGGAAAGTGATTTATTTATATACTTACTATCTCCATGTAGAGCCAATGCCTTTAAAGCAGCTTCCAGATCAACCCCTGACTACCTAGACCTGAACCCGGTCAGTCTGACTTTCCACCTGTACCGGACAGGGTTGACTCACTGACGCCCTTTTAGAACTATGCACGAGGCGACAGCAACCATCCGAACCGACCCGGTCAAACCAATGAACTCATCATAAAACTTACAAGGAGCAATCGTTTACTTGATTCTAAAGTCTAGCTCTTTTGTCAAACGGAAATAAACACATCCGATCCTTCCAACCAGGCGGAAGCTGTATCTCAAGGTTCAAGATAGATGGTAGAAGGAAGAAGGTAGGTATGTCAGGTACTAGTATGATCGGGGTATGATGTAGTACGTCAAAGCTATTTAGGTATCTCATCAAGGAAACCTAATAAAGGCCACGGGCATCCAATTATCACTTTTCATCGAACCATTACTTTTATCAATTATCTTTTTTAGGTGTTAGCTTGGTTTTAGATCACAACAACAACATTCATTCTACTTCCCTAGGTTCAAATTATAAATTTTGTGTTATATTTGTACAGGACAATAATCATGGATAGAAGCTATATACCACCCTGGCGTCGTCAATCGCAATCGACAGGTTCGTCGGCTGATACCTCGTCTAGTGTGGCAGAACATTCTACCCCCTCCACCACACCTAGCGACGGCCCCCCTCAGACTCTCTCCGATAACACAGAACGAGGCGGTAGACAGAGCGTTCCGGGTCGGGAAAATCGTGGAGATGCTAGAGGTCATGAAAACAACCTCGGCCAGATCCGGAATCAGCATGATCCTCATCGGGGCCCCGACCCAAATCAGTCACCACCAGTTGACAATGCAGACACCTACAGCATATACGATATTTACCATCATTTCTATGAAGGGAAAGACTCTGACAGCTTCTCAACTAGAATGGGGTTTTCTGCTTTAAATGGCTCAAGAGCGCGGCCACTTGAGTTATCGTACATGTTACTTTTCTTTGACGAGAATCCAGCCTGGGCACGATATCGTTTTGTCTTCACCAGGGCGAAAAAGCATTTGCTGCCCCAATACACAGAGAAGAAGAAGGCACAGAGAGGGAGATGGGAGTCACCGGTGGCGCAGGCGCCCACAATATCCCTAGAGAAACGGCAAAGGGATGGTATGGAAGACGCAGAGACCAGCCAGGAGGCTTCCGGGTCAAATGTTACAGATGGCCATGCCGGAGTACCTCACAAGATCGGAGGCGAAAAGGGGAAGGCAAACAGAGACATCCCCACCATTCTAGACAAAGAGTACTATTCAATTAACGAGCCCCCCTCTTGCCCTATGATTCCGATCATCGACTACGACGTGTCTCCTGGCGACACCCACCCCGTAGCTGTCTTCGAGGAGGAGAGTCCCCATAATGGCAAGTCTCGAATGCATTCCCTCCGATTCCGGTTTGTGGGTTGGTTCCGTGTCGCCCGCGTGAACGTGCTGGCACCATAGTCGGCTCAGCTCGTCCGGATGCACCAAAGAAGGTGGGAACGCTTCGACAGCGATGGCAATGTTATTCCTGATCGTCCCCGACGTAGGGAGGAATGGCATGAGGCGCTCTCGATTGAATGGGCTATTGTCCAGTTCAAACCGCTGGGTGGCGGAGAAGGTGAAGAGGGAGAAGAACTCCCGCCGCCGGCTATAAAGCGGTTGTCCTTGCCGGAGCCCGAGAGACAGGTACAACTGAGTCGGTTGTTATCAGAGATGAGATTGATGATGGAGAAAAATAGGAACGAAGGGGATGAGTGATGGTAGTGGTGGTGCTGAGGTTGATGGAAAGGGGCTGAATATAACAGAGGTAGGACTCTGGGATGAGGGCAGAGGATCTGCACCCAAAGAACGAAGAAAACCTCACCCGCTTCTAGCGAAGCTTCTGAAACCAGACAAGTAACTGCCCCATTCTCCCCTCCCCCTCCGCCCCGCCCCCCTTTCTGTTCTCTTCAACCTAGGTTGGCTTCTTCACATATCCACAAAGTATGATTTATTTTGGGCCTGGATTTGGCAAACTTTTATATCAACCAGCGCTGTATAGCAAAAGAAAAAAAAAAGAACTGGGAAAGATTTGGGGGGATGATGGTAATGTTTAGTGTTAGTCACCGAATAGCTAGGTATATATTACTTAAATCAAGCGAAAAGAAAAATTGATAGAGCAAGCAAGCAACACCTATTCCTAGATTTTAAAGGGATTTATGGGGCGGAGCGTCCACCATATCCACAGCGTACTACTTCATACATTTTGTTAAGACTACTTTAAATGCCCTGAGCTCATACTTGAAACTTAGCTCTCCACAGCTTATGTAGAGGTGCTCTATGAGATTCCGCAATAGCCCTGGACCAACTATATTAAGCTGTTTATGGCCTGTGTATATGGTGTATGTTCCGCCCCATAAATCCATTTAAAATCCAGGAATAGGTGAAGACTAGAAGTAAAAAGACAATACTACTGTCTATTTATGTAGAGGGGGGCTCGGAGCAAAGAAGGTTTCGATTCGGTGTGTGCGTAGGTATTTCTAAAGCGGGATATTAAGAGTAAGCGAATATAACCTAGAATATAACCTAGTAAGTTATATATCTTGAGAGAGGGGGGTGTAGGGAATGGTTTTATTTCTTGTGTGTGTACCTAGATAGGTAAGTATTACTAAGGCTAGATCCTTAAGTTAGGAGTTGAAGATAATGATAGAATGAGTTGGTAAGGAGGTAGGTAGGCAGGCGAGAGGGAATAGGCCGCCAAATAAAATAAAATAAGAAAGAGAAACAAAAAAAGAGAATGGGTGGTGGGGGGAGCTGCTAGATAGCTTGAAAAATACTGCGATTATGATGGAGGATATCGGGTTCTATAGTACAATATATTACGGAGTTTTAATAGTAGTTATAACGATATAAATTAGCTAGAAAAAGAAAGACATTTCGAAAAGTAATTACAGATGATATCTTGATATTTCTCACTTGGGCACTCAGGCTATATATTGACTTATCTAAACCACCTATTATTCATGATCCGCAATCCACCTCTTGGCTTTACTATTTTCTCTATTTCCTACAACAAACCTACCTACTGTTGTGGGGACTGGACAACTAGGAACCACAATTCTGTGTGTATATAGATTGCGTTGCTTTACATGTTTGCGATAGTTTCCACCCCTTTCAACATGGCACGCCGGCGTTACTATACAGCATAGATCAATACATACCTTTACTAAGATCCTTTCTACATCACTTCTTTATAAATAAACAGTATGATGGTTGGGTGTCGTAGATTAGGAATAGTGGTCCCTAATCCCCCATGGCCTCATATAGCTGATGGTAGGGGGTCCTCCCTATCTCCAGTTCACTGCTTACCCGAAACATGTTATTCCAGATTACTTGGAGTGTTATCTATCATGAGGCATACAGTTTATATACCCTCCCTACTCTATCTCTTCTCTTATAATCCAGTTCACTACGTGCCATATTCAAAGTGAACTAGGCCCTTACCTTTAGTTGTATGAGGCCGTGAGGGACTGGGTGCAAGTTAGTCATAATATATAGCATCCAGCCACGGTAGTATCTAGATTCTTTTTTGTTTTCTTTTCCTAAAAAAACAAACTCGAACGTATTAATTTTCGTATCCAACAACTGCTTGCCTAGAGAAAAAAAAAACCAGGAAAGAAAAAGTTTCTTTTGAAATTAATACATTATATATATCTATATCTGTACCTAAAGCCCTTCCCCTATAGCGGTCCCGGTTCCCCTGATCCACACAACAATGCAATACGTATATTCGTACACAAATTTCCTTTTCCCTTACCATCTCACCAATCAGAAAATTTCAAAATATCATGACCACATATCTATGAAACACAATACTCAGGATGTGTAATCAACCCTGAGCCAGAACCAGGTTCTATTTACCCCATCGACCGGCCAAAAGAATTACCCAAGAGCCGGACCAGCGTATAAGCATGCACGTACCTATATGCATGCAGGAAAGGCAGGTCCCCGTTAGGGGGCCAGGTTGGTTGTCACGAGGTAAGGTTATTTGCTATAATACCTACCTGGTACCCACGCATATCCATACCAAGTGCGATGATTAATCATGTAATATCAGAAACAGAATAAAACAAAATCAAGTTTAAATCAGATGAAACATCGCTAAATTTCCTCTTGATATCATAAACTTGGCCTATCTACCTACATACATACATACCTCCTATCTCCACTCCTTTCCTTTCCACTTTTCCATCCGTTTTCTTTCAATTTTACTTTCCCCCCCATCAAGCTCTGACCCTTTTCATATATATACATATTTTGTTTATTTTCCTCTGCCGATTTTAAACGTGCTGTGCCAAGAACTTGAGTACGGTTTCGTATCCGCGCACATACTCGGCCTTGACGCGCTCGTCCTCTAGGTTGGAGCGGGCTGCCATCCAGCCGTGGATCTGGTCGCCGAAGGTCTCGACGTGCTTGGGGCCCGTGAGGTTCTTCTCGAACTGATCGACGTCGGCAGGGGTCTCATCCTTGGAGGCGAGTAGCGCAAGGGGCACCTTAATCTTGGCCGCGTCGGCCGGATCCACCATCGCCGGGTGACACTCGATGCCCGCCTTGAACACCGTGGCCGGGTCCGACGTCACCAGCGACACGACCTTACCACCCCAGCAGTACTAGTGTCACGGTGTGAGAATATGGGCACGGTTATAAAGAGAGAAGGGTGGAGAGAGAGAGAAAAGGAGCGAGAAGAGTGCGCTATTTGGTTCATCTCCGAGAGAGCATAGGGACTAAAGTAGAGGAGAAAAAGAGACAACACTTACCCCGAGAATGGCCCACTCCTTGATTTCAGGGTACTTGGCCGAGACTGCCTTGGCATAGTCTGGTACCTTGGCGGCGACGCTGGGTGGCGAGTTCTTCTGGAAGAAGGCACCGAGCTTCTTCTGCTTGTCCTCGTTGTCGGGAGGGAACCACTCGATGGGACAGGGCTCGCCGTGGAACCAGTCGGGGATGAAAACCTTATACTTGCTCTCACTGGAGGTGGCTAGGATATCGGCTCCCTGCAGAGTCTGGGGGAAGTAGCCGAAGATGTCGAAGATGGTAATTATGCCTTTGGTGGCTTCCTGAGGGCCGGTGACGTCTTTTGGGGATTACATATTTAGCTCCATGATACACATATTCTAGCTGAGAGGGGACCTCAAAAAGGGGTATTCAGTGGAAAGGGAGGGTGGATGAGGTCTTACAAGACTTGAAGCCACCGAGCTCCTCATAGGTGCCCTTTGCACTGTACCCCTTTGCGACAACGGGGGGTATGTTGCAGCAGGCGACCGAATGGCCGTGTTGAGCTGGCATGGTCGACATGTTGGCAATGGTTCGGGTGGTCAATTGCTGGAAATGGTTACGGTGACAAGATTGCGTGCAGCAAGGAGTAGCTCTGGAGTTGATGAGTGGACGGAAGATAGATGTGTTGTTTCCCGGTGTGAGAGGTGAGGAGGTGGAGATGGAGGTGGAGGAGGGATTTTGGGGTTTATGTTGGTGAAATACGAGACCCGAGGTGGCGGTAGCAACAGCGGCAACTCTTTGCGACGAAGTGGATAGCTTGCTAGATAGAGCAAGAGGCATACGTAGGGTAAGAATTAAGCTGTGTAAAGAAGTGCGGAGGTTGGGTTGGGTTGGTCAATGGCTTGATGGGGGGTGGATTCGGAGTTCGGTTCAAGTTCACGGATAAGTAAAGGTGAGTAAGTAAGTGGAAAAAGAGGAGATTCCGAGATTTGGAATTGTTCTAGTTTAGATTGACCAATCTATAGATTTAAAGAAACATGCAACATGCAACATGCTTCTAACCATGTAAATGCAAGATACGAACTTTAAAAAAACCCCAAGTTTCTTATATAGGTTATCATATTGATGATGCAGGTGGTTTGCGAAATGTCATTTACCTCTTTATCTACATAAAAATAAAAAAAAGGTGAGGGGTAGCTCCGATCTATGATGATAATGATAATGATAGTAGCGATAATAAAACAAAAATGGTGGGGAGAGTGGAGCCGTGCAAATGATGTCACTGAAACGGGGTTTTATGGGGCTAGACCAGTCTGGTACCTGAGTGGTCAGGGGTATCCCCATAAGGATTCCCCCACTATCATCGGTTCATCTTTTCTTTTAAGCATCATCGTCGCCAAGTACATACATACGCCTACCTCTAGCTGCTTAGGTACGACCTGCTTATGTACCTAAGCCAACTTTAACAATCCGTGCATACCGAAACTGTATGTCGGTATATAGAGGGTAGGCACACGTTTCTCAATAACAACCGTAACAACTGCAACAGCAGCAGTAACTCCTGCCCCCTTTTCGTGTAAGTTTAAAGCATTCACCGCTGGTGCCCAAGCTACATCCCCTTACATGGACTTTCCTTTCTTTCTTTCTTTTTTTCTTTTGTTCTTTTTTTTGTTCTTTTTTTTTCTTCTTCTTCATCAATCTCACGGGTCCATCTGACATGTCATAACTGTTGTGCCACTTAAATCTGCGTCACACACCGATCTACCGATCCATTGGGAAACACCAACAATCTCACCTTGGAGGGTGGACCGCAGAAGAAACTTATAAATATTCGATATATGCCATGAGTTCTATAATGAGAGAAAAAAAAAGAAAAATTCTAGATTCGTCTCCTTCTCCTTTCTTACCCCGAGATCTATCAAGTAAAAGAAAAGATGATATTTATGAGCCGACCTAAGCTGTGTGGTTGATGCACCAGCAACAATCAATGCAAACGACAATGCTATACTTGGGCGCCTCTAAGATGCTAACCTTTCCCTAGATCGTTAATCTCTCACGTATATGAGCCACGGATGCATTGTATCCTTTCCGCCTAGCCACTCTTCGCTTCTTGTTTTCCTTTGGCTGAGGATGCCCACTGTATTTCGGGCCTGGAGCTTTCTTTTTGATCCTCCAGCTCTTCCAGCTCCCTATTACTTTCCCAGTCGTCTGGCGACATGCCACGGATGTATGAGAATGCTACGCGGACCACTACAGCAAGAGTAAATTAGCCAATGTTACGCCAGAGATTGGGCCGTGACCAGCATCGAGCGGAAAGTTCCGATGCCGGTAGATGAATGAAAGGCTTGGAAGACCACTTGACTGTCGTCAAAAGCCTAACGAGATGTGAAAAACATATGAAAAAAGAAAAAGAAAATAAGCAACTGTGAGTAAGTAATTGTAAGTCTGGACTCACTAAACTTCTCATCATCTAGTTTCAGTCTCTCAAGTGCTTCCTTCTCGGTAAACCAGAAAGTTGAAAACTTCTCACGGTCCTCTTCTTCGGGCATTTGGTTCTCGTCACGCTCGATACAGTCTCTGGGTTTAGCAGCATACCAGTGAATATTTCTCCACTACGCAACTAATGTCAGTAAGAACTATCTTAGAAAAACCTTCTGCGTAGGTAAAAGGTAAGGATTCTATAGACGGGGGGACGGGAGCTGCCATTCGTAAGCCCCAATGGGTACCTAATGGCAGGCTTTGGGGGGTCATATCCCTCCCCATCCCACAAATGCTGACAAAATTTGCGTATTCGGCCTTTCCGTTAAGGGCATCAGCCTTTAGCTTTCAAATGGGAAAACTCTCAAGGTGTAACAAAGGGAAGATCAAGATATCCATTTCACACGATTCCAGGAGTGTTGGCCAACAAAGCTGCGAGGAAAGTTGCTTACAGCTCCAGTGGCCGGGTCAGGATCTGTAACACGTCAACAATCTTCGACATGAGCTGGGCTGGGCTCTAAAAAAGTCTCCAGTGGGGTTTCAGGATCAAGACTATCGAAGAACTTCGTCGGTACATACTGTGAGGGGATTAGTGTGGTTTCCATCCTGTAGTGTTCCCAAAGCGGGTTGCAGAAACTTAACCCCTGAGGGGAATACAACCCGCGGATAGGAGAGAAAAAGCAGTCCGTACGTAAGGGAAGTTCTAGGGGGGACTTCTGGGTAGTAAGGACACTCACCATTCGCTAATCCCTATAATTTCGTTGCTAAGACTTTCGGTAATTCCCGTGTCCTTGTCCTCAACCTTATCTTTTACCTCCTTGCCAGTGGCTATGCCGTGGGCAACTTTCGACGGTGTCGATCTTGATCCGAACCTTAGTCGAAGAGGCCGGGTAGCGACACCTGTCTCTTCGGTGGTCTCACGCAGAGCTGCGTCGAGATAACCTTCGTCGAAGTTCTTGCGACCTTTCGGTAGCTGGTATATGCCGATTCTACTGTTGTAAATCACCAGAACCTCGGGCCGCGACGACTCTGCTTGGTAGACGGTGACAGTTCCGCAGCTAATCAGGAGCTCATCCGACCTATGGTAGCATCCCTCGTTCCTGATCTTCTCCCATGTCTTTTCGTTCGTCCAATCGACGTAGTGGCTGGGGTCGGACTTCGCCCAGATGTCCCGTGTGGTCAACTCTCGGAACCTCCTCATGATTCTCGAAGTCATTTTGGGTTCGGACTTGACGGACTGACCTGCAGCGTTTCTCTCAGCTGACCAGGCTGTCTTTTCGTATGAACTGCGTGCCATCATGAGATATTCTAAGAGCAAGAGGTTTAGTAATTATGCGCTTACTTGTCTTCGACAAGTCGTCCCCTCGACCCCTTTTGTCTACACAATGACCCTTAGTGACAAAGCCACGGAATCGTACGACTGAGTGTACCTACTTCTCTCGATCGACACTCGACTTTTCCTCATCACGGTTTATCAGCTCACTACGACATGTACTATTGGCTTACTCTAGCTGCACGCTGATGCACTACATGGCTTTACATGATCAGGGTTTCCTGTGGGTTCTCGTTGAGAGTCTTTGAGTCGAGTGCCTAATTTTCAGATTAAATATATCAGACCCGTTCCTCCTATCTTTTAAACTACCACTTCCCTGCCGCGTGTCTTAATGAGACAACCACGTTGCGGCCCGTGTGTGGGGGTTGCTGGGATATGATGTAGGCCGAGGGCTCAAGAGATATCCCTTTAGCTGGACCCAGTGCATATACCCGACCATCCATCACCACTAACTTGGGTTGAGCTTGACGAGTTATCTCTCTAGACTCGAGACATGAAGCTCTTCGGCGAACCAACCATATCTAGAGATAGACGCTGCCAAGGAGAAAACAGGCTATTATCAGAACCACGCAAGATCCGTATCACCCAAATGGACCTCCGGAGATGAATCAAGTTTTAGGACGCTGACTTATGAGGCTGAAGATTACATTCAATGTGCATAGTCCCATGGCCTTTACCGATGTACCAGGTAATACAGAGAAACAAAGGGTTCCAGTAATTCCCGGGGGTTCGCTCAGCCGTCCCCCTTTCAAGACCATATCGAGCCTAGAAGCGGGAGCATAACGTAATATTTCTCCAAACCACCTACCGGGATAACGATTCTAGTTTTAATGGGAATTTCGCATCACATGCAGACACTGACCGCTTCGTTCACATGCATGGACAGATACTCGGCCGATCGATGAGGGCATCGCCATCAACGACCAACCTACCTACGTGTCACACAACCCGGAGCCGAATAGATAGATTCCGGGACTTCAAGTCATACAACATCGAGCATAGCATGACGATATAAATCAACTTCCACGGATGTGACTCTCCTTGCTTCATTATCGTGGCAAGTCGATGGATATGTTGCCTCGCTGGGGTCCCAGTCAGAGCTGAATGCTGTAAGTCGCCCATACCAGCCCAAATCGATTTGATAACAGAAATATGCCAAGTCATTATCACACGCAGTGGCTCTAGCTACCTAGGAGCATCCCTGCTATGGGCTTTTCAAGACTTCGTGCGGGCATGTCCTTAATAAGGCTACGCACACGAGACCGCATCTGTTACGACACACTCCATCCACAACCCGACGAATTCCAATCCACGACAAACCTGGCCCACGGAAACTCCCGAATCCAACCATGCTAGTGTGCTGCCCTATATATACCTACCTATACTAAAACAAAGGGGGAACATCAGAGGTTATCCCGACTAGGCTCGTAAGATCGGAATCCGATCTTTGCTGAAGTTGACCCCTGATGATCGACCTTGTTTGATAGCTAGGTTGACCCTGTACGTCAAAATTAGTCTCGAACTACGTACATGAAGACCACAATAACTCCAGGACCCTGCCAGCCTGCAAAGGACAAAACTAAAAGGGCATTGCTACGCTAGGGTAAAAGCAAAGGCATGATAGAGCTCCCCGCGCCAACCCTATAAAGCGCCACTGCCACGTAAAAAAAAAGCTAGCATTGTCGAAACCACAATGCGCGCCTTGCGCTTATTTCATCTATCATGATCACGCGGCGAATACGCAGACCGCTAACTCTTTAGGACAAGGAGGGAGTGAGCAGAACAAGAAAAGCTTTCTATCAGGTAAGTAAAACCACGTCGACTAGGATTTCATCCCGATTGTAATACCGCAGTATATCCTTGCTTCCTATGTGTACTCCTCGACGTAAGAAGGAGCCAAAGCAGTGGGTGTGAATGTATGAGCGACATAAGGAAAGATGCACATCCGGTCAAGACCCCTCTCTATCTGACGGTTTCATGTCCTGACCGATGATTTGGCTTAACGGGCGTTTTTCAAGGTAGGAAAGACGTCCATTACACCGAGTGAGTACTTATGGAACATAAGCCCAGCCTTCTAGTACCGCTGTGACCGGAGTTATCACATCATGTCACACCGCAAAATATCTATTTTGGTTGCGGGCTTTTCTCAGGGTTGTTATTTTTATCCCCCTAAAGCCTGGCCGGCTCGGGCCGTTAGCAAGGGGAGGCCAGCCCTAACAAGACGGCCAATATCATCTGGATTTTAGGACCAATACCCCGACACGGAAGTCGGCGAATAGGTAAAGTATTTAAGAGGCTAGTACTGACAACGTCTTGCTATCGCTGCTGATGTTGCTGCTACTGCCACTGTTACCAAGGGATATAAGGGAGGTTAAATATCCGAAAGGACACCGGCTATTCTAGAATGAAATTCATCCAGCAATAGCGACGACTCTCGGAACCGACCCCCGTCGTCTACGATCAGGCTACACGTGGTCGGTTAACTCGTGATATGCTAGGGTGCTGGGGAGAAGCCTCTAGCACGTCATATAACCACACAAATTCGGGAAGTAATCTAAAGGTGGATAGCGATATTCGTCGCCCATCCGACATTGAATTAAGTATGCTAGGCCACTCACCAAGTTCCTGGGTCGGCTTCTAGAGGCATGCATGCCCAGTTAGCTACATTACCTGGCGCCAGGTTTGCTTAAAATGGGCTTGAGATCTCTGTGTGGAGATCATGTATATGTAATATCAAGCCTGCAAGAAAGATATGAAAATCTCCGAGTGTTCAAGTCCCCAAAGATATGTGTGTTGGGTGTAGAAGGATCATTGCAACCCCCTTGAAGTTCCTGCCACTCAGAGGACTTCGCTTCCTCTACCTAGTTACTTCATACAGTCTTATTGGGCCTTGCCATGGGATACCTACTGCAGCAGCAACCCCTTTTCGGCGTGGTACATCAATATAATATGTCGAGAACATCCGGGCCTACTACCATATTCTACCCCGGTCTCTTCTGGATGATTATGCCCGGGCTCCACAGTCAGCCGGCTTGTTGGGTGACTATGGAAGGAGGAGGGGGTTAATTATTTTGGCATGAGACCGGTTCCGCTTGACTAGTCGGTAGGGGATAAGGAGAATGCTCTTTGCCCTTCTATTGGCCCCCATGCGCGGAAGGTCATCGAGGATCATTTGATAACATTGGAGAAAGGTTGGTGCAGCTACGCTGTTACGTGAACAAAAAGGAGCTCGCTCGATCTGCCAGCATATTCCCTGTTGGTGATCTAGCTTCAGATCTAGATATCCGCGAGAATCTCACCTCACATCTTTGAAGGTTTCCTCCAGCGTTTATTTCATTCGTCTTCCCGTCCCCTACATCACTACCCCCCTTTTCGGCATTCCTCACCACCATCATACAATGTCGTCATACTATCATATCCATCTTGGTAATACATACACACCTACAAGCCGGATATGTGCTTCCCAACTGCGTCGATGTTAGATCTCGGGGCCAACGCCACGCAGGCTTAGGAGCAGGCTGCTGCTAGGCCATTTCGGCGATACTTTCCTCACGGGATATTTAACCTTCGCATACCCACATATCATATCCTAGAGAGAGAGAAAAAAAGGAAAAGAAAATAAGGCGTACTAAATATCCATGCCACGGGAGAGGCTTTTGCCGAGAAAGAGGTGGTACAGCCCGGTTTTCCTCACTTCAATGTAAAGGGAGAGGAACCACTAGGCGACTATCGTTGGGATACCCTGGCAACAATCCTCTTGAGAAGAGTAAGACGGAGGAATTTTCCTTTTTTTCTTCTTTTCCTAGCCTTACTAGAACAGGCTGGGTAGGGCAAGATCCAACAGAAGACCTACCTACCTCACCTGCTACTTAATAATAATGTCTCCATGTGGAGGTTCGAAATCCGGCCTCAAAGCTACCTGCTAGAGATAAAGAGGAGAGGGGAAGGGGAGGAGATGGAAAGGGCTAATGTTATGAATGTCATACATACATACATATAGTACGAGTTGTAGAACACCAAGCTACACCCTCTCCCATCTCTTCTCCACATAAAGGGAAACTACTGACAGGGGATTGAATGGTAAGTACACAACATATCATGTTGGGGTAATTCAACATCATAGGTATCGGTTGTCGACTTAGAGACTAGGGGTGACATGTAGGATCAACCGTTATTATGTGAGCATAAACCGAAGCCGGGTTTCTCTACTAATAATACAAATACAGCTCACCCTCATCTTCTATCCTTCTATCTTGACCCAGGTAGGTCATCTTAGTATACGATATATTTTCTCTGTCCAAACGCCATGCTGGAAGGGGAGGAGGGCAATATCGTAGGTTAATTTTCCCCTCTCTTCATTCTTTTGGAATTCAATAGTAGATAGGGACTCCCAGTTTCTCCCATGGAGACTTTTCTCTCAGAAACTGATGCGTGATAATAGTAGAAACACCATTTGTGTTGACAGAAGAAACCGAAAGCAACATTGTATCCGCCATTGTTCAAGCTCTTCGAGTTTCGTAAACGAGGGAGGAAAAAAAAAAGAAACCGCGTTCACTATGTATAGTTGGTACACATCTGTCGCTATCAAAGGAGGGTGATAAGAGCTACAAATTACCCACCTAAGATTCTGGGGATTAAGGGGCGATGAAAAGGGGCCGGGCATATGTATATTTGTACGCCGCAGAGAATAGACTATAACATTTTAGTACGGGACAGGAAAAGAGGTGAATATTGTGTGACAAGTAGGTAGCTAAGTAAAAGAAACAAGATAGCTGAGGGACTTTTTCGAAACGATTCACGATTAGAGGCCCCTTTCGTGTATATAGAGACTTAGGTCTTTTAGGTAGGTTACATCTTTCTTTTTTTCTTTTTCTTTTTGCTCTAGTAACGTAGGCACGTCGGAGAATGGGTATGGCCTAGGTAAGCAATTGAAATCATTCTTATATTTCCTACTCCCCCTAAAACGCCGGCTTAATGTATACCACATGGCTCCTCCATCTGAGCTTGAGACCATGATACGTTCCATTCCCCTCCTAAACCTCTACCCAAAACCCCTACCTAAAAGGAGAGCTATATATAGGTTAGTTAGTTACGTGTAGGGTAGATGTGATGATAAAAAAGATAATCTATCTAGATAATCTCTCCACCTCCATCTATAGTGCCCCGATATGAGCGTACTCCTTGTTGAATGCCCGCCCGATGACCATGCGGCGGATCTCCGAGGTACCAGCACCTATCTCGTATAACTTGGCACTATTAACGTGAATTAGCTTTAAAAAGTTCTTTTTCTCCCTTTTCTTGACAAAAGGGGGAAGGCTTCCTTACTCTCTCAACAACCGCGAAGCAGGCATCTCCTCCACGTACCCCATGCCACCGAGCAACTGAATGCAATCAAGCGCGCACTCGGTAGCGCGCTCAGCTGCGTACAAGATAGCACCAGCGCAGTCCTGAGTACACACAACGCCGTCCTCATCGACCGCGCGGGCCGTGGCGTAGGTGTACGCGCGCGAAGCGCATAGCTTGGTGTACATATCCGCGAGCTTGCCCTGGATGAACTGATTATGCGCGATGGGCTGGCCGAACTGCTTGCGCTGGTGAGTGAACGGCAGGGCGACATCGAGGGCGGCCTGCATGATCCCCAGGGGCCCGGCGCTTAGCACCAGACGCTCCAGATCGAGCCCCTCCATCAGCACGCGCACGCCACCGCCCACGGCGCCCAGCACGTCCTCGTCGGGCACGAACACCCCCGAGAAGACCAACTCCCCCGTGTTGCTCCCGCGCATGCCCATCTTGTCCAGCTTGCGCGCGCAGCTGAACCCCTCGGATTCCGTCTTCACAATAAACGCCGTGATCCCTTTCGACCCGGCCGCCGGGTCCGTCTTCGCGTACACCACCACGACATCCGCGTCCGGCCCATTCGTGATCCACATCTTGGTGCCGTCGAGCACCCAGCCGCCGTCCACGCGCCGCGCCGCCGTCCGCATGCTCACCACGTCGCTGCCCGCGCCCGCCTCCGACATGGCCAGGGCGCCGACCTGCTCCCCCGCGACGAGGCCCGGCAGGTAGCGCTGCTTCTGCGCCGCCGAGCCGTTGAGCTGCAGCTGGTTGACGCACAGCTGCGAGTGCGCGGCGTAGCTGAGGCCCACGCTGGCGCTCGCGCGCGACAGCTCCTCCATCACCACGCAGTGCGCCTGGTACCCCATGCCCAGCCCCCCGACGTCCTCGTCCGCCGTCATCCCGAGGAACCCCGCCGATCCTAGCTTGCCCCACATGGACGCCGGAAAGGCGTTGTCTTTGTCGACGGAGGAGGCGAGGCTGGGGGGAAGCTCGCGGCGCACAAAGTCTTGCACGCGCTCGCGGAGCTCGGAGAGCTCGGAGGGGGTGGGCGGGGTGAAGCCCGTGGGGTGCTTGGAGGTGGCATAGGTGCGGTGTTGGGGATGGTGGAGGGTTGGGGAGGATAGTGAGGATAGTGAGGAGGCAGAGGGGAGGATATAGGGGCGGTGTCTAGTTATTGGACGGGTTAGTGTCCGGAGGGTGTTTATAGTTGCCATTGTGAGATGATGGTGACGGTGATGATGACGATGATGATGACGATGATGAGGATTCGGTAGGAATGTAAATATGAATGTGTATAATTGGAATCCCCCACGATTTTGAATTATGTATAAGTACACCCTTACCTCCTGCTTAATTACCTTTAAGGCTTAAGTTTATGCTTTATGCAGGTAGTTAAAGTTAATGTTGTGTAAGTGTAACTATAAATGTAAATATTTACAGTTTGCTAAGTCGGGGGAAGGAAGGAGAGAGGAAGAAAGGAAAGAAGGTTGGTTGTTGTTGTCTTGTCTTATGGAAGGCGGCTTAGGGCGGTTATACACGGGCCGCACCTGTATTATTTGTCTTGTCAAGTACCTCGGCGAATGATCGATTGACAACTTCCTCCTCCTTTCTTCCCTTCTCCATCTTCCTCTTCTTTCTCCATGTAATAGTAGTAAGCATATATCTCCCACCCGATCCTCCTCTCCCTAGGTAATTAATCAATTCATAAAAATGTCCATGTCGAGGTCGACCAGGGACCTCCTAGGTTTATCTAGTCAATTGACCAGACAGTGCCTCCGACGTCATCGTCACCATCACCAACACCACCACAACTCTCACCCCCTCCAACCAGCTCCGCATGGCCGCCTGCAGCCCTCACGATCTGTCGCCTCCTACACCGCCCCATACCAGGCAGACGCCATATCCGTCATACAAAGCAATGTGGACACGACCTCAGACGAGTTTAAAGAGAATGAGAGGCTTATGGGGGAGGCCATGGCCCGCCTCGAGCAGCTGACTCGGACCGCCCAACAAGGCGGGCCCCTGAAAGCGCGGGAGAAGCACGTTGCGAGAAAGAAGATGTTGCCGCGGGACCGGGTCACCGCATTGATAGACCCCGGCACCACCTTTATGGAGCTATCCCCACTAGCCGGCCACGAGCTATACCCCGAGGCCGAAGTGCCGTCCGGGGGTATCATTACGGGTATAGGAGAGATCGAAGGTGTCACATGCGTGATTGTTGCCAACGACAGCACGGTAAAAGGCGGGACTTATTACCCCATTACGGTGAAGAAACATCTAAGAGCCCAAGCCGTGGCCCAAGAAAACAATCTCCCGTATGTACAAAAGAAGCTTTTTTCAGTCCCCTACCACCACTTAGTACCTGCCATAGACGGTTTTAATTAACAAGGGGCACCATTGGTTCAAAATTCTAGATGCATATATCTGGTCGACTCAGGGGGCGCCAACCTACCCCACCAGTCGGACGTGTTCCCGGACCGCGATCACTTCGGCCGCATATTCTACAACCAAGCGCGCATGAGCGCCGCAGGGATCCCGCAGATCTCCGTCGTCATGGGCTTGTGCACCGCCGGCGGCGCCTACGTGCCGGCCATGAGCGACGAGAACATCATCGTTGAAGGACAGGGGCACATCTTCCTCGCGGGCCCACCCCTCGTCAAGGCCGCCACCGGAGAAGAGGTCTCGGCCGAAGAACTCGGCGGCGGCACCATGCACACCTCCGTCTCAGGCGTGTCGGACTACCTCGCCGTCGACGACGCGCATGCTATCGTGCTCGCGCGCCGGTGCGTGAGCAATCTCAATTGGCCCGCTAAACGGCAACCCCCCAGCCCCACCGATGCCGCCGCGGAAGAGCCCCTGTACCCGGCCTCGGAGCTCCTCGGCATCGCCTCGCCGAATCTGCGCCGCCCGCTGCCCATCCGCGAGGTCATCGCGCGCATCGCCGACGGCTCGCGCTTCGCAGAGTTCAAGGCCGACTACGGACCCACGCTGGTCACGGGGTTCGCGTCCATCTACGGGCAGCGCGCGGGCATCGTGGCCAACGACGGCATCCTGTTCGGCACGTCGGCCCAGAAGGGCGCGCACTTCATCGAGCTGTGCGCCCAGCGCGGCGTGCCCCTGATCTTCCTCCAGAACATCTCCGGCTTCATGGTCGGCGCCCAGGCCGAGCGCGACGGCATCGCCAAGCACGGCGCGAAGCTCGTCACCGCCGTCGCGTGCGCAGACGTGCCCAAGCTGACCGTCGTCGTGGGCGGCAGCTACGGCGCGGGTAACTACGGCATGTGCGGGCGTGCGTATAGTCCTAGGTTCCTCTGGATGTGGCCTAATGCGAGGATCGGCGTCATGGGCGCCGAGCAGCTGACGGGCGTCATGCAGAGCGTGGGGAAGAAGGGGGCCGCGGGCGATCCCGAGCTGAGGGATCGGATTGAGCGGGAGAGCGACGCGGTGTATTCGTCGGCTAGGTTGTGGGTACGTGATGTTTTTCTTTTTTCTTCTTTCCCTTTTTTTTTTTTTTTTTGATTTGAGTTGGTTTTATGCCATGGTCACCTACCTAGTTTCCTTCTTTTCCACTTCTCTCCTTTCTCCCCTTTTCCTCTGGTTTTTTTCCCCTTAATTTATTTTCCCCTCTATTCCTTATATCTCTTTTATAATAGAACGGCAAAAGAGAGAGAACGCTAACAATCCGACTTTTTCCAGGATGACGGCGTCATCCCACCCCAGCACACGAGGCGGTATCTTGGACTGGGTCTGAGGGCCGCCATGTCCGGCCGCAACGAGGTGCTCCCCGGACAGACTAGATTCGGCGTCTTCCGGATGTAATCGGATTTATCTACCTGTAAGCTAGCTAAGCTAATTATCTAACCTAACCTGGGTACCTATCTGGAAAATATAGCTGCTTTTAATATTTTACTGGAAACTTGGAAACTCCTTTTTGAGGATTTGGCTTTGAGATGGTGATATGCTATTTTCTTTTTTTTTCTAAAGTATCTAACCTAGGTATGTCTGGATTTCCTTTTCTTTCTTACCTTATACACATTCAGTGTTTACCTTATCTAGGTTTTTTTTCTTCTAGAATTTGGTATTTGGAATTTAAGAGGTGTGCATGTGAGTGTTTAGAAACTTTATACATTATTCGTCATGTGATCGTGACGGATATGTATGCATTATGCAATGTAAGACGACGCTGTGGGGGGGAGGGGGTTTGTGGTTGTAGGTAGGAATGGGAGTCCCGGGATATTTTACCAATCCATAGAGGAGGAGAGGAAGGATGGAGGGAGGATGGAGGGAAAAGGGTCTTGCTGCTTATTAAAGGGGGGGACGGGATGGGCATAAGCTTGCGAGGGAGGGAAGGGCCAAAGTGATACATCATTTTGGGGAAATAGCCGGTTGTTTCTGGATAAGATGAGATGGGGGATGAGATGTAGCTTACTCTTACGCGTGCGTGTATAGTTAGTTATATGGTGTTTTTACTCTACTTGGGTTTGTGAATAGGGGGGAAGGGGAAAAGGGGGAAAGGAAGTGATTTTGCACAAGGGAGGAAGAAAAAGAAAGGAAAGGAAAGGGGATATTTCGTTGGGATTGGATGGATCATGGCCCCTAGGAGATAGACAGGATAGTGTATAACGGCTGGTTGTACATTGGAAAGGATTGGGTGTATTATTTCTTTTGTGGAATATGTAGATAGGTAAGTAGGGAGGGAGAGATGGAGGCAAATAAAGTTAACTGTCCCGGACCGCTTCTACATCCCCTCTCACTTTTTCTCCTGTTTGACTTTTATGCTTACTAAGTACTTACCTAGGTTAGGTGCTTAGGTATATAGTATTTACGGTGGATACGTGCTCCTCTGGGTCTGTTGCAGACGTGAACATAGAGGGATAGAAGATGGCTTCGAATACGTGTTTTCATTTCCTTTTATCTGTTATGGAATAGGGGTCAGCCAGCAGGTAGGTAGGTAGGTAAACAGTAAGATCCACGGCATTCTCTATTCTCGGCCCGAAGGATATTCTGTGTGCTGTCGTATTAAACTAGCGAATGTATTTATCTACGTATCTAACCTGCATGTTCTATGCATTCCATTTATATCGACCTCCCGTAATGCTTACACGTACGTATCCCACAACCCCTATTCTACTTCATCTACTTATCTATGACTAGGAAAAGGTTGACCTATGCATAAGTGTATATAGCAAAGGTGTGGGTCTGTATAAGAATATGAGGAGGATTATAAAGAAGAAAGAGGAACTGGGAGGGGAAGAAAGCATTACAATTACGGTTTTGCGCGTTAATAGATTTATTTTGAAACGGAGCTGGGAAAGACGAGATCAACAGAACGACGGGCAAAGGTTTAAAACCTCAGTCTGGGTCGGAGTTATGGATGTATATAAAAACTTGGATCCGAACTTATGTTCATTATCAGACACGTAAAAGAAAAGAAAAGGAAAGGAAAGGAAAGAAAAATAACAGAGGGAAAAAATAAGACAAATGACGTAGTTTGTATACAGGTAGGTAGCGTGGGGTTATTCTTATTCTTTTTTTTTTCTTTTTCTTTTTTAGGGTATTTCTCCAATCCACCTCTTCCCTCATCTTACGTTAGAGATTTCACCTTGCGTATTTTTGACGGAGGCGGGCAAGGGATGTGAGACATACATATCGCGCAGTCTGGGGATGTGGGTTAGCACGGGGGAGTGCTAGGCTATAGCGGTTTGGGTTTATAAAACTTAGGTATGCATGTATGTATGTATCACCCACCCGGCACGATGGTGTTATAGGGGGGAATATGTATAGTGGGATTCTTGTGCATCAGATTTCTGTTTTTTTCTTCTTTTGTGGGGGATGTTAGGGTTATATGTATACTTACCTACTTCTATATCTTACAGAAAGGGGGTAGAGGATACAATGGTTTGAGGGTATAGGTTAGATGGATGTACTTTTTTTTGTTATACTTACATATATACTCTATACCCCCCTTTCCCCTCAATCCATTGCTATTATTCTTGGGGGTTGTGTTTTTCTTCTTTCGGCCTCTCGTAAACAAAACGAGGTGTTTCTGGCGTTTCACTACCGTGCATGCATTCGAATGACTAATATAATATTTTGTCATTATTATTTCTTTTTTCACGCATCTCACTAACACCGGGTCATGTGCATATGTGTAAGTGTGTGTTATATGCAGATACATAGCTTGGTAACGATGGTGAAAACTATTCTTGTGTCACGTCAAACATGCTTCCCCCCCTTCCCTCTTCCCGCCCCCTTAGTATCTAACCTAGTAGGTATTGTACTAATAGTTGAACTGGGGGTATAGATATATGCATTTGTACTACCTCAATAGTATACACAACCTTTCTCCCCATCCTCAGTAAGAGTAAGGATATAGGTTATATGTATATGTATGTATAAAACAGCACACGTCACAACATGGGATCACCTTTCTCTCTCTCCATTTAGTTTCAGCTTTAGTTAAGATTCGGTGGGAAGGAGTGCTAGGAAAGTAAAGTACCTAATTTAGGGGTGTTTTCTAAGTTTCCAACAGAGTACTGTTGTTCCGCGTAAAATAAATATGTCATAATATCAATACTATCCTTTGTCTATCAATAGCACACAACAAACTCCCGGATACTTTTCACTACATCCTTTTTTTCCTCCGGCTCAGGTGTCGGTGTGCAGTATAACTAAATATACATAACTTATACATATCCAGGGACATGGAAAAAATCATCGTTTTTTTTTCACCAATCACCCGCTTTGCTGGTAGCCTAGATCTTATGGGGGAGATCCAACCACCGAGGGGTTTACATATGGAGGTAGTGAGGGGAAGAAGAGGAGGACGGGGGAAAAGATGGATGGGGTGTGGTTGGTGTGGGGTTGGTGTGCGGGATGGACCGCCTCGTGGACTGGATTTCCATAAACTTAACCTAAATGTTAATGGGTGCGAGCATATATATTATTTGATATATGTAAGTAGCCTTACGAGTTATAGACGCACCTAACAACCCCCCTACGTATATCTTCACTTCGTTACTGAGCCTTGTCTACTACCAGTTTTCTTACCTATCTACCTACCTACAGTCCCCCCCCGGAACTGCTCTTTCTTTCTTTCTGTATAGTTCCTATTATGCACATCATCGGCGGTAGCTAGGTTAGTCATGTCATCATATAATACATACACATACATGTCATGTTATGTCCTTTTTTATGCAAGGTGACGGAGGGCTTATGTTTTATATTAAAGACGTGAGCTCCCCTCGTATAGACAAGCCGGTGTTCAATATATATATATATATATACTTATATAAATGCGTGCGCGTGTACCTACATTATGCGCATGTGCATGGTAATCTAAATCATCGTCACTGCAATGTCCGTAACGAAGTCCCCCACGATAACCGGATATATATTTCGACGTGTAGGTAGGCGCACAGGTAAGCTGACTGCACCCCCTTTCGTTGGGACATGGGATAGGACATGATAAAACAATGCCATGTAAGGCACTTACCCAGGAAGGAGAGGAGATGGATGGGGGTAAGGGGATAGGTTAGATTAATTGCGAGTCGGTCAAGACGCAGAGAGGGAAAAAGTGCTAGGTATGCTTACTGATGTCGAGTCATCGGGGGGGGGAGGACGGGGAACGAACGAACCGAACCTATGGATAGGATAGGACCTCCGTTGTTGCGTTTGCGTCCTGCGTTTGTAAGCGGAAAAAGGAAAACGACGAAACGCCTCTCTCGTGTTTCCTTTTGACTAGGTTAACTACATACCTAGATCCACTGTGTAGGTATGTGTCTGGGTCTGGGGTTATAAAGGGTAAGAGAGACAAACCTTACTTATGTCACCTTGTTATAAGCCAACTAGCCGCAGGATTCCGCTACTTCGGCCCCCACCCCCGCCTTTCCCGACTATACCCCCTGAGCTGAGGCTTGCCTTATACCTTGTATATCACATACATATCCCCCTACTTCGCCATCGTTCTGCTAGGTACCTACGTAGGGTACGAAACCCACATATACGTGATATTTGTTAGTGATGTAGGTTATGCATATTTTATATATTAAGGCACGAGATATATAAAACCAAAACTGGAGAATCAGGTTTAGGCTCGCATGCGGCGCAGCCGATTTTCCCTAGTTCCCGGCAACAGGTTTCTGCTATGTATGTATGCTCGGATCAAGTGTCTAGGCCATGTAGGTACCGTTGAAGCTAGGTGAGATAGAGTTCTCAGCTAGGCTGCCAGCTGAAGTAGTGGATACTTTACCTACCGAGCGTTGTAGAATCCCTTGTCTATCTAAATACAGATACGACGATCGGGCCTTTTTTTTTCGTTTCGTTTGGTTGGTTTTAGCTTCTTGTCGTTTCGTTTCGTTTCCTACTACTACATCCCTTGGTCGTTTGATGTGTACATACATACTTTCCGTAGTTCCCGCCGGTACGGGAAGCACGATGCCTGTGAGGATGGGGCTCTACGGAGTAACAAGGTATATAATCTATCTGCCTGCCTGAGTGCAGGCGTAACATGGGGGATCGGTGGGTCAGGTACATACCATTACCCGATTGGAAAGCCGCGTACTTAAGAGGAAACTGCTTTGGGGTTGGCTACATGACCCTTTTGGCCCTCTTCCTCTTCCTCCTTCTCCCCGGACCCGCCCCTCCTACTTTTCTCAGCTCGATGGTATATCGTATAGTGTAGGAAGCCGCATACGTACGTACGACGACAACCCTGGTGCCCAGGTGGCCATGTGATATGCCATCGGTGGTCTCCGCGCGTCCTTTCGTAGGGAGAGGAGGGGCGAGAAAAGAAATACATCAAAATCAAATCCTACCGGGGAAGAGCAAAGGAGGGGTGTGCTATGTGTTTCTCTTGGTTACGACGTCGATGAAGCTTTGGGGATAGATAGCTCTTGGGAAATCGATCCTCGCCCCCCCTACCTCCCTCCTAAAACACATACATAACGAATACCTATGCATCCCAATGCAGAAAGAGAGCGCCGCTCGGAAACACACCCTTTTCAAAATAAAAATGCAAATCATTATTAAGATTCGAGGCACCTGACGGCTGGACAAGGTTCAGAACGTTCGATTGCTTGGAAGCGCCTCTAAACTGGGAGAAGAAGAAAAGAAGAAGGAAAACCAAGAAAAGCAGGGGGTTTTAAAATACAAGGGAGGGGCTTAGTAACTGACTTGGGTCTTTTCTTTTCCCATTCTCTTGTTCGAAAACCCCAGTCACACCCTATTTTTTATTTTATAAAAGGCTATGGGTTTTGTAATAGCTCGGTGACGCTTTCGGTTAACGGCAGCGTGGGGGTATTAAACCCTGTTGACCGGGTTCTAGAAGGAATTGAGGATGTCTTCTTTTTTTTTTTCCCAGCTCTAACCTAACGATTTTTTGGGGGGGAAAAAATCCCCATACTACAGCTAAAAATGACATGCGATATCTTCAAGAGTGTGACGAGATAGAGTAATAGATGTGGCGTCGTTAGGTGTCCTGTAGGCGCGGGGGTTAAGAAGAAATAGGCTTGCTAATATGCATGTGACAGACGACAAGCAGCGAGGACAAAAGAAAAGATCGATCATCCATCTCTGTGTTATTGCTGTATGTAGGTACTGCGTTTAAGGTTACAACTTCTCGTCCCTCTTGATGATTATCTATCTCTTACGGGGTGGTCACATGGTATTGTTTATTATTATCGCCGCTTGTATTGTATAGAGATCATGACGTTGAGATAGATTGTCACCTTTCCGTCCCATTGCCTTGGGAAGATGACAGGTCAAGTCGGGAAATGCACCTAGGCTCAGGAAATGTCGGTGACTGGGAAGTCTGAGACAACTAGGGTACTCAAGCTGATCGTCTAGACTGGGGAGTTCTAGAGGTTATCGTCGTCAAACTAAGCTGAGAGGTCAACGTCCACCGCCATTGGACGGATACTGTACAGTTGTCGATGTCGCCTTTCCCGTCCCTTGTCTTCTCGCGGGCTTTCTGTATTCGGCTTGCTGCGGCTTTCTCGGCATGCCGCATTGCCCTGGATAGTTATTTTTTTTGACATGACCTTCTGACCAGAAGATCTGGCTGGTTCTCGACGAAGGGCTTGGCTTCACCCAGGCAAGTTTTTGGGCTTGCAGGGATGATGGTAAAATGGTAGGTTACCACACTAATGACCTCCACGACGACCTGCCATTGCCAGTATTCCGCTTCGATAAGAAAACATTCACAACGTTAGGATACATGCTTGAATAGGTTTTCTTCCGTAGACCCAGATCTTCGTAATCTTGACAGCTACCTCATACAGAAGATACCAGAAATGATCTAACTGTAATATGCTAGATCGCTTTTTTTTGATTTTCTTCTTGCCTCCTTCTCTCCTACGAAGTCCCCCCTCCCTAAGAGGTGTTAGTTACAAATACAGAACGCGCTCAACTCGCCTAACTTAGCACTGACTTGACAACCTGAAAATAGAAAGTGAGATGATAATAATAATAATAATAATAAGGAAGCTCGTTCATTTGTTGCCCATAAACATATGTAAACGCCAACATGATGCATTAACGTAGATGCTAGTCCATCCATCCTTACTCTTGCAAGCAGCACATAGGACATCGTTTAAGACAGCTTGCTTTTCTTTCATGCAAACCCACACTTTTTTTTGCGTCTAGACGCACCGGCTCGTTTATTCGGTGGTTAAATAAAAGAAAGAAAAAAAATAGGAAACCAAAATAAGAAAAAAAAAAAAAAACCAATAAATTGACGCCTCGAAAAATCGTCCTTTTGGTGTGCCCGCCTGTAACCATGCTCTATGATGATCTCTCTCTCTTATAAGGAGCTATTAGAGCGTAGAAACGTATTTGAAGTTAGTTGTACAAATAATAACATTTTTTTATCGGCGAGATCTTTTCTCGCCTTGTCGTTCGAGAAGCAGAGTCAGCTGGCTCTTGGAGCGGCCTAATGGTACCGTCGGTGTATTACTCGGTTGCGTAGGGGTGAATCTCGACTCGAGCATAGAGGAACCGGATGTTCGGCGTGAGGGATGATCGGGCTCGCGGTTATCTTCTAGCTCGCGCATTGCGTTCGTGACTACTTCGTTTGCTGGGCCGTTCTCGTCGTACTCGATGATGGTCCCCTGTGCTGTTGCATTGGAAATAGTCGCCGTACTTGCCGACAACAAATTAGGTAAAGTCCCGCGGCCACGGCCCAGGTCTCGTGAACCCATGTCAGACCTGGAGCGATTCACTAGAGACGGTGCTCCGGGGCGTGATCGCTCTTGTGCTTCACCTTTCCTAGGCACGTTTCCACTCTGACCCACTTTCGGCTGGTCGGCGTCTCCTGAGTGCGACTTGGTTTTGCTATCCGCCACAGGACGGGGTTGTTTTGATCCCGTCCCATTGTCTTGTGTCGCAACCGGTTTGCTCGCTGGCGGTTTGGTCGCGGGACGTTTTCCAGCTGCTTTCGCACTTAGACGGTCACTAGCTTCCTTCTCTCGTATCGCTGAAGACGACCCTTTCACCGGCTTTTCCGGTATAGTTGGCACCGTGCCTTGCCGACCAGTAGACTTTGAACTGGCTGAAGAATTGCTTTCCTTGGAACCGATCTCAGCCCCGCCTGTCGAATTTTGGGAGCTCTGCCGTCTAGGCATGGCAGGTCTGCGCCTCGTCGTAGAAGCTACGAATGCCGTGGACTTCTTCTTGACAGGGGTGGTAGTTATCTTTTTCTTCTCCTCCTTCGCTGTTGAGCTGCTCGAGCCCTTGGAATCCGTGCTGTGGGCCACAGCTGTGCTGCCAGAAGAAGCAGTCTCGCTCTCTTTAGAACCATCGTCCTCGGCATCGGATCCCGGTGGTGATGCAAACCGAGCTGTAGGACGCGGCCCAGAAGCTGAAGGCCCCCTAGGTTTCTTCAGGATGGGATGCGGCACCTTCGACGATAACGGCAATGCACCTCTCGCCTTGGCCTCCGTCTTGGATTTCTCTAGTTCTTGTGTAGATTCCTTTAGAACAGCTTGGATCCGACTCGATTGGTCGGTTCGTGATCCAGGGGAAGGCTGTAGAGGCGTGGTCAGCAAAGAAATGGGGGGTGTCGCCGCAAAACCTACTGGTTCGTATCGGTTGGGTGGTCCCAGGAGCTTGATGAAGGGAGGCTCCTCCGATATGTGTCTAAAAAGTCGTGCAATAACCGTGCCAGGAAGATAACGACGGTCACCCCCGAGAACGCGCGTCCAGAAATTTTCAAGGCGCCTAGCAGTAGGATCAACTAGCTCTCGAGAGGTAGTGGAAAATACTGCAGGAAAGGGTTAGTTAGTGTAAACCAGGCCAAGCCATAAAAGAGAGAAACAAGGAAAAAGGAGAAATTAAAAAAAGGAAGCCTCGTGATTTATAGTACCATGACAAGCCTCGAGAATCTGCTCTGTAGGAACAACATCATACTTGGCTATCGTTTCGTAAATTGTGTTTTTGTTGAACACAATGCCCTTGGGCAAGATCATTTCCGCCATGTTTGGTGGAAGGTCAAGTTGGCTAAGTCCGTCACCGGTGCAGGTAAAGTAGCAGGTTGGCTGCTCTTGGATAGGGAATTCCCTTTTTTCCAGTGACCGGCTTAAAATATGATATAGAGCTTTGGGTAAAGCCGAGACTCATAGCTGTCCCATGCCAGGTAGCCGGGCTGGATAAGTCGATATCGGACCACAAGGGCAGTCCAGTTTTACTCTAGTGCATGGGCTAGGCCAGAACCAAAGAGATTCACTCAATCGTCTGGTAGAGAGCGGTTCAGATTAGTCTTCAGCGGTCAGCGGTCAGCGAATGCGCCTTTGGTGTCCGTCTATAGGCAGACAAGACGATGAGACAGAAGGGAGTGGCGGGGGTTTTGGACCATCTGCTTGTTTGTAGAGGTGACACATCAACAGCAGCAGCTTAGGAAGTTGGACATGTCGTTTGACGAGTGACGGCAAAGAGAACAGCAACAAGACCCTGCAAGAAGTAACAGGGCGGACTAACTAGTAGTTGATAGTCCTATTGGTCGTCAGGTGAACAAGTGGGAAGACGAATAGATGTTGGAGGCCGGTCCACGCTAGATCCGAGACAAGAATTAAATGGAAGGGTAGAGAGTGAGTGAGTGTGTATGTATGTACGTATGTATGTGTGAGGGAGAAAGGGAGAGAAAGAAAAGAAAAAGGCGGGATTCGGAAGAGAATGGAGATCGGTGACGATAATGATGATGATGATGATGATGATGCTTGTTGGTAAATTGGTGATGACGGTGTGGAAGAGGGAAAAAAAAAAAGACAGACTAATAATATTACTACGTCGTCAGCTTTTTGAATTGAAGTTGCATGTAAAAATAAAATAAAAATAGAATAGAAGAAAATAAAAAAACAAAATGGTTGGTGGTGGTTTATTATGGATATGAATATGGGGTTTATGGTTATGATGATGGTTGGTCTTGTTGTTATTGTTTTTTTTTTTCCCTTTTTCCTTTTTCTCCCTCTCTTTTTATATATAAATCAAAATGGAGTAAAAGAGGTAAATAATACTATTATGCAACGGTGGTGGTGGAGGTGGTGTTGGCATTGGTGAAGGGAATAAAGTAAATGCCTAAAGCAGCAAATAATAAGTAATGAATGGAGAGAGAGAGATGTGTTAGTAGGCAAAGGTTAAGTAAGTTAGGGGTTTAGAGGGTATTATGTTAGAGAGAGAGGGATAGGTAGAGAGGTAGGTCTGGTCAATAGGTAGTTTTGAGTTGAGAAGATTTGATTGATTATTCGGTAAGTACCTAGATATGTACCTAGCTTAGATAGATAGGTATTAAGGAGGAACATGAAAAGAGAGAAAAAAAATAAAAAATAAAAAATAAAAGTCAATGATAAGCTGTCATTTTTTTCTCTTCTTTTCTCTCTCTTTTTTTTCCCTTTTACCTACAGTAGCTTGTATGCAGGTAAATAATAATAGTAATAATAATGATCGTAATCCAGTATGTAATAAGAATTTCAATTATCAAAGATTAGGTGATGGACGATGGAGACTTTCAGAAGCTTGGAAAAAGGAAAAAAAAATTTAGCAGTCTGGCAGTGTAGGGGTGGTAGAGGTACCACTCTTTCTTCTCCTCTCAATTTTCAATTTTCATCCCAAGACTACTTAGAAGCTAGTGATAGCCAGGGGTTTTTCATGCTGCTAAAACTACCTAACCTAGCAGGCTTGGGACAAAATAGAGTGCTAAAGTTTTAGGGTCTGTTAGTGGGGAGAAGGAGAGGGGGGATCCACTACTGTAAACCTCCTTGTGGATCCCGTGTTAGTGTGGAGCCTCTGGTAGCATCTACAGCTACGCATCTAGGTTACACATCTAGTAACTTACACTATAGGCTATCCCCTCTCCTTTCAGAAAGAGTGACCTATTTCCTTCTTTCCTTCCTTCCATTTATAGATAAAAGTTTAAAATTAAATTATGCACTTTCTTTCCTTTGGCTTTTTCAAACTTTATTCTTCTCTCTTTTTATTTATTTTTATTCTATTCATCATGGGGACAGGAAACAAGACATATATATCTCCATCACCACCATGATCCCTATCACCATAGCCATGACTACTACTACATACTTTACATTAATGTCTGATCGGGATCGATCCCCAATAATGAAAACTACTGAACTCCTGGAAAAGAAAAAAGGCGTCTTTTTATCTCTCTTTACTCTAACCTACCCAACCACCCACTAACATCACCGCCCTGATTCTCCCCTCTCTCCTATCTACACTACCTAACCTGGGTTAGATACCTGGGTAGGCATCTATCCTCTTCAACTCGGGTCCGCAAAGAGGAAAATGTCTAGAATCGGTGTAGTCAGTATTTGTGTTTGTTTCGCGGAGCCGGGTTGCGCGCACACACTCACATATAGGAGGTAGTCTAATCCTTGGATAGTCTCCGAAGAAAAGAAAAAGGCCTACCAATAAGTCGCGAAATAAAACATGGTTGACTCCCAAGTGCGGCGGCTACTATACTGAATCTAGTCATATTCGATGCAGCCCGTAATCTGGACGGATCAGCAGCCCACGTGCTACTCTTGATAAGTCTGAGTATCCTCGACCCCCCGACCCGGGATCATCGCCGTGTTCTATTCTAGCAGGTCCTCCTCCCCATCCCATAGCCTGGCCGATGGCTCTGCTTGTTTCATACCTACCGCTCGTCCCCCACGTTTTCAGCGGATCCGACTCTAGAGTTTCCATATGTTCTAGAATCCTTCGTTTCAAAAAGGGAAAAAGGGGGGTGAAAGAGACCCCCCCCTCCCCTTCTTGGCTTCTTCTATGGATAATGTTTCTTCGTCTTCCCTTGCACGTGGGTTGCATTCTCGATGAGATATACCTGGTGCTAGGGGGGGTGAGCTTGGCAGACATCAAAAGTTCCCGAGCAACTCTTTATCCTAGCTGTTCATCTTGCTTCTTTCCTGGTTCAGGTGTCGTCAGAGTTGACAGGGTCCTCGGCGACGGTCCGGTACTTAATCATAGTCCGATGCCCTGGAATATTATCTACACAACACTAACCAGGCGCCGGTAGAGTCCCCCCTTTCATTCTCCGCTAGCTTCGCGAACATTCGCATGCATTTCCACTACGCGCTCTCTCCATCCACGGACACTCCATACCCTGTCTGAACCCACAACCATCTGGATTCGTAGCCAACATGAACGTCATTTCAGCTCCTGTGCACTACTACCTCATATGCTTATATCGACCACGGTCGATCAAAGGAGGGGAAAAGGAGAAAAGAGCAAGGGAAAAAAAAAAAAACCTCAGCCATGCCAGTGCATCCATATGTTGTCACCATTTTTCTCGAAAAGTCAATCACGCAATACTTCAGGCCGGGCAGAACAGGATACCACTTGCTGATCTTTTCTGGCCAAACGGAAAAGTTCCATCAAGTTGTCACAAGACAATTTAGTAAATCAGCATGAATGTCCAACCAGATTTCTCTATTTCTCTACTCCCCTCCCCAATTGCAACGCGATGGTTTAGTATTTTGTTCGCATTGATAATAACCTCGACGGTTTCTCCTCATCTCCTCCGCCTTATGATCTACCCCTTGCGGGGCCGCGAGGTCGTGTGATCACAACACTTTGCTCAGACGCGGCTATCAGCCATTGGCCAAGGACGGTACAAGACAAGCATTATGGATCCTAAGTCTCCCGTCTTTGACCTACCGAGGGAGGGAAATGGCTGGGGTGTATTTTGAGCATGTAAGCCGGGGATTTCTCTAGTCTCGAGTCATGAGTTACTTGTTGCAGGTCAGACAGCGTTCGGCCTTTCTCGCAGAGGGGTCGCATTCGGCTCAACCGACTAGGTTGTTGATTTTCTTTCCTTTTTTTCCTCTTCTTCTATACACTTGCTTCCCCCGCCTTTTTTCGCAATTTTCTTCACCGATAATGCGCAGCTTGTTCAGCGAGAGCCAACATGTCGAAAACACTGCCCGCGACTCCTATCCTTTCTGATTCCAGTTACCTATGTACGGGCCATCACACCGGCTTGATGCTTGGTGGAGCTTGGCCGTCATCTGATACACGAAGCATAATACCTTGGACCCGAAGTCATACCCGAGGCCACTCAGCTTTCAAGGGACCAAAGGACGTGAGCTGCCACATGGCCAAGTATTAGTAAGGTAGATTCGGTTTCGCCATTTCCCCATGTTTGCAACCAACCGGGGGGTTCGAACGTGAACGTAAACGTGCTGTATTTGAATGGAAGAGGATAGACAAGCAGAAAGCCGACCCTCCTTGAAACTATCTCCCACTAAGCAGAGCAGTAGTCTGTTATAGAATAGCCCCCGTCCTTCAACGGGCACTGCTTACAAACAACCATCGACAATATACTGCGAAGCTTCCTCTTTAGGCAATTCCCGTTTCTGTGGTAGTCTTGTTGGTTTCGTGCAGATCGCTTCTAAAAAAGAAAAAGAAAAAAAAGAAAAAAAAACCTCCTCGAGTCGAGTCGAAATTCGCATACTACCTATACGATTTGTATGACACAGCTACCCTTACGATGTAGCAGCATTCATGGGCCGCGGTCGCGGAAACGTCTAGATCCGGTTGATTTCCTGCCCTTTTTAGGGCCGCCCCCATAGGCCAGCTTCCAATCGAGATATTGTTGCGAAATTCTAGAGCTAATTGGTTCCACCTTTGCTGCTCCCGGGCTGAGTTACATCTGCAGAAACGTCGTGACTAGCTCTTTTCGCCGCCCCGGTCATTGTCATTAAGTCTCTTTACACCTGCAGGAACCTACGCAATATTCGCTATACTTGGGCGTCAACTCCGTAACCTCCACACCACCTGTGATACATCGGTGTGTGGAAGAGAAAAAAAAAATCGGAATGGGATTTCTTCCCCTCTATTCTTTTTCTTTGCCTCCTCTCCTTTGGTCAACCTCTGGCGCCAAATCATTATACCTTTCCTGGTGCGCTGCTGCGGCCCGACCCTATATCACGATGCTAGCTAGCCCTTACGGATCGGTCATTCTACTGGCACAACTACGACTTCACTATTGGCGATGTCTTTAGATAAGTCCCCATCTTTAGTTTTCATGCGGCGCCAGGCGGATAGCTCCGCAAACAATGGATAAATTAGAGAGCTAGTGGTATTCCTTACAGCCGATACTATATCGATATGTAAGTCCGGACAAGGCTGACTATCGCATTTTCGTTTCCTGGATGCATCGGCTGCGACACCAAGGGGGGTCATATGGGATCTAGCATCTGCAGGGTCACGCTTCCAAAATTGGCTTTGACGTATTATCTGCAGTCATTAGTGAATAGAAGGGATGTGGGGGGCTCGAATCCTGTCCAGCGACCAACCCGTCATTTTCGAAGCCAGCAATCCCACGATTCTAGAAAGGGTGACATGGGAGTGAATTATTCCCCCCTTTACTAACCTAAGCCCAAGCTGGGAATTGATTTACCTCACATATTCTAACCCAAAATTACGTCCTACCCAACAGGCCTTCGGCTTCCTATAGGGAAAGAGTCTGACCTTGGTATCCCCTATTTCCCGCTTACGTACGCGATATCTTTGTGGGAACGTCAAGTTGTTCATGATTAGGATATCTAAACAAGGGGAATGCCTGCAACGTTGATCCGTACGTTCCAATGGTTTAAAATATCTGCAGCTGATCGTTCGCCGTAGCTGATGTCTATGCCGCCTAAAAGTATCAAGTCCAGATCTTATTCGACTGTGTGGGTATCGTATCACAGATCGTCGTCTTATTGTCAGAAACCTATACGGCATCGAAGACCCAAGGAAGAGGAACGAAAACACTAAAATACCATACGAAAAAACAATGTCCAGGACTTCCCGCCATTCTGACTACGGTTGACCGTCCATATGTCAGCATTGGGGGTTTCCTCTTACTCGGGTCGGTGAGGGACAGTGTCTTAGGGGTGAGATACATCCTCAACATGCACCACTAAGAGGTGTCAACTCCCAAAATGATCCTATTTGCTGTTGGACACTATACAATGTAGCAATGACCATGCGCCCCGAAGGCCTGATGACACGGTTGGCTCACGCATTTTTCACAATCCGTCGAATAAGGACCTACCTGCCTTGCAGTTTCAGGAACAGGGAGTGAAGTTATTTTATTTGGTTGGACGAGACACAAGGAAATATTGACTTTGATACTTACGCTTCTATCTTGTAGCAACATAGTGCCTTATCTAGGTATTCAATTCGGCTGATCACGCTATACGCTATCTAAATTATGCGATCCTCCGGCGTCTCGGCTCTGATGGATGGCCTCGCAATACACAGAGACAAAGTACCGATTGCATTTCTTTTCGTTTGATCTTGCTTTCTTCCCGGTCGTCAATACGCCCCTTTACGTTCCTGCCATGTGGGCTGCGGCGAAGCCCATGGCTTCCTGTATCCAGACCACAATGGCATCTCGGGTTCTAGGGAGAGACCGTCGAGCTTGGCGCCCCTGTCGTCGAGGGACCAGAGTGTTAAAGCGATGGTATTCACACCGTTGTGGTTGAGGATGCCTTCGGGGACAGGGAAGTTCGTCTGCGGTCCTAGATTTGCGACTGTGGTATGTGTCAGCATTCCCTAATCCAGAGATGTTTCTACCCCTGTCACCGCCACTGGCCCTACCCCCTTTTCCGCCTCATCAGTGAGAATATCTTTCCGGGATCTATACCACGAAAACTCACGAAGGTAGCCGGATAATAGGGGACAAGGGGAAATCATAGCGGGGAACAAAGCTGGCCTTATCCTACTTACCATACTTGCCAAATTGCCATCCGTTCACAAAGATCTGACACCTGTAGCTCGCCCCGGCTGTCGCGTTTGCGAACGCTAGGCTTAGGGGCACATCGTATCCCTCAGGTACATTGAGCTCGAATGTCGCCGTGTAAAACCCAACACCCGCGCCTACGACGCCCTCTCGCAGGGGGCTCGCCGTCGCCCATGTGGTGCTCGGTGGCCCTGGCTGGTGGTAGCCCTGCCGCTCAGCATAGAGTGCACCCTCATTGCGCGGGCCCCGCACCAGGTCGGCGTACGTCTCCCCACCTAAGTTACCCGTCATCTTCCATGACACGGCCGTCTGCGTCTGGTTCTTTGTCCTGGTCTGCAGTGTATAATTGATGATGCCCATAGGTGCCTTAATGGCGTCGGTACCTGGGGCTTCTTGGTCCTGCCCCATATGATCAATGAGTAGTGTGATGACGTGCTCAGAGTCAGGCGAGAGCGCTCCCGTGGGGATCGCGACGGTCGCGTTGTGTGTATGTGAGCCCGATGACCCATCGAAGGACGTTAGATACGCCCCGTCCAGCCAGGCCGTGTACCCGAAGTCGTTGCCCCCCGTGAGGTTGAGAAACAGGCTCGCCGCCACCTCACCCCCTTCGCTACCGATACCCGATGACACGGTGAAGTGCCCCCGGTACAGGAGAGACCCCGCGTGGTAGCCGTAGTCGCTCGCGTACAGCGACGTCGGCGTCAACAGCGACTGTGGGTTGTTGCTCGACGCGTGGTCGCACACCGTCCAGGCTGAGTCGTCATAGTCGCGGTGAAGCTCGGGCAGCGAGTCAACATACTTCCACTTCAGTGCAGCAAAGTCCGGCAGTGATAGGCTGGGCGCCTCGAAGGACACGCGCGCGGTCAGCTTATCATCAGCGTTGCGTGCCGTGGGCAGAAGCGCCCCGTTGAAAGATAGCGCCGTCACTTGGCCCGTGGGCTCGTAAATAAGCTCGAGATCCGTCGTGCTGTTGATGTCGCCGGTTAGGCGGAGGATCTCGCCATCGAGGGCGGCCGCGCGGATGAGGTACGCACCCTTGACGATGACGCGAGACTTGGAGGGCGAGGAGTAGTTTGCGATCGGTGCGGCTGCGGGCAGCTCCGGCACCCAGTAGGTGTAGGCTTCATTGCGCCAGAGCAGAAGGATCTCAAGCTCGTCACCGAAGCTAAGGATCTTGCGTTGCTGCTGCTGGGACACGTGCCACTGGATTACGAGCACGCTTGGACCTAGTCGCTGCGTCTTTACTACAGGATCATCTTCCAGGGGCATGGAAACGGATATCGCTACTGCAGATGCTGCCAAGTCGGCTAGATCAATGGCCAGCTCATGGACCTCATCCGCTCCGCCGTAGAGAATCAGCGTCCTCTTCCCCGACTGGGCTTGGGCCCACGTGAATATCTCAGCTGTGCAATAGATCAGGTTGACGCCTCCGACATCGTAGTCGGTTACATGGATCTTGGAGTCTCGGCCAGTGAGGACCAGCTCTCCGCCCAGCTGCGGGATAGAGACGTTGCCCGTGCTCGTAGGTACAATAAGTTTATAAGTGGCCGTGTCAAGCGTGGTCCAGTCGGCGTGCCTAACCACGTAGAAGACGGTAGGCGAGTCCGTGCCGAAGACTGGAGTCGTAGCTATCTGGTCTGTCGAAACGTACGACCCGTTGGACGCATTCCCAGGCACCGCGGTCAGGTAGGCTGGGGACACCTTGAAGAAATTGGCCTCGAGCTTCTCTTCTGAGTACTTCTCCCGCCAGACGTGGCGGTTCTCCTTAATTGCAGCACCGTAATCATACGAGGAATCGCCACCCCTGTATCCCAGATTGCCCCAGTTGGTCCCTCCGTACGTCTGTCAAAGGCATTAATTATCACTTATGGCTGCCCGACGAGAGCCCGAAGTGGAGGAGGGATGGATTCAGGGGAAGAGAGGGGCGGAAACAAAGCAAAAAGAAACAAAAACGACCCACCATATACACATTAAATATTTTGATACCGAAGCTGTAGTTGTTTTTCCAGAGCACACGGACTGATTGCTCGTTGACTAGAGCATTGCAGCTATCCTGGTTGACACTGCCGAATCCCGTGCCCGAACCCCCCTGAAATTCGGCAACGAAGAAGGGTGTGTCTGGGCTATACTGTGCGTGCTTGGTCTGCCAGTTCTCGGGCCATCTGATTTTCGGCCAAATCTCCGGATTTGCGCCTTTTCGCTATCATTAGAAAAGGGGAGGCCTCTCGAGCGAGCGAGGGATGGGCCCGCGTACAGACGAAACAAAAAGAGCCCTGAGCACACACTTACAGTCATAACGCATCGGATATGCATCAACGCCGTATACTTTTTTTAGTTAATAATAAGCACCCCGTCGGGCTAGCCAACGACGACGCATGGCGCATTGAATGGCTCCCGAGATTACTCAATATGGTAGGTCAACTTACAATCGGTCTCGCCTAACCCAGTGCCAGGGGCCCAATTCCCCTGGTATAGGTGATCGTTCACCATCTGCGGTACGACATTACCCACCTTCTTGAATTGCTGCTTGACGTGCTCCATATAATTTCGGTTCAGGCGGGCCGGGAAGTCCGTGTCATTGACACCGGGCCAGGTGTCGTACTCGTTCTCGGGTTGAAGCATGATGACCGGGCCGCCATTCGTGATTTGGGCGTCGGCTATCAGCTTTCCCACTGTCGCAGCGTACAGCTCCGTCGTGTTGATGAACTCGGGGTCGTCGCCGCGGAGAGGTGCCTTGATTCGCGCCGTCCAGCCTGGATAACCCCCCATGGCTGTCTCCGCGTTGATGTACGGTCCTGGCCGGGCGATGAGGTAGATACCAGCTTCTGCCGCCGCTCTGAAGAATTCATCCAGGGCGAAGACACCGCCAAACCTCACCTTCCCCTGAGTTCCCTCTACTAAGCCCCAGTACGTATAGAATGACTAAGTGACAGATACTGGTAAGTCGACTCTCCTGGAAGTAGCTAAAATAGTATCTAGGGAGGGATAGCTCCTGCATTCTTCACACCATTTGTATGCTAGAGCCTACGCCATTCTTGCAAAGCTATGGATTACAGAAGCAACAAGTGTTGAAAGAATATACTTACCACGGCGTTGAAACCTAACGCTTTGATTTTCTGAAAAATATCCAGCCATAGGCCCGGACTTGGGAGCCTCCAAGGATGGAACTCGCCAGAGAAGATGAACATGCGCTCACCGCGGATAGAGACCGAATATTTGTCCCATTTTACCTAAGTGACTTAGTTTAGCCAAGTCCGTCAGACTCGCTGCAATTTAGATCTTTCTCTCCTACCAATTCTTTAATATCTCTAGCTCTGACTTCGGATCGTGTATCGTGGGGCAAGACGCTTCGTCCATACGCTGGCCATGAGCAGGATAGGAGAAGTGAGAGGAGAGCCGAAGTTAGCAACATCTTGAGAGCCGGCAAGTGCAATCCCAAAAGCTTTAGCTACGACCATAGGCTATCAAATCTCAGTATTTTAGATTTCCTACATATAGAATACAGAGAAGAATAAGGAAATAAAAGAACAACCTTAACGACCAAGTCGCCGCAAACAAACACTAGAGCGGAGCCATGAACGTGAACTAACAAGTCTAACCCCAATCCTTACAGAAAAAAAATGATTTATACCGAGCTGTGGGGAAATCAATGGCTAATATTGGAGTTTCCAAGGATTCCCCAACAAGCCTAGAAAACGATGTGACATAGATCTGAGGGAGGCGTGCGGGGGAAACATGCTACCTTCATATGGCCATGTAATTGGTGTAAAATATCATAATCCTAGAAGCGGGAGTATACTCGATGTCACCACGAGGCCTTATAGAAGCTAGCAAGCTAGCTTCGACAGCCGCGATCCATTCCCGGCTATAGAGTCGGAATAGCCGACGGGGACGGTGTCAGACAGGGGATTCTGTTGCGGAGTAGGTGGTGATTATTACCTGATGACAGAATAGGAAGTGGATGAAAGCCACGTTGATTTGGGCTGTTTACCGAGGTGAAAGAAACCGGATCGTTAGTCATCAGCTGGTGAACGTTCGAGCGAGTCTAGCTAACTAATTGGTAGACATAATAAGACGTAGTAATATATTTAATACATATCGTCCTGTCAGCGTCTAGCCCTATCATGGAAAACCAAAGCGCCACCCCGGCATCATCCCGGGCGCCACATCCGGACCTAACCCTCCCCACCCCGGTCCTCGAACACGACTTCCGCATGGCCGTCGAGTTGAACCCGAAGATAGCCGTTGGCGCGGTGCCGTCGGGCGGCACGAGAAACTGGATTTCGTTTTCGGGGGGCTCGTGGGCTGCGGCCTGGGGAGAGGGGACTGTGCTCGTGAGTGCGCGCGAAATAGCTCATGAAGAAACCTTGACTGAAGCTAGCTCACCTTTTTGGGGGTACAGCCCGGGGGCCAGGACTCGCAGGTCGTGGACCCGGAGACGTATGCCGTGAGTATGGAGACTGCGTATCTCCTCCGGACGAACGACGAGGAGCCGGCTTTGTAAGTAGGGGGCTTCTTTTCTGCCTGTCTGTTTGTCGTGAGGAATCAACGAGGGGGGGGGGGGGGTAGAGTGCGGTGCTGGGCTGGACGAAACGCTGACCCGTTTCCGTTTGAAAAAAAAAGCATCGAGATACGCACACGCGGGTTTAGGACGGGACCGAGAGACGTCTTGCAGGCTCTGCAGGACCCGGCGAGGGCGGATGGCGTCGATCCGTCGACTTATAAGTTCAGGCTCTTCGTTACGATGGAGACGGGCGATGAACGCTATGTGGAGAAGGTGAACCGCGGCATGTGGGTGGGCAGTGGGATGAGAAAGGGGGCGGAGGTCATATACGAGTAAGTCTGATATCCATCTCAGATTCACGGAGAAGAAACGGCTAACTGAAGGGCTGGTCTTTTCGAGCAGTGCGTACCGGGTATCTTAGCTTTGACGTATAGGGAGGTTATCGGTTTTTGTAGTTTACTATATGATGTATGTATCTAGGTTAGGGGTATAGTTTTCTTCTAGAGTTTATGTGTAAGTGAGAAACTATGTACATAAAGCCTCAAATCAGGTTTGATTTACACACCTCTACGCAGAAAATGATACCCCAGCACCGTCACATATAGAGCCATTGTTAAACCACTTCACTGAAGGCAATAGTTGACTCACCACCCATCTCGCGGTAGTCGTATGCAAAGATCCTTCCCCAAATGGCTCATGAGTTTTGTCCTTCCTCATCCGCTTCTCTCCTATATCTAAGCTCTCCATATCAGAGCCCAATCCATCATCCCCCTTATCATCATCACTACCACCACTACCCCCTTTAAACTGTGTCTCCGCGCCCGCAACCGGCTCATCCCCTCGAGGGAAACTAGTCCTTCCCTCCGCCAGCGCCTGGAACACCACAAGTTGGTCCTGGAGATGCTCATCCACTGCTCCCCCACGCCCCACCTCCTCGAACAGGTCTTCGCATACTTTACGCGAGATCTCCGCGGCAAGCTGCCGGGGCGTCTTGTTCTTGCGTGCGCGATCATATAAGTAGTCTCGCCCCCAGCAGCGACCCCCCGTCTCCGTCCGCGCTACAAGCAGAGCGTACATGCGCGCCTCATGCCCACTATCCTCCACGACGGTGAAGCGCACGTCCACCCCCGGGAACCGCTCATCGAGGTCGCGCACCAGCGCCTCCTGAAGCGGCGCCTGCACGGCGCTAGGCACCAGCATGCTAACGTCTATCTCCGCCACGGCGAGGTCCTCCTCAGCAGTAACGACGACCGGCTTGAGCGTCCCCCCGCGAGGCACCGGCCGGAACCGGAGCCACACGCAGCCTTTCTTCGCGGGGCCCGCGGACCAGCCGCGCGCGCGCAGCTGCCGCTCTACGCGGATGCCGAAGCGGGCCTGCAGGGTGGGCAGGAGCACCTGGTCGAAGTACTCGTACGAGAGGGAGAAGGCGACGTTGGTCCCGCCGTGGAGCTCGATCTCGATGGGCGCGTCGCCCTCTTCACACCCTGCGAACAGCAGGTACGGGAAAATCGCTTGGAATACGAGAAGCGCGCTGGCGGCGCTGCTACCCGCTACGATCTCGATCCTTGGGCGATCCAGAGCGGCGGCTGTCGTGGGCCGGAACTCAAGCGAGCGGCTGCCGACTTCGAGACCCCTGACTTCGGCGCGCGTGGCTTGGGCTAGCCACGAGAGGGCAGTGACGTGCTGCGCCTTTAATCCTACGGGGGGGGTTAAGGTCAGGTCAGCGACTTCTTTTTCTCTTTCTCCCCTTGTTGCCCTTTTGCCTTTTTTCGGTGTCCGATCACGGAAGGTGTCATCATATATGGTGGATGTCGTCAGTGTCGTCGTCGTCTACATCGTCATCATCCGAGTATTCGTTCACTCCTTTTCTTACGTACCTCCTCCCCGAGCCCCCCCAGCTCCTCGCCGTCCCCTGACGTTGACTATGCGAATGGGCGTCGATGTGACCGCCGCCAATCCGCAGGCGAGCCTAACGAGCTGGCCTCCGCCTTCTCCTACCTGACCGTCGATCTGTAGTGGTTTTGGGGGCGCCATATCTGACTTGACCCTGTATCTGACTCTGACTCTGATGTTCTGCTTATTCCGCTGTAACCGCCCGCCCGGTTGCGTAGTATCCGTACGGGTGATATCGATAATTCCGTCGATATAGCTGGAAGAGACCTCGGTGTGCGTGTGTGTGTGTGTTCGTAGGCAATGAGCGTGGAGTGAACAAACCTCTTATGTTGTTGCTCGCCCCGCTTGGTCAGGATATTGTATTGTACCCGGGGAAGCTGAGTAACTAGATCAGGTGTTCGTGTGATTAGAACACCCGAGATGAAGGTGACTCATTCGGCCAATGGGATAGTATGAATTATCCTAGCCCTCAGCTACGCCTACGCTATCGATCCTCCATCGCCAGCTGATTGTCGGGTGCCTCATTAGCTTTCAGGTTAAGTTATTCGTCGTTTCACGAATGATGATTCCTCTGTGATCGAAGTTTATGCTATCTGTTTGTAGTGCAAGAATATGAGTTCTAGACACAGGACATGGATCTCATTGAGTTCCACTTTTTCTAACTTGTACATGGCAATTATATTCGTGGCAGTTACGGTATATAGTCTATTTATTTAGTATACATAGGTAGCATAGTTCTGCTCACCCATGCGTTTCTACTTATATAGGTTAGTCATTTTACCATTGTCTATTGCAGACTTCTCCTCCAAATCCCATCACAAGGTACAGGAATGTGCAACAATGCCATTCTTGATACGTAGGGGAACAACCGCAGTCACCTATAACACATCACATTTTACATGTCAATTCTCTGTTATTTCTCTCGTCTATCGGGAGTGCCACACTACACCTATAAAACTTCCATACCCAAACTTGGAGTTTTGGGGTTTTAGATCTACCTTATTGGACGCTTTTAGCGCAAAGGCCTCTATAGACCAATATCAATATTCGGAAACGTACATCCTTCCCGTTCTCCCCGTGATTCATAATATGCAGATACCCTTTGTGCCGATTTGACAATCTATTTTGTGTGAAACGTTTCACGTTTTCAGTAATGCTATAAACATATCTAAACATTTACAGCTATGTAACTAACAGTGACTGTAATCATAACCACCCACATGGCGTCGAGAGATGGACGATGCTCGATAGACATGTCACATACAAGGCAGGCTGCTTATACTAGCTCATGTAGCTGGAATAACCGTACGAAGGGGTATATAATAGGCTATTTCTAAAAGAGATGCAGACCGAGATTCGGTTACAGGGGCGTACCTGGAAATTAGTAGCTCATAGTTGCCTCTCTCTCATCCATCCTCGCAAATGGATGGGAGATCCCGATCAAGGCATCCTAGCGGTTAGCCTTATACATCTATTGCACGTCGTTTGAGGGCGGATGTTGGGCAGCCGTCCGTCTCTATAAAGAGCTGAAAGTATAGCCCCCCTCCCCCCTTCCGGTGAATGGTGTTGCTAGCCTCAAAGCTTGAATGGGTACTGCACTATCTAAAAATAAGGACAATTAGGACAAACCGGTATAGTTGATGATGGTCTCGTCGATGCGAGCATGTTCCTAATAAGGCAAATTGTATGTATATGGGGCCTCCTCTCAAGTACAATGCATAAGGTAGTATCTGCGAGCTCAGCATATTCACATTGGAATTCTCTATTCATGATCGGCAGAAAATCATCTAGCCGTACCTATCAAATAGTGATTAGTATTTTCTTCGGGGACACAGTGACTGCTCCCCGTTCACGCGATCTAGAGGGACTCTTCTTTGCATTGGCTTCCCAGCAACCCATTCCCATTGCTGACAGAGCCTTGCAGGTTGCTCTCTCATTTGTTATCATTTGCAGATCGTATAGTTGCTCATCCCGAACGTGCCGTCTGGTATAATAGGAACATGTTACAGGGTCACAAACGTGGTGAGAGTGTAGCAGAGACAATGCTCAATTTAGGTTACAAATAAATATGTATCGGGAACACTTGGCGATACTTCAGCTTAATACATCTGTTAAACATTACAGTAGGATCTCCTCAAGGTAGCACACCAATACTTGAGTGTCTCGTCAACTGGTTAGCTGTACAACTAAGCGAGCATTGCCGCGAATTAGTGTAACCTTAGGTTATATCATGTAAAGGGGTAGGCTGACCTGCGAACTCACCTTCAAGACCATAAAATGCTACACTGAATTGTTCTACAGCACACTGACTTGCCAAGTTGAATTAATGTGATACTCCGTACTAGCAAAGGGGATGATTCATTCATGATGGCGTGAATCTCATAACTTGTTTTATTTCCCCGCCATTCTTGCCGGGTTACCCTTGGTGCTACCCCTGAATCACCCATCACCCACGTGTTGGATTATAGGACCCGAGTACATACCACATACAGACATAGATATATCATACTATATATGCGATATCCTTCGACTGCTTGATGAAACATCATTCAAACCCAAGGAGATAGCTCTAATTAATTGGTACTATTCATTATTGGCTGGGCATATATCGCACAAAAGCATAGCACAAGCATGCACAAAACAGGTTTTTCAGTCAAGATTATGCAGAGAGAAAGGATTTTATTAAATCCTGGCCTATCGTCCCTATTCATCCTTACCTAGATAGTCCTTAATCCTGAATATCATAGCGATGAATATAGCCTATAGGGCTGATGGAGACAGGCATGAGTTATCACTTTAAAATATACCCAATGACACCTGGTCCTAAATAATACTACGTAAGGATTATATTGTAGAGTTGGGCACGAGTATTAATGCTATTTGCTAGAGTCCCCGAATTAGGAGCTAATCATGAGAAGGTGAACAGCGCAGAAGATATTCGGTGAAGAGAACGTCATAACAACAGCAATATGACTAGGTATATGGCCTTAGCTCACCTACATAGGGTTAAAAAACCAGCTAGGATCAAAAAGATTCAAGCTGTCAAACACCCCGGTACCGAACCAGGCGTTCACCAAGACAAGCAAAGACCAATTCTTGATCAAGGCAACTTAAGAAATTAGGGCCAACCAGGTAACCTCAATAGTCTTTGTAGCGGAGACAACCCAAATTCGACTCTTTCCAGGTTCTTCCTTGAAGTGAAAAAAGCTTTGATGTTTTCCCCTCTTGGCTTCAGCGAACGCTCTGATTAGACTTAAAAGCTGATGAGCCCGCACGCAACAGCAACGCGTTGTTGTTGTGAGCGCTAAGGAGAGTCGTAGAAAGATGAACCAGACATACCATCGGGTACCTAGAAATCTTACTTACCTAACTAACTGGCTGTGCCTCACCATACAGAAGCACTCCCTAACTTCCCCGGTGCCCCCTGTCCTTCCCATCTGTCAACTTCTGTTACTTCTTCGGTGGGAATAGGAATGTGGTGTATGTACATACCAAACCAACTTTTAGAAACTCCACGCCTTACATGGAAACATCCATCCCCTCTCCCCGCCCCCCTTGCCCCCATCCGTTCTCTCTCTCTCTCGTAGGCCGCTAGCAGCACTGGGCGGTATGTAGCATGGCGTGTAGTTGGTAGGTGCATAGACTTTAGTGGGTGTGTATTTGCCTAATAAAAGGCAAAAATGAAGCGAAATCCACATATGTAGCTTCACGCTAATACCCGAGTCAATGTTCCTAGACTAGGAGATTTTTTTTAGTGGTTTTCTTCCTCGGTTCCGGCAAGGCAACTAGAAAGGAGCGTCCTTGACCGGCGCTGCTTTTCTGTTGGAGGGGATGATGTTCTAGATCTTGGCCGGAGAGAGAAAAAAAAAAAGGGAGAATAGTGTAATAGATCCACTCCTAAAGTAGTGTGGTAGGGGATTTTCAGGACACGTACTAGTTTGCCTCATCTTCTCTCGCGCACTCTCTCTCTCTCTGTCTCTCTCTCTCTCTCTCTCTCTTCATCCCCTTCCCCTCCTCTCTTTTGAGCCTAGAAGCTTTCTGCCGCAATCATGATGGGTCCCTGATGACTGCCGTGGTGAATAGTTTCACTCTTCCACGTAGATCATACCCGCCGGGACCAACCAGCTGCATGAGAGTCTCCTTCTTTCGGATTTTTCAGGCACATATCCAGTAGGCAGTGATCACCACCCCCAGACTAAGCACTTGTCCGATGTTGGTACTCCCTTTGTCTTTCTATCTCTCCCTTTTGTTTTGATGTAGAATAGGTCCTGTTGGCTGTACCCATCAACAATGGGGCCTTGCGTAGTTGGAAGTCCATGTGTCTGTCCAGAAGCCAGGGGGAGCAAACGAAGCATCAGCTTCGGTTTCCCCAAGTCCCGACGAGGCTCAATCGTGTCTAAAGGCTCCTGTCATCCTTCACATCCTTCCCTTCCTACTTAGGGCTTTGTTGGCCTTCCTGCAGAAAATCCCTCGTACCCGAGACCTTTCGTGGATGACCTTTTTTGTAATTATCTTTACCTCAGCCCCCAGAGGCGGAAGGACACCCATCTTATCACCAAGTCATCCTTCTACAGCAGTCTCCTCTAGTCAATGCTGGCGAATATTGTCTTGCATGGAAGTCCACACACCGAAGACTTGTGCGTTGGAGCTTTTTTTTGCCCCGATGATTGGGAACACGTATAGATACCGTGTACAAGGTCTCAGGTAAAGGTCAAGTGTGAACCTGTCTTGTAAATGGCCCTTGCATTGAGTGTTGTTGTGTAAACATTCATCCTGTGTTCTGTACAAGGTATACTTTTCCCCTATTGGGACTGCCGTGTCTAACACCGTTTCACACCCAGTCCTTTGTGCTCAGCGTGCCTAAATCATGATGTTAACAAATATAACATTAACTAGGCCGTAATGGGGCAGGCTGGTTAGGAGGTCTTTCGATAAATATCAACTTATCCTCTTCGTATGAAGTCATTAATCTCTATCAAAGGATGAGGAGCAACTAGGTACATAATTAGCTATAAGTAGAGTAGCAAGCTGAAACAAGGTGATAGGTACTACCTATATTAAAGGCTAGAGTAGTATTAGATGGATAGGTCGAGAGCTGCTCCAAACCCCCACCCGCCTCCTCACCCCCAAACCTATACCCTAGTTGAGCTTGTTGTTACTTTAACTTATCTAACAATTCATATAACAATAAACGACGCCACAACCAACCATGTTGTATTTTTGCTTTTGTATGTTATACAATTGTGATATTGATTGTATAGTTTTTCAGGTAGGCCACCGGAGCGGCTGACCTTCTTCCTGACCCATTACAGCTCAAAGGCTCTTTTCATTGGGCTCTGTCCAGTAAGGCAAACCGCGCGACACTAGCCAGCTATCGAATGCTCACAACACATAGTTTCCCCTCTCAGCCTAAGGTACGCCCCTCACATTGGTCGTAGCACAACTAGCCTCTTGCCTTGGGAGGAATATATCTCGCCTGTTTGGGTTTGATACATATACTATGCATATGTCATTTCATGTTAGGTGCAAATGATTACAGGGGGTGTTGTACAAGATATTGGATATATGTCTTGCATAATATGAGGCGTGACAGATATAAGTCAATCACGCCCCTTACAAGACATGACATGATAATGATCTGGCAACCGATGTGACGTCAGTATCTCTTAAATAACTTTACATCTGTCTTCTTAGAGTAAGGCGAACGAAGCTGCCTTGCTTCAAAACAAATCAACTCTCGTAATCTTTAATCAAGTCGATAGGGCTTACAACTACGTAGCAATTAGCTCGACCTTTATATACCTTAGTAGGCGCTTATAATGGCAACTAGGATATATGTGGCGCTTCAAATATGAGCTGTACGAAACTAACATAATAAGTAGGGGCTACTTGTCAGGATGTCAGGATAATGAGGCCTGGGCCAGGGGAAATGCCCTTAGAATTCCTAAAAAGTCGTGCCCTTGAATCTAGAGCGTCATGGATATCCCCAGCTGAAAAAGGTCAATATTATAACACAATTGGTGAACGTAGTAATCTCGATAAGGCACAGATAATCCTGTGCGTCCCTTGAGGTTCCCGAATCACATGCCATATTAGCAATAGCACACCGAGGGTCTTTCACGGCATAATGCTTCTATCATGTTTCCTAATATCCCGGAACCGAAACAAAAGGAAACATATGTGACAGCGCCTACATTTTGCCTCGTTTTCAGTCTATCAGATACGTCAAAGGCCTTCCGAGACACCAAATACTTAACCAAGGTTAGAAGGCAATTTGCTGCTGACCTACCGAGGTCCTAGGCGAATACCCGTGATTGTTCGTGCCTTTTAGGGGCCAACGGAGCAGATAAAATAAACGTGTCGATCTTTTTTTGCTTAACTCCCATGGTTTATTCAGCCTTGGTCTTTCCGGTCATCCATTAGCTCCCGTCCGATCCCATCACGCAGGTTTTGAACCATGGAACCCAAAACTTAAATGCCGGTTCTTGTCATCCCTACCTACATGGCATCCTCCCTTACCGGCCGCGTCGCGTTTCATTCGGCTCACACATTCCTAGTGATCTAAATAGCAAGTCATATTGGTTTTCCAATCACGAAACAAATGCTTGGGTAGCCATCAATTCTGGCCCTCGTAATGGACGATTCAGGCTGCGATACATGAAGGCTAGGTTTTTCAATATCACTTCCAGCCTGCTAAGAAAATAAATGCATTTCAGTTAAAAGGGAAGACGAAAGAAAGGAAAATTACATATTAGGCACCTTTTTCATTAGATATTCGAACCGATGATACTTTATGAGGCCAAAATAAAGCAGTCAGAATCTGAAACGGAAAAGCCGACGAAACCATGTGAATATGATCCGGCACTTTGGATTCTCGAAAGGCTCCCTAGGGATTGGCTAATGCATGTATGCCCGAAGATTTACCAATGAATCAGAGTGTCATAGTATTACGAGAACTCAAGTAATAATAAAGTAATCCCAGCTAGAAGACAGTATCACTATGAATATGTTTATTAATGGTAAAAGAAATAGTAACATTCATTAGATATTCATATTGAGATATTTACCTGCGTACGTAATCACATTGTACCTTTACCTAATAATGGATAAAATGTAAACTGTATAAAATAAATACCTATGGATTTAGATATGTTGTATATAACCTATGCTTACTCTCATTGCAAAGGGAGAATCCATGGCTAATCAAGGCATATTTAAGACGGCAACTACTAATGGGGAAGAAAATGATTAGCGTATATACAATATGACATCTTAGATAAGTCATAAATTTTGATCTAGTATTCTGCGTAACCATATCATCTAGATGGATACTGGATGTGTTTTGGGATACACCAATATATAATCGGGCCACAATCTTCTAGATTTCGTACGTATGAGGTATTGTCATAGAGCCCTAAGGCTGAACGCAGCCTTCCTAATTATATCTTGCACCCGTTCGATCTTCGAGATGGTTCTAGGTCTTTACCATATTGGAAAATGGGCATCTAGACCCGTTAGTTATAAGCCTCGAGCATTCTATAGACAAGGACTTCAATATTCATGTCACTTATGTTTTTATGCCGTGGTATGATATGTATCATCTCTGAACACTTTATGCCACACTACAATATCACATTATATGGGGAACTTCCCAAGCATATATCAATATGTGTTATTGGTGATTAGGATGTTATGTAATTAGGCTGATAGATAGATTACCGGGCATCGAAACTGAGGTCCTTGCTCTGAGTCATTTAAGGTGGTATCCTATTAGATTCTAGTTTTTCGTAAGGCTAGTCTTTGATATTGGGTATCAGCCGAGTAGAAGCCGGGAACAGAAGGAAATGGAACAGAGAGATCTCTCTTGATTGGATAGCCTCCTCAACTTGACCCTGGAAAGAAGGTTACCGTAGTGAGTCCTTGCACAGCATGTGTAAATTGCCTGAGTGCACCGAATTAACAGGGAGTTTCTTGCAAAATTCCATGCAGAATAACAGATAATCGCTGCTCAAGGCGATTCTGCTAAGCTATAGAGAGACACAATATGAGAATACAATCCTAGTTGTTGTGTACAAGGATGTCGACTCTCTGACGGGCCACTGTATGATTAGATATTGGCGGTAGCCTCGTTTTCTTGAATGGACGTCTAGGATAATCGTGAACAGAGTCTTGTGATAGCTAGGCAACTTCACTTGGCAGTCCACTAATAATTCTTATGGTAGGACAGACATCTCATGTGATAACGGATGACGAAAATTCTTTTTTTAAGCGGCGAAAATATTGAAGGCAGCGATGTGCGGGTCATTATGAGACCGGTTTGACGGATGGGCCTTCCCTTTTTGGTACCTTCGAGTTGGAATCTCGGTGACGGTGTTTAACGTTATTCCCCTGAGCTCTATCTTAAGCGAAGAGGAAGCATGCTTCATCGAGTGGCTAGTACGCCTTCCTTGCATAAGCAGAGATTCCAGTCCTCCGGTCCGAATGATTCATGGATTCCTCACCAAAAGCCAGGGCCGAGTGCCTGGGAAACCAAGTCTTTTCCTGTAGAGCCTCGGTGAGCGGCACATATAAGCTCGGAGTTGCCTAGGAATGGAGTGTGAAACTATACTACCACAATGTCCAGGATCACGGCTTCCCGAGGCCAACCAAGATTGCTTTGCAACCAACCATCAAAATCTGAAGCCCTCACCGCCCTTTACGTGGCAAAGAAGAGTATTTAGTGTAGCATGCTGTGTCTCGGTGGTAAAGCATGGAGAAAGCACATCGTCCAGGCAGCCTTAATTGTTGATAAAGCAAACGCGTCCGATATCCTTAACCACTAGGGTCGGAAAAGGTACATTATGTATCCTTTCAAGATACATAGTGCATGTCGCGCGAGATGTGGAATATCACCTAGAAGGCTGGCGATGTCTGTCGAGCTCGGAGTAATGATGCCTTCTACATTATACAATGACTAATCGTTGATCTCGAGAAGACAATAGGTATGCTTCATAATCAATTCTAGAGGCTGATCAGTGTGGCGCAGCCAATTATAATACCGATCTGTGGCAAAAATAGGGGTAAAAGGGGCTAATGCTTTCTATCAGACGTAAGGGGGCAAGATGTAAAAAAAAAAAAAAAAATTTCTTGCCGCGCTTTTTTTTTGGGTGAACTCTCTAGGAGCGTACTAGACTTTGAAAATCGGAATATGGCCACAGTGGCGGTTGAATAGAAAAAGATTTAAGATCATTGCATCATCCAGCTCTTCGGCGACATCCGAGTGAGTTCGTCGCGCCAATAGCGCATTCCCGGGGAAACTCCGCACTTTAATCGTTCTCGTATGAGCTGAATAAGGCCCTATGTCGTACTATCCGTTCGAGGAGATAACAACGAACACAGAGAGGCTTGCAAATTCCCGAATAAGGCAAATTTTAAACCTCTCCTATATAAGGTGCATTTTGGTTATCGCCACGAGAATGCAGTGCGGAATGCTCTTAGGGGTTATGGTCAGCTGACAATGCTGAACATGAAAGCAGGAATAGAAGTTACCGAAGCAAGTTGAATACCGAAGTCGTAAAGACAATCAATGACCGGCTTGTTCCCAGCGGTGAGGATAGACTTCCATGGGAGCTCTCGTTCCTTTAGCGTATAGCAAAATTTTGAAAGCTTACTAGTTATATATGAATATTTTAGTAGCTGAGTCTGAGTCGAGCTGTGGAGTAGGTAAGGTTCTTGTGTCTCCGTCGTACACACTTGAGTAGGCCTAGTGTGATCAGGTGTTTTCGTGAAGTCTGTAATGCTCCCTCCGGTGGCTGAGATATCGGGTACTCCGGCTGGCTGATCTGGCATAATATACGGTACATAGACACAGATCACCATGCGAGGATGACGACGATAATCATGATAATGAAGATGTGGGGAAAAAAAGACGAAAGAAAATAAAAGGGGGAAAAGGAAAGAATGAACAAAAGAGATCCAGAGATAGGGAGAAAGAGAGAAAGTTTAGGTTGAATGGATAAGGTTAGGAAAGAAGTAAGGAAGGTAGGTAGGTAGGCAGGTAAGTTTGATACTGCATATAGATAACTTAGATAGGTGAATGAACTTTCCCTGTGAAGGAGCTGATGCGGCTCTCTCTCATCCTTCTATGATGCAGTTTCCATATCTATAATACTTAACTTACCTAACATTACCTTGCTTACCTCAAGACCCATTTTTATTTTTTAGCTTTTAGCTTTTAGCTTTTTTTAAAGTGCACCTGAAATTAGATACTAGCCGCTATTCCTTGCTCCTGCTTACAGATCTCTCCATACGAAGGATTTAGGTTAGATAGGACTCGACTTTCCATCTTCCATCCTACGTCCTACAACCTATCTAGCAGTCTAGGTAGTCGTCATGATTTAGATTTAACCCCCAATCTACTATCTACTTTCTCTATCTTAGCTGACAGTTTCTCCTTTTTAAAGTGAACTAGTGCTTCTTTTATTTTATTATTTCCCTCTACCTAATTATTTAAACTGATCCTATTAAAACCCCCCATGATTTCGGTCAAGCAAGAAATAGACCTTTGCCATGTTCTACTTTTGACACCCCCCCGGCGCACGTCATATGCTAAGTCAGAAGCATAGATACTTTTTTCATCTAGGCAATCATGTCATCATTTTTTATTTTCGGTGAGAATTTGTTGCCTATGTCTTGATTATTCCTTTTTCCCCTTGAGATCAACTCAAGTAAAAAAAAAAAAGAAAGAAAGAAAAAATACCCCTTGTAGTGATACTACCTCGAAAAATAGGACTTAGGATCCATCCAATATTGTAACTGTCACTGTAGTATGAAGGCTGGAAAGATGCAAACCTCACGGGTCTGAACAAGGTCTCAGCCTGGTCGTCGCAAGCAATCGAAACTTATCTGGCACAGGGCTTCATTCTATAAATTGTACCGAACTCGAATTGTCCTTTACACGGTTCGACGGGCGTCGGATGTCGATTCCTGCGGGCTATCGTCGTGGCCGGCGTTGCTCAGCTATCGGGCTGTCGGAAATGTGTCGGTGTCGCAGAACACGAAGCTCGAGATACGAAAAAGTCGTATTGACATGAATGGTTTTCGTTTGCTTTGGAATATGGGGTTTCTTGTCGGGTGGAAGGCGAGTGCAAAGGGGACGGGACAATATTGAGGGTGGCAGTGATATCCTGCGGTGATATTCGAGGGGTGTTTGCAATGAGTAGGGAAGAGAAGACTAGCTATGAACCGGAGCGTGGGAGCAGGGGAGGGACAAGGGACAAGATGCGGCTCTGCGCAAATTCCAGGCGAACCAGGCGAACCAAGGCAACCGCGATTGATGCATGCATGCTAAAGTTACTTAGGTTAACAAGTCTTGAGGATGTACCCAGTACTTATGTGATGCTGCACACAGTATGACCCATGTATCAATTGCAGATGAGTGGTCGCGAACCAGTAGGCTGCGCTATTCAGATTTGAAGAAAGGCCATCGCATCTTGTTATATGAAGCTAGTTTCTCTCCTTCTAAGCTCTTAGAAAATTCGGCATCAAGATAGTAAAACTGCCAAAGAGAGGACAAATAGATCCTCCTTATAATGATCTAAGTCTGGTGTATTATTTTTGGTTATTTTTATAATTATTTACTGTTACTAGCTGTCCCAGACCACTTTTTTTTATTCAACGTATACCTAGGTACGTTGCAAACTTAGTGAGTGTCTCTATCTGTTTTATCTATCTAGGTTAGGGCCTTCTGTATCTGTATCTCCCGGTACAATACCCCACCAAGATTTAAATCACCTACACCTACGCTCTGACCCTACTACACCTACCACACCTACCACACCTTTATCTTTACGCATACATCCCACTTTCACCTCCCTTAGGAACGCAAGGACCAACGACCAACGACCACATGCTCGCACAAAGAGAGACATCGTGTTTGTAGTTAACTGTTGCAGTAACTTAACTGTTAATACTTTTTTTTTTCTTCTCCCATGACCATCTCTGTCTTACTGACCATTCATCTTAGCTATCGGGTATAAATCAATGTGCTGTTACGCCTAACTGAACGTTTCCTCCACCACCTCCTCTCCACTCTCGATATCAAACTCCCAGATACCAAGGTGGACGATTAAAAAAAGAGAAAAGGATTCACCATCTGTGCACCATTCTCAACATCACTTTTGGCAAACGACGTCATATAGAAGAGAATACCTCGGATCCAGTCCGCGTATAAAAATGAGTAACAAAAGGGAGAGCGAAAATATATCTTCCTCCTTCATCAACTTTCTACGCAAAACCGCGCAAATAAATTGTCCGCAATGTGGAAAACCGTTGCCGGACAGTGATGAACGTCTGCGCAATCATCTACAGGGTGACCACCCGGACATATGGGCAAGCAAAAAAGATAGTCCCACACTTTTACAGGACTTCAGGAGCGGAGTGTGAGTCGCACCAAGCATCCGCCTAATCTATTTAGCTAATGAGACAGGAGAAGAAACCTAATAACCGGCTCCGTACCGGAAGGCCATGCCATATTAGCATCTAATCCCGCTGGGGATTCCGGCCAACCACAGGCTGAATATTCCGGAGTTAATCGTGGAGACTCAGGTCCGAATAAAAGGCGTAAGTCTCCCCCGGCTGCACCGGCCCGGGCAAGATCGGCAAGTCCACATAGGAAACATCGTGGCAGACAGGAGCTGCATGACCCCGACTTCAATAGAACTACCTTACATGGCGGCAAACTTTGGAGCCCAGATGACCCTTCTTCACCCAAGAATCTTAAGGGCCAGAGAGGGCAAGATGATATACCTCCTGAACTACATACCGGTGAAATGATGAAACAGCCTGAGACCCGGCCTATCAGTCAGGAACAGCTTGTTGCCGAGGTCAAAGGAATTTATGCTGGCCTTGTTATGGTCGAGTCTAAGTGCATTGAAGTTGACAATGCCCAGTCGTCCCAGAGCGATGCTAAATTAAACAATGAGCAATGGCAGGCTCTTATAGCATTACACCGAACTTTACTTCACGAACACCATGACTTCTTTCTTGCCTCGCAGCATCCATCCGCGAACCAAGCTCTACGACGATTGGCTTCGAAGTATGCCATGCCTGCCAGAATGTGGCGCCACGGAATACATTCTTTTCTCGAATTATTGCGCCATCGTCTGCCGGGGTCCTTAGAACATATGCTCACTTTTATATATTTAGCCTACTCTATGATGGCTCTCTTGTATGAAACAGTGCCCACCTTTGAAGATACATGGATTGAGTGTTTAGGAGACTTGGGAAGATACAGGTTTGCCTCAAATCCCACCATTTTACATATGCGCTAGAGACTGACTTGCCCAGAATGGCCATTGAAGATGATGATATCCGGGATAGAGAAGTATGGACATCGGTATCGAAACATTGGTACTCTAAAGCGTCCGATAAAGCCCCCACTACCGGCCGGTTGTACCACCACCTAGCTATTCTAGCAAGACCGAATGCTCCGCAGCAGCTCTTCTATTATAATAAGTCTCTGTGTGTCCCTATCCCCTTTGCTTCCGCCAGAGAATCCGTCATGACCCTGTTCGACCCAATCATAAGCGGGAGCAGTAGCCATACGTCGCGAATGACCCCTATCGATGTGGTATTTGTCAAGGCCCATGGTATTCTTTTTAGCAAGAAGTCTGAAAACGAGTTTGATGTAACCGTTGACCAATTCCACAACATGCTGGACGACCATATCAGTCGAACCAGCAGGAGATGGATGGAAGCTGGGTACTACGTTGGGATTTCTAACTGCTGTGCGCTTTTGTCTTACGGGCAGGATGACAACGTTATTATGAGAGCTATTCGTCCTCAACGCACAGACGAAACGGCGGAACCACCGGTTTCTGGAGATGCTTCAGCCCAAGAGCCCGGAAAGGACATTGAACGAGCCCTTCGCCTCTGCTTGGGTACTTACAATGTCGTGTTGCACAGACTAGGAGATCTGAACATTCTTCCCTTTGTACACGTCATCTTGGTCTTCATCTACCACCTTACTCGATACCCCAGTGCGATGGCATACGTGGAAAAAACCTTTCCCTGGAAATTGCTTTCTCTTCTACTGAACTCTCTTCTCCTGTCTTACCGCAAGCACGATCGGATCCTCGACAGGGAATTTCCCCGAGAGAAGAAGGACCTACCGCCACGACCGCTACCGGAAGACTTCGCCATGAAGGGTCTCCTTTGGGTCGAACACTACTTCCCCGAGGATTGGTTCGCGAATTCCAAGGTTGACGATGATGAGAAGTACTTTGAGGTAGCATCAATGACAGATGAACGGAAGGAGAGGATCCTGTGGCTTGGGTGTCGCATTGCCGAGGCCAGAAAGTGGCTCGCCTACGATCACGATGTGCACCAATTCAGGGTGACGTCTGCCTATGACGAGAAATTAGATGGAATTGCAAGGGACTCTGACATGACAGGCATTGCGGAGTCTACCAGCTCTACGCCGCGCTCCCCCGCTTTCACGCCAACGACTAGTGAGAGCATGACTGATCCATGGTCACCGGACAAGGATGAGCTTATGATGGATCTTTAATATACTAAATCAAACCCCCGAGAAAGCTCTTGCCATGCTCATATATTCCACGTACTCTACCTACTGTCTGCGTATCGAAAGATAGATGATTTGAGGTCGACACGACGGTAGTCGATACTACCAAGTTGACGCCACGGGATAGTGAAAGTTGTTGTAATTTGACATTCATGCACGGGTCCTGGTGGTCAGCTGCGCTTTACTTTACATTGCCGCCTTTGCTCCTCTCTACATTCGTTATATCATTTTCTCGTTGTTCATACACTCGCTCACGTTGAAGAAGACAAGCATTGGTACTTCGGATGTACCAAGTCAGTCAGAAGGTGCAGGAACTAACTAACATCTGGCCCTGTCCCTTAAACGAAACTCATCCTTCCTGATTGGTCGATAAGGGAATAAGAAGACGTGCTACAACCTAACGAGAACATGGCTCACGGAATTACCATATGTGACCTCGAAGATCGACCCCCTGCGAGAAAAGAAGGCGATCCATCCCACTGGCGCTAGGCAACCACCGGTCTTACCCTAATCAAAATCCGTTAAAAACGGGGGGCCGCTCTTTTTACTTTTTTCGGCCCTGACAGTGAAACATCACCTACGCCTAATCATCTCTCCCCGCTCACGCCTTAGTGAAGGACAAGCGGAAAAGTTGCAGGGGAAGAATCGTTACTTTTTGTTTTCGGTGAAGTCACTCCTCTCCATCGCCTTGCATTACGCGAGCACGGTGAAAGCTTTCAATGCATATCCGATTTCGGACACAGGCAAGGCTTATACTCAATTGAGCGGAAGATGCCGCCTGACTATCTGCAGACCGTGTTCAATTTCTATTCTCATATCCCTCCTCCTACTCATCCTTTGTCTTTTTTGTTTTATGTTTTCCCGCCTCAGGCCCTGCATCAATATGCATATTCGGAGTTGGAGTTGAGGTGGAGCATTTGTTGCATCTTCATATGTACGGATTTAGGGGGGAAGATAAAATGTGTATGATATTACATTTGGGGGAGCAATTCCATGATTAGGGATTCCTTTTTCTTTCTTATTCCAAAAACACCTTATTTGTATTTTTCTTCTTTTCTCTCAATCGCTTTTTTTTTTTTACCTTCGACTTTAATCCTGCCGAAACAGGAAATTAATGGTTATAAGACTGTACGTTACTAAGCAGAAAACTAGATGTTGAAGATGATATCTTCACTATAACATGTCCATATCTAAACTATACTTTCTACGTGCCTCTCCATACGGATGTGATATTGAAGTAATGATAAGCTTGTAAAGAATAAGAAATCCCAATAGAGAGTTCAAATTCATTTCCCGAAGTAAGTCGCGTATCATTTACCTGAAATGCTCAATTCTATCTTACCATCGCCCCCACTCTTTACTAGGGAGCTGTAGTGAAGTACCCCTCCCCCGCGTATATGTGTAACGCAGCTCGGGAATGGCAAATAATAGCAATGTAAAAGGAAATGGGGGAAGTAAAAAAAAGAAAAAGGGGGAAAAAAAAAGGGAAAGGAGAATTGCCCCCAAGAATCGTCCGGGGAAAAGAAAAGAGTTCGCCTTAGATAGGCGTCACGGTCGTCGTAAGTAAAACACGTTGTAGGAAAAGGACAATATTAACACCCCATAACCATGCGATTGCCATGCCACATCCATGGGCTTTAGTCCTTCAGCTTATTATCTACTAGGTATGATTACTATAGCTGGGGTAAACTAGGTAAAGGCAAGGTACGATGTGACATAACGTACCTAACTACCTAGGTACTCGATTATTATTTACTTATTTTTTTTTCTTTCTTTCTTTCATGCATTGCAGGTATGTATCTATAAGTTTGGTGACCTATATAGCTCTTCACCTAGGTACCTATGCCACGTTATGCACGTGCGGAAATATGCCCCGACGTCCTCTGTGAACGGCTTCTTCTTCGATATGTATAACATACGGAATACATGGCTAGGTATATAAGCTTGCCTGCTGATATCCCCGAATCCATATCGGCGATATGGGTTTCGGAGGCAAGGTAGGTGAGGTAAGTTGATTACATGTCGGTGTGAATAGGTAGATATAACGGTGAAGAGAGGCTGGGGTAATAGTTGGAGTATGGATATATGGATATCAGCGAGGCGAGGGAGGCTGGCAAGTAAGAAGGCGGTAAAATAGTCAAAATAAAATAACAAATATAGCTTCAGATCCAGCGAGGCTCACCGACTTCTCACCTATGCGCTGCTAAGTTAGGCATATTCTATTATACATACCTAAAATCAGGTAGTTTATATGCGTGTCTTTGCACTACGTATGCGTCTACGTCGGCAGTTACACGGGGAGCATGTGAGGTTCGAGTGGCCGCCCGCGTATAGATGGATATATGTTGTGTACCTACATACCTAAGGTGAGGCAGGGCATTTTCGTTATTTATTATAATGCACATATATAGTTCTTTCCTTCTTTCGCCCGTAGGTTGTTCTATGTCATACGGCGCACCACACTGCACGATACTTACACTCGGCCGATATATATTGAACTGTAGTCACCCATATTCCCTTCCTTTCCCTTTCTTTTCCCTGCATATAATACATATAAGTACTCGCTACTGATAACTTGCATTATGCCCGTGGAAGTTGCCGGGGGACGGGAATGGGAAGGGAAACGTCTAGAAGACGTCGAAGAAAGTTCTACTTGCTTGCCTACCTGCAGGCTGAACCAAATCATGTACAACGCGAGGATAGGTGGGGGGAGGAAGGACGGGGAGAGATGAAGTTAGGTTTATAGACTTTTCTGCTGGCTAGATCCTCCCGGTAGATACCCACATCCGTACCGGTCAGTATGTAAGTGGGTGCTGGTACCTATCATGAAGCTCCGGGGAGTGATGGTTAGTATGCTGCATGTTCTGACAGGGGGGTAAGAATGCAGAGGGGTCCTTTTCTCATGCAAGCTACGCGCGCGGAATGATGTTGTGTATGTCGATGAGGTACGTCAAGGTGAGAAGAGAGGTCAATGAGAGTAAGATGGGAGTTAACTCTGATATATCCCTTTTATGCATATCGTTAGTACTCAGGTACTGTATATATGCATATATGTTGGTTATGAGAAATTCATGCATTACCGTCTAGGTAACTCATCTGAGTTATCACCTCCATTATACATTATCTAGTATGTGCATAGGTTATAGGGCTTGGGTTCTTGCCTATACAATATGTGTGTGTAAGGCGAAGTGATGTTGGAAGCTGGCTATCGTGCAGCAACACAAATAGGAAGCGTGCCGTGCTCGTGCCTCTTACATGTTACCTCCAGCATATATGTAAGTTAAGTGTTGGATACATGATAACGAATCGGTAGATCAGTAAACTATGTGCATATATGCATCTCAATTGACATGTAAGAAAAGAGACAACTTCACTTATAGGTATCAATGGACGGTGTGCCCTGTATATCTCAACTAACTGCATAGTTACCTCTATCTCGTAAAGGTAAACGAGTTAGAAACTGCTCAAGCCCCTGAGTTGTGTTACTTCTTGCTCCCAACAACTCTCACTCGCTTGCTACGGTCAAGCACCGACTAGGGGTATCTCAGGACGCTTCTATGTCGTATCTTACATACGCTCTATGTAGCTTATAGGTATGTAATCACTATCTACTACCCAAGGATTACCCATCCCAACTGTCCGGGCGCATGTTGGCGTACCTCGCAAATTGATGCCCCGTATGCATATAAGCGTGGTCGCAAGCGCTGATGGTATAGTAGCCCATCCGACTAGCATCGTGTGGCAACGGTTTGCACTTTGAAGAAGGCGTGTCACGATGAGAGAGGTAGGGAGATATATAGCGACTATGTAGTGGAATAGGCAAGATATGTAGAGTAAGCAAAGGGCCGTTATACAGACCTACTCGTTGTAACTCTAGCTACCTAATCTCAACATCGCATCTATCCAGTGGCATTTTGCATACTCTTTCTCGCCTGCTTGAACGTCGACTTGCTCCCCTTCTGTCCTTGACTCTTTCTCATGGGGGGTGACTAAACTAATATCGGAGTATATAGGCCAGTAGAAGTATACAACGTTGCGCTACCAATTATCTAGCTACCTATTTATATCCGCAAGCCGACTTATTCAAGTTTCAATATATTTTCCCGCGCGTGTATGCAATAGGTATGCAAGGTAAGTACCTAGGTAAGAATGGGTGGGAAGTCGAAAACCGCTAACTGCATACACGCATCTATAGGAAATATAAGTAAGACCCTCCGCGCTTCAAAAAAGAGCCGAGATCATATAAAAGTGCTCTTCTTTTCCACACCACGTGCGCGTTTTATTATGCGAATAAGACGGGGTTAAGGGAGTAAAAAAACGCGTCGCCGGTGTCATTGTTGTTATCGGAGAAGAGGAACGAAAATCAGATCGGAATTCGGGGATCTACTGTTTACAGGTTGTATCAATGTAGGTACGTCGTAGTATAGGGGTAGGTATCGATTTATCGTATGTAGGTTGGTAATCTTGTGTACACTGAGAACCTACATGTACCCCTAAAAGTCCCAGTCCCAATATCGTAATGTGGTAGGTTAGAAGTATATTCCCGAACCATAGACGATGGCCCCCAATACCCCCACCGTGCCCAACCCCCCCAAACTCATACCTATTATATGGCATCATTCCCCCTTTCGTCCACAGCTACATTACATATTAGGTAGGCAAGGTATTGGATCAGAACATGGCATATAGAGTAGTATAGATCGTGATTTGGTTCTCGGGTTACGTCCACGAGTAGGCTGATAGAATAATACTGTTACCATTGGCAAGCTCTCCAAAAATGTAAATAAGAAGCCAGTGATATTGCGACAGATTGAGTAGTATCTTGAGAGGATCCTAATCAAATCCATCGCTTCTTTTTCTTGTTTGGCCCTTTTTTATTTGCCTCGTAGGCAACGACGCCATCCTGATTTTTTGTTTTCAGCTTGTGCTGTGTGGCTATGATTATCGTTGTATATCATCATCATTGAATGTTGATTGAAGTTAGGACAATGAATAGGACAACGATTACGAAATACGGCAAATCTTGCTGTTCCAATTGACCAATCAAATACTTTGCTCAGGTCGTTGACCTACGGAGTAGTTTGAGCATTATTAGTTCCTAGTTTAGAACAGGTTGTGGGGGGCCTAAACCAAGCACAGTAAGGAGGGTTGGTTAGAGAATTATATATACATAGGGGAAACTTTACACATGTGCATGTCATAACAGGATTAAATTACTACATACTTGCTGGCGCGTGGTCGGCAGTACTCCACCCTTGTCTCACACCCATCTCCGCCGTCGTCTGCCTGCTCCCGGTGTTTTTCCCTCAGTATACCCACCCTCAAAGAGGCATCACATAACTCTCAAAGCTTAGGGCAGCTTCTTAGGTTAGACAGTATGTATCCGATCCTATCCTGCATGCATGAGAAAATACCTACCGAAGATAAACCTAGTTACCTAACCTAGTAATGAGTTGAATAAGTGTTACATGCTAGTTACATAACTCTGACTTGTCAGAGTTACCCCACCAGATTAACTACCCAAGCTGCCAAGATACCCTCTATGTGTGAGTACCCATACCAGGGAGGATGGTTAGACATACCTACCCCATGTAAGTAGGAATGCCAGTTGTGTAATGATGCTATCCGTCGGGTCCGGGAGGTCTAAGGTACGTGCCCGTTCCCCTGGGCCGGCGCCCCAGGAAGAGGAACCGTACCGGACGTTTGGGTAAGGGTTAAAAGGGGGGCCCATCATCATCATGATCATTGTACCTAGCACAAGCAGACAACCTGATAATAATTAATATAGCAAACAGGTTTGTCTACTACTACAAATGTAACCGCCCCGCCCTGCACTTGTAAATTTACAGTAACCTACCAACATACATGTCGGTACCTAGCCTCCGGATACGTAAGTGAAAGGGGCTGATTTGAATTATCTGTCTCTAGGTACCTATCTCCTCTCCTTTACCACTAGGGCGGCACGAACTAGCGGGGAACGACGGGAATGCGGCTCACCGAAATAGCCGATATGTCTGAAATTTTAAGAGAGAAGAGGAAGTTGATTTCCTTGTCAGCCTCCGGTATATCATAATTAGAGATATGTAACCTAAGATATGTAGTTCCGCGTATATAGGGCAGAACGAATGGCTACTCTCGGTGTAAGAGTCGAAGACGTAAGGGCGGCCCTCGTCACGGACCCTGATCTTAACGGTTCAATAAGCGATATGCATCGAAAATATGCAAAGTGATCTATGATTGGACTAGCCAGATCTCTAGTTGGGATAACCTATGTTCGTGTGGCTCGTGTGCGTGCTACGCCAGGACAACATAGCTGAGAAATGTGCTAAGCTGCTGAGATAGTGTGGGAGGCAAGGGGTAATAATGTTACATCGATGTCCTCGTTGCCTATTTTCCCTAGGTCCCAGCTCCGAAACCCCTTGCGGGTTTATCGGTTCAAGAGAAGAGGGAAATAGCCAATAGTAGTCATAATGACGGGTTCATCTGATGTTTTGAATGTCTCACGTTCTGGAAGGGAAAAGAGGGGGGGGAGGTTCGGTATTGGAGGGTGTACTATTCTCGGATGTAAGTGGTAGAGCCTGGTTACCTATCTTGCGCTTAGGAATTTTGACGTTGATGGATGGTACAAACGCTATGGGTATGATATAGTATACTCTTGCGCCACAGCACGTTACGCACCAAAAAACGTGCTTGCTGACCCTCTACTACGTCATCATATCCGTATCACCTGTCAATGAAGCCCGGATCACCGGGCGACGATAGTAGTCGTGATGATGGTGGCTGAAGGCCATCACGAGAACCCGCGGGGAAGAAGAAAACAGGCTATTAGAAATCAGACACCAAGTCGTTTACCTACCGGATGAATCCACGATAAGAGAACAAAGTAGGCAGGCAAGTAGGACACTTAGCCGACAGATGATCCCCTATGGTAGTACCAAAGAGGTCCTCCCTTCGGACAACTCTATATGGGCCATGCTTGAGCCGATGCCTACGGCCGCGCAATTCATCCGAGCTTTCCGACTCCATCTTTCATTTTCTCGGATGTCGGGAAAGGGGGTACTGTTTGTTCTACCTACCTATCTGGATATCCCGTATAGCACACATACATCGACACGTACGTATGTTCGTATGTACGTGACATACGAAAAAAGAAGGCAAAAATTAAAGGGGGCCGGATGGCTGCAAAGAGTAGTGGAAAACGAGGTAGGCAGGTAGTAGAAGTAGTATTTGTGGTTCAACAAAGCCAATAGTCAATACGCGGTTTCATATCGCTACGTCTCGTATTTTCATTTCCAGTTCATTTCATTTGACGCCTTGTCTAACATTGGGCGCAGGCGGTCGAAGAGGAATGTGTATCGTTCGTATGAGTGCCCGTGAGTATGTGCGAGTGCGTGCGCGGGAAGAAAACGCGAGAGATAGATAGGTGGAAGAACTTGTGTTATGGGAAGAGGGGAAAGAGGAAATTAATAAATGACTGGAGAAGAAAGACATGAGGGTATCGTCGCACGCAATTTACTATACAGATATGCAGTGCACCAGAGGTTTATTTCGTTTTGATACGTTCACCTATAGCGAGTCATGTTCAAATAGGGGGGGAAGCCCCTCTCCCCACCAAGAGGAGTAAAAAAGCACAGATGGGGTAGACGGCAAAGGATTCAAGGGGGTGGGGGAGAGACCTCATGCTGTCACTATCCGTTCGCCAGATGATGCCCTGCAGCAGTTACAGCCGACCTCGAACGGAATTTCTACAGCCTATGTTCTATCTTGACTGGGTGATTCTAGAGCGACATGCTCGCCCCCGTCGTAACACATATTTAAATCCACTACGTCCAGTCCCTACCCTACCCCTCATCTCAGAAGTCTAGGTTAGCCCATTCCACTGGGGACACATCTTCCCCACAATCCACGATGATCTTCTCCAGGCACCTTAACAGTACTTCAGGTGCCTACCCTATAGACTGGCTACTGTGTAAGTCAAATGATGCCCGTAGCATCACACACACACACACACACACACACATATATATATATATATATATAAAGGCACTCAGATTGCCTACACCTGACCAGAGTGATTAAATTAATGGAACACGGCAGGACAAGGCTAGGCTAGCCATGAAAATGGTGGAGGTGGTAGATTCTATAGTGAACATTTCATAAATGTCTCAGCCAGAGTCACATAGGGCGTGATTTATATACACATCTTATTCTAGTAGTAAAGTCAATCTAATTGGATTAGACCCATGTGATAACTGCATCCTGTACATGCAGCGAGATCCATTTTGTAGAGCCTCACGTTACTAGTTTGAGGTTTTAGCTCTGTATGGATGCAGTAATTTGCATTAGATCAAGCTTGGTTTATGTTATCTATCTCCCTGCCATAATATGCAGGCAGATGAATGGAACTATACCTCAAGTCTGGAACCGTGCAGGTTAGCATGCTCCGGATGTACGATTTCAGCTCCCAACGAACTAATTTTAGGTATGTCCCACCCGTATTAGAGTAAAATGCAATGCTAACATATATCACTGGCGCTTGTCACGCCATTGCCATGACCATGTCATGATACCTAAGGCACCCTCCTCGTTGCCTTATCTCAAGTTCCCTGCGCATGTTGTTGTCCCTGCCAAAGCGGCTTTTTTTGTATTGTCCTATTTAGTAGGGGGGTGTTGGTCCTCAAGGATGGCTTATGCACCCCTTAGAAGTCAGGCAGAAACAAGGCATCAAGCCGAATGAGAAAGAAATGAAACACACCCACATTTCGTGTCATGTTTACCGTAGATGTGGTAGTCTAGGTTATGTACTCACTTCAATCACAACTCCCCTTTCTTTTTCTAGCATACGGTGTCGCATCAAGGGGGGGTCCGGGCTCTAGCTTTATTCCCCGCGTCGCCTAGTTGTTGCCTTGTGATTCAAGATGTTCCTGATACATGCCCCTTGTGCACCTGTTTGAGCCGGCCGTGTCGGTAGACTTTACGTAGGTTTTAGGAATTGTTTTTTTTTCTTTTTTTATTACCTGTTTGCCGCCCCAATCCGCGCTTAGCGGTGCCATTCTCTTAGTGAACATTTGGAGACCGGGCGGTGACCCCCTCCTGCTATATAGCCAACCATGGCACCCTAGGGACGCACATCGATGGATTGGGGTAATGTGAGGGAGGGGAGGTGATCGAAAGGCAGATAGTAAAGATAAATGTGTGGTGGTATTTGGTGCCGCTTAGTGCACTAGGAGGTCTACCGATGAGCCTTTCATTCGGTACTATCATGAATGACATTCTTGTGGAACAAGAAATCGCAGCTGTATATATGCGCTCATCGGAAAGAGTGAATTATAGGAAAGGAGGGGGGACGGGGGCTGTTGATTGTGACAAGATAGCAAGAGTAGAGCACATTGGCTTGTATCCAAGAGAGTACCCGGCAGGTAGGGTATAGTAGGTGGAAGAGGCAGCTACAAGATTCGACGTACCATCGGCGAAATACCATGCAATCTCGTATATCGATGATAAAAATGCAACTTTTGGTCGTGGGTCGTAGAATCGGTTGCTACATGGATATCCGCTGGTAAACAGGATCTATCAATTAGCTTGCAGTTGGCGCCGCACATCCTTGATTAAATGTCGGATAACTCTGGTTGCCTTCAGCAGAGTGAGATTGATCGTATTACACGTACACAGTACTTGGTGTTCACTGTGTCAGAGCCCTTTGATAGAACTGAAAGGGACTTTTTCTGTAAAAAAAAGATGTAGAAATTCTAACTACTAAGTTGTATGTAGCCTTCATCGTAAGCTTGTAAGCTGGGCGGCAAGGCGGCATCAAGTTGAGAACATGATGATACAGGGCTGATCACTCTGTACAAAGGGCTGGGTCACTTTGATATCGATCATTCAGCCCTTCGTCTACTGGTGGCTTCATATTGATTTTTTTCGGTGTGAATACTCATTTCAACCTAGGTTAGACCTATCGTAAAAGTTAGATCTTATATCACATTGCAATCCTGAATCAAGAGGTGTCCTATGTACCTTATTTTATCCGCCAGCCTCGTGTTATGATAACCTTGAGTTTCCGAGTGCCCTGTGCATGGGTTAAGCGTGTTATTTGGTTGGCCAGTTAGTTAGCTAGGGGAGAGTGTTGGCCGCATGTTGGAAGGGGTTGGTGTTGGAGGTTGGAGGTTGGTTTGTGATCAGTAATAGGAAATCCTATAGGGACGACGTTGTCTGAAAAATTAATGGCCTGCGAAAAGGATTTGATGCTATAAGTTCTTCGAAAGGCGAGTGGCTTTTGCGTTCCTCCCTGCTTGCTCACCTCATCATCACACACATTCTAAAGCGAGGAGAAGCGGTCAGCTGAAGCCTCAGGAACACAGGAAGAAAAAATTCTTCGCATCTCAGCCTGCAGACTGTCAAACCGTCAGACTGTCGGGTCATGATATCGTGTTTTTGTCGGGGGACGGCGTAGCAAGGTAAATAAAGACTGCTGACTTTGAAAATAGGGAGAGAAGCATGTGTTGATGTTAGTGGTATTAGCGTTGGCGTTGTTGTTTAGTCTCTCGGCACCGATAGGATCGATTGACTGCAGTCATGCGGCCACAACATAGCAGAGTGACATGCTCATCTTCTATTTTGGTAGAGTCGCCAGTAGATATCAGAAGTATACAGGAAACATTTGAGCGACAGGTTGCTAGGTAATTGAATAACGAAGGGCTATTGTTTCCCCTCAACCCCTAGCGTTCTTCATCCCATGCTCATGCCTGTGCCGCTTGAGGCTGATCGGTGCCAGAATGCAACGTTCGTGAACGGTGCGACAACGACGAGAAGATAGGATCAAGAGATCCATAGCGTAGTTTGTCCCGAAAATGCAGTTGATTGATTTCTTGGAGAGCGATCATTAACCTGCCGAGTGTCCGTAGTCTGGTATTGGTCTAGGAGGTGATTAGCCGCCCCTGGATGAAGGAAATTTGGGCAGCTCTTATCCAGCGTTTGGACATAGTATCGGTTTAACCTTCTATGATAATTAGATATAAGGTAGTTAAATTTAATATAATAAAAATATTGATACACTGAAGCTGATATTGAAAGGTATTTGTTGGGAAGGGTTCCACATCGTTGGTGCGCGCAACTTCGAGGAAGAGTTCGAGACCCGTTGTCTCTGAAGATCGGAAGGCGGGTTCACACCTAGAATTATTTTCTCGGTCCCGACTAGGCCTAATAATCGAGTTCTCCTTACACGTGCTGTATACGCAAGTGAAGGTGATGTTCTCCTGTTTCTAGTCAACCGCTCTTTGCCCTACAATAGGGATGTTAACTATCGAAGGAGGAAGATCGTAAGCGACATAGTTGTTAACGTCCGTTAGAAAATAAGGAAGGCGGAGAAAGGCGAGGTGGAATTGCATAGAATAGAACCAGGACGATTATTTTAGGGAGATCCGAGCCCTAACAGTTCAATGTATGTGGGTAGTACTCCATCCCCTAATACCTACAAGGGGGTCCGTCGTGCTTGGTAACAAATATAGAAAACAGAGGTAGGCTTTCACAAGGGTTTATTTACCGGAACCATGAGAATAATATGAAGTCATTGTGATTATTTTAAGCGTAGTTCTTTTATTCGGGAGCTTTTTACTTACAGATGTAATTGTCGATAATGTCCTTTTACCTTCTGCTATATACCCAACTAAAGGGTTGGTAGTTGTGTAGGTAGCCATTAGCCTCGTCTGAACAACCTTTACCTTTACCGCATCAGCACTCTGGTGGTAAGCAAAATTTATCACTACAGCTGCAGAAACTTTAGGGATGGAAAGAACACCAAGCTTATCCTACAAAGTCCATAGAGGCCAAGGTGACGCTGGATTCAGAGGATGCTATTAAGGTCTCAGGGTTTCATTATTAATATACATAGAGTATTAAAAACGAGTCTTAGGATGTGAATTGTAATTTAAGTGGTAATATAACGCTGATATCCGAATTCAAATGTGTTGGTTAGGTTGTAGATTGATCTGTGAGGTGGTGACCTAAAGTCAGGGGCTGCGGTTTTAGGTCGGTTATCAGCTGGCAGGCACCAGCGTAGGAACTAATGGTCATAGAAGGTGAAGTGATTTAAGTTAGGAGCCAAGAGATGTAGTAGTATTTCCGGTGAGTTATATGTATGTGTAGAGATTGAGAGTATACCGTATGGTGGCTTCCATGTCTGATATTGATTTAGAGTAATTCGTTTCTTTTGCCGCTAAGGGGGAAATCATGCTAGAATTCAAATAGGAATAAATGAGAGTGGTAAACCACTATGTCGAATTCATTTATTTTAGTATTATTTATTGACAGAGTTAGATGTTCTTGATATAACCAACAACACAATGAATGTACTTAGGAAGCGCATGGTGAGAAAGGGGGAGGAGACAGGGGGTCAGGGCGCCTTTTATATACTTGGGCGCTTAATCAGCCTTAATCATGATTCACTAACATCCAATAACGGTTAGGTCCCATGTGATTTCATGTATACATGTATATGAGCGATACAAGCCACCTAGAATAGTTTCGGGTGTTGTTGCGAATGGAACGAGTGCTTACACGACCACGTCACCACGTATAACTAACTAGCCACACGCTCCTGACGCAGTTATGCCCCTATTCATAGCGCGTGAAATAACAGTATACCAAATATGATCTAGTTATAACTTCATCTGAGTATCTGGAATTAAAGAGAAAAATGGCATTCTAATGAGCTGGCTCACGATGTAGCAGATGATTATCGCTTGACATAGTGCCCTGGCGCACCCAGTGTGATTTTTAACATTGGGTTTAAATGTACATATCGTTCAATAATATACTCACATTTTTATTGAATCGAAACTATGTCATAATGAGGACTTTAGTGTGAAATCTTGAGGTGTTCAGGCGAGTGGTAGTTGAACCATGCCAACTCCCATTGTGTTCTAGGTTGTATAGGAGTTTGGAGACAGAAATACCTAGAGTGGGAAATCATCATACATAAATAAAAACGCTCTAATAACTCTGGACTTGAAAACCACTTTGTGGAGAGCTGAATCTTCCGGCTTCTGTCGTGCTGATTATGTCTTGCCTGGACATCGAAAAACATGAAGCCGGGGGGGGGGACGGAGGGATGTGGTGGATCAGATCGAAAGAGTAGAAATTATATCTAATTCATCTTGAACTGCCGATCCACGGGATAGATTCGTCGGCCCCGGTTCCACTACATAGTTTGCTTATTCTAGTCAGAGACGTCACCCTTTGCGGCTCTCCGGGGTAGTACATAAGATCCCGAGCATAGAGCCAGATTGGCTCGGGTGACTTGTCGTACTAAATGGAGGACCACTAGCTAGACTCACCACTGCAGCTGGATATCGGAATTAGTGGATCTCGCAGCGGCAATGGCGGGAAGAGGTCACGGCCTAGGTCAGGAGGTGGAGAAGCGGAATGCGTGCAGTGGTAAACATTAGCCACAGCGAAGAGTGAGCGAATGACACAAGATGATTGGTCAAGTCTCTCACCTTCTTGCACCCTGGCAACTCGGCTCAAGTTGTCAACCATCAACTGAACCGCATCACTCAGAAGACAAATATATTACTCACTAAATCGGCTTGTTCCCGTTCAGAACCCTAGCCGATCCGTCAATCATGCAGCAATCTTGAATCGATTCATGCTCGCCTGTCTATTTAATTTTTCTCTGTTATTTATTTATTTTCCACCTACGGATTTTATAATCTGCGCTGACGCGGTTACTTAGTTATGGCGCTGGTAGAGGGCTTGTAATGGCTTGGTTTACTACGTACAACACTTACCTAGTTCTTAAGATGGTCATTACACTACAGGATATCCCCGCTCAATATTATGCACTCTAATAACCAGTTTAACAAGATCTTTTCGTAGAAGTGGAGTGGAAATCAACGACCAGGTTTATTCTATTTTGCTTCTTTTTTGTTCTATTGTATATACCTTTCTGGCCGCCTGCATAAAACACTAGACCCGAGTTGTGAACTTGTAATTAAGTGTATGCGGGTGTTAAGAGCCAACATGTAAGAGGAGCCCTCGATGGAACCAATTTGAGCCTCAATGTTACACTCCATCCTTTCCCTCTTCCCGGCTGACTGTAGTGAGACCCGGCGCACCCCCATTCTACCCCCCTAATCAAAAGGTGAGATGGTGCAACACAACTATACAACGTAACCAATTAAGCCAGCCATGTCCGGTTCCTGTCGTTATATCTAGACTCTGTTTGGAATGCCACGCGTTCTTTCTCGAAGCAGCCGTCTCAATAGGCACATAGCAAGCATACTGTACTCCGCTAGGCTTGTCTCCATAGCCTATTAAGGGAAGTATAAGCACAAGCTTATATAGGGTGATAACCAAACTGCATGCAGCGTGATACTAAATGCATGTTACTTGTATTACTTATATAGTTCTGGCAGTGTTAATAGTAATTATTATAGTTCTAACGGGGAAAAAATATCGTGTGAAGATCCAGCTGGTAAGTTCGTTCCAACTAAGTACATTCGTTGTTGTATGCAAAGCACGTGCCATACGAGGTACATACTACAATTATAGACATAGTATGGACACTGTCTAGGTACAAGGCCCCTGTACCTACCGTTCGTTAGGTCTCGTACTCCAGCGTGGCATGGTCACTTGGGTTCATGTATGTCATCACTAGATGCAGAAAAGACGTCTCCACCTAGGGTATTCATGCTCGAACCGGGTGGTAGGATGGGGCAACCATTTCAGGGGATGACCTGGTTCGTGACACCCAGAGCTCATTGGTCTTCTATCCGGAGTCTAGAAGAAGTTTACCTGGCTTGTGACCAAGATCTCATGCGGCTGCTTGCGTCTTGCGGCTAGATCTACCGGTCAAGGCCGTTGTGTAGCTCCCTCATGGACCCAGCTTAGCGGGACTGGAGACTTGTGAGGCGGCTATCTCTAGATACTTTTCATACTACCACCAGAGCAGCACCTAGCCTTTTAAGCGCCGAGTCCCGGTCCATCGTTATAGGAGGCTCTAGATACTTACACGCCCCCTGATGTTAAATACCACCCCGAAGCTGTATTGGATTATTTCCCCCCCGAGAATCAACAGCTATATTTGGTTTGATAAGACAGCTGACTGGCTGTTGTTCAACTTTTTCCTAAACTGAAGTCTCATGTCCTATGGAGACTTCACATTCCCCAGTGCATTGATATTTTATCTAAGGCAATGTCTTAGTTTTGTTAAAATTACTACAATACATTCAAATATACCCAGTAGCATTTGTACATAAACGTTACTTTTACTTGGGACGAATAACGTGTCGCTAACCAGAAAACGAATCGAGCCCCTGAAGCGGTCGCGTAGGGCTCCGGCTACCACACGACTTGAAAAGATTTTTAAAGCTTGATCATTTAAAAACCCCGAGCTGTTAAAGATACAAAATACGAAGGAAAATAGGTAATGGCTAGGTATATATCTGCTTTAATTTTGGATATTGTGTTAGTTTACCTCGTCGAAGATGCCGTCCTATACCTGATGGATAACCCTCAACCACTAGTCGATACCGACCGTAGCCAGACACGCAAGCCCTTCCCCACAACGCTATCGCGACATCAAGCATCGAATACTTCAATACAACCATCATTATCACCATATTCATCCCTTAAACGCGTCATATACCGTAACAGGATGTTGTTCTTGTCTTCCTAGAGTGCTAGCACAAGGCTGCTTGAGCTCCTATTACCGCGAAAGTCATCCTAAAATACCTCAAGTTACCAAGAGACAGACAGATCCGGCAGCCTCCTAGATTGGTCATAATGGACAGTCAAAGAGATGAAGCTGGGAAATATAGGCATCTTCTCCTAACGATCAATCTAGGCCTCAAGATGATGACCTTTCAACTACCTGCCTGTCAACTTCTATGGACAAGTAGGAAGTTGTACTACTTCATCATTTACCAGGCGTCCTATCTAACTGTGTCTGTAGTGTAGTATGAAGAGAATAAAAGCCTACCAGCGATTAGAGAAAGGCCTTCGCCTATTCTTCATTTCGAGTCTCTTCCATACCACACCGATACTCGATACGAACACAACGACTTCTCGAAAGCTTTGATAGAATTTATCGATATTTCACATTAATCTTGATTCTCGAAGCCATCAAGGAACTATTCGATCGGTAAACGACCGAAATAAAAGGCCTAACAGAAGATGAAATAGAAAGCGCTGGCTACTTAGTCATCCGAGAACACCTATCGGGCCTCTTCGAAGCCACCCTATCCTATATATTACACGTATAACTCTGTCCGTATTTACCTGATTATTATCTATGGGTTATATCTAGTCAGTTTTGGGACTAGGGAAGTCTGAGTATACCGACAAACCTAGGAGAAACCTCTGTTAAGACCCTGTTATGTCCCAGCCGGGGGAGAGGCATATGATGCAGAATTTTGGCACGATGACCACTCGGTCATTGTGTGAAGTTTTTGCTCACTTGGTATAATGGGTTGCCCTACACCTATTGTAATAGATTCATCACGTTAGCATAACATCAACCTGTCTTCAGTATACACATATACATAAAGAAATGCCAGTCTATACTCAGGTATGTTTCCAACCCACTCATATACAGAATGGCAGCCTTCCATCCTATATAACTGCCAAGATATGGGTGTGGTAAATCCATAGACTTCTGCCTAGCTGAGTTCTCGCGTTACGAAAGAGCTATCAAGGACTAGCTAACAAGACTGTTGCTGAACAGGAAACTATAACTATGGCTCACTACGATACCTCGCCTTTTATCCCGAAATAGTCTCTTGGCCCCTATGGGGTTACGTACTTCCTTATACTTCCTAGTAGGTATTACATACCACGAAGCCAGATCCTCAGTCATATGGCTATAGACGCGGTTCCTGTCAAGAGAATTTTGTTTTGCTACAGGCAGTTTTGCTTCTCCTTCTCTAAGGGCAAGCCGACGATAGTTTACTAAGGTCAATGCATTCCTTTGCCTATGTTCTGCCTATATGCTTTCTATACAACCAAACAATATGATCATTGGCTGCCGTAGGCTGAAGTCTAACTTCACCCCCTCAAAGCCTCATATAACTGAGGGTAGGAGGTCTTATCCATTCCTAGCACGGTAGCTTAACTGTCATGAGGAACCAAGCAAGTGCTTAGGTAATCAATACGTTGTTGTGCGAGAAACTGACTACAACTATGGATGTCACTGTTACCTATATACAAGTATCTCTCTTTGTTTCTTCCTAACCCCTGACATTAACCTTGTGCATCTCCGTCGAAGCCAGGAGCCTATATCATGGGGTACAAGGCAGTACGTACCTCGTAAGGGAACAGTGTATTTGATCTATAAATAGTGGTATTAGAATTAGTTATGATTTGTCTCTCGCATAACAACATTGTGATTACCCAAGCCCTTCCTAGGACCTACAGGAGACATTTTATGTAACCCTAACCACTCAAGAACTCTAACGCTTCAACAAAATAAAATATCTGCATTTGATATTATGTGAGTCATAGCCTTGATATAGTCTGCTCATTGTGGATTAGCCACTGATGTCCAGCATACGTCGATGTTGAGTTGGATGTTGTGACACGTAATATTATGTAACGTACCTGCATATGAAAAAGCAAAGAAATGCCTCCAGTTTATCCTAGCAGGGAATGGCTGGACTGTATAGTCCTATAAGACACAGTATTATATTATAAGAGCCTGATATCAACACTATGTATTAGTTACTAGTCATATCCTGTAATACCCCTATGCCGTCATTACACATAAATCAACTTATTTCTTCAACTCATCATCGTTAATACCCTTGTCATGGCTATGAAGAGTTGGACTGTAGTCTATAGTATGCTTACTAAGCTATAAACGCCCCTTTGAACCTTGTCATGGCCCACCCAAATAGATGCAGTGGTTACGCGGAGAATGTGCAAGGACGAAGTTACTCTCACACTAAAAACAGTCCCTAAATCACTTCTGAAGTTTCTTTAAGATAAATACAACTCTTTTAATTCTATATTGAAGCGAATGCTCACCCCCAGCCCCCTTTCCTTTTCTATGCAATTCTCTAGGTCCGTGGAATGGATAGCTTAGTCACCTGAAATTTTCACAGGTTCTAATGGCTCACTATATTCTTGCGGCAATAGACGGAACCAATAGTAACTGCTGATATCGAGGGCTAGTCTTTTGTCTCAACTGAAAACTATACCCGCGAAACAACTTTGATACATTAAACCAGTAATGTTTAAATTAGCCAGTATCATAGTATTAGGTATCATATGTCAAGGGAATCTCTCAAGTTGGACATATTGTCATAAGGCACTTATACTATTAACCACATATAGTAAAAGGGTGATGAATCTGCTGTAGTACGTAAAAATAGAACTCCAACTATTTCAAGGATGGTGTATATGTACGTATATATTCCTATTGCACCTACTTTATGGTCTAATCGTCTATGCCCTAGCTATTTTTACCCTTGGCGAGAAATGGTAAATGTGCTTAGGTTAATCATAACAGCCCATGCTAGTCGTATAGAGCATCTTCCAGTTCCGTCCGGAATGATATAAGCAGAACTTCAAAGCAAAAAGCGAACTACCAATAATGTCCTCTGGAACGAGGAAGTAAGGGGCTTTTACACTTGAATGTTAAAGTGTTTTGCCCTTGGAGGTTGTATTTATATCATGATTCTTAGAGTCATGACTTACTCTAAGTTAATATTTGGAAATCGAATGAATCGTGGTGCCTATGTCTCGATGTTTACGTGTATTGCCGACAATGCAGGACAACGGAGAAATAAGGTGAAGAGAGTTGAATAGTGGACCTCCGGGGCTAACCGTAATGGCCCGGGCTCATATACTTACCGTAAGCTCCACTTTACTATCATACACGGGTAGCCGGGTCTAGGCTCGGCCAACCCCGGAGATCCGGCCATCGGTTACTCAAAAAAGCACTACGCCGCACACCGACTACGCAGAGCACTAAAATTTACCTTCTTATAAGAGACGTAAATTTATCTAAAAGAAGTTACTCTGTTCTACTTCGTTCATTTTTCAGCAACTTAAAAACGAGAGATAGCAAACTACCAGCCAATTCGCTACATAAGCACTAGTTTATCAAGTACTAAAAGCTTAGGATCTTTCTGTTTAGAAGTTGAAGATTCATTGAAACAACTAATAATGATATAGATAGCTGCTTTGTACTGCAGACACCTCATAAATTTCTCTAAAATTCTAATTTCATTATATCATTACTCCGGCTAGAACCCCTGTAAGCTGGTGTTGTGAAGTCCCCTAATAGACGAGTCCGAAGCCCACTGGGGGGAAGCAAAGGAACTGACGCTAAAACATGTAGCTTGTCGTCATTGACTGTGATGCCCTTGCCAGTATTTGGATCTTTGCGGGTAATAATAGGGAGTTCTTGGAGGGCATTCCTAAACTCCTCGTAAAGTGCCATTTCTAGCGCCTTCTCGGTCTGATATTAGAGCCCAAGTAGCTATCAGTAGCCGCCATCTCTAAAATGTCAGGGTCTAGGGATATTATAAAGTTTAGATTCAATATATATGTTGCTAGTATGCTTGTTGATGTAGCCATCCAATTAATGAGACAAAAATGATGTTGTTTCCTGCGATAGAAGACAGTAAGAATGGCATTTTCTTATAGAAAATTCGGCTCAGTCGTTAGGCCTTCGATGACGGAATTATTATATGAACTACGGCTGAATAAGAAAGCGCAACGGGCGATATCTACCATTTGTGACCATCAGGGGGATATGAAAAGAACCTCGGAAGATATTTTACGAAGTATTTGGGGGGGGGGGGGGTTGGACGGCGAAGTAATTATTTTGTCTATATTCACTTTAGAGCATAACTTTTATCACCGGCCGAAATTGCACTTCGTATTGACTGTCACGAGGACTGACAAAGATTCTCGTAGATTTAAGGCCCTCTGGGCACTACAACTGGTTCGTGAGAAGCTCGCTAAAGGAACTAGTATCCTTTGACGGAAGAAATGCAAGGGTGTTCTACTTCCTAAGCCCTCAGCCTTGGATTCCCGACCGGCTACCTTCTGACCAAAGTCGTGATGATGGCGAGCAAAAGGATGGCAGCAGCCACTATCTATCCCGCAAGGTGTGTGCTGTAGGCGCCGGTGTCGCAGGCCTCTACATTGCAATAATTCGGGATAACTTGAGGACTTCAAAGTTACGTATGACACCATCGAGACTAATAACAGGATCAGTGGCCGCGTCTACGCCTACTACTACACCAATGAACCGTATGACTATACGATATCGGTTCCATGAGGTTCCCTAAAATTACTGTTATGAACAGCACTTTTGAGTTGTTCAAGCACACCAAGATTGACAAGCTGCTGATTCCTTACTATCTCAGCAGTCCTCACGTGGACTTCTAATCTCTTCAATGATCATCACGTCTGTGGCGACGTTCCTGACCTATATTACATCGGTGTCAAGAATGGATGCCGTGTTCCCAAGAATATTGCCAACAACGAAGTCCACACATTTCTTGAAGAAGCCTTTGGTACATACAAGAAAAGGGTAGCTAAGGACTCCAAAAGGGGCTTCAAGAAGCTGATGAAAGTCGACGATTTCAGCACTTGAGAGTTCCTGAAGATGGGCGGCCCCCAAGGGCAAGCAAACGCCCCACGGCCTTTTTACCATTCGGTAGATGGAGACTCAAAACACATCAACCAATCTCTTTGACCAAGCCTTCTCTGAGAGTGATCTGGACTCCCTCGATTTCGATTACCCCGCTTTACGATGTTGAGAGACGTAACATCAAGCGATTTTATGAGACAATAGTATGTCTAGATGAAAGTTTAAAAATTATTCAGCCTCTTATGAATAGGCTTTCGATTAAGAGTAACTGCTTTCTTCTGTTTGAGAATTCAATAATATTGGTAGGTAGGTATATACAAGTTTTTGAGCAATAGATTTGTAAAAGGGGTAACGGGAAAAGACTTTTACGTCGCACACCTTTCAAGGTTACAAGACTCAGTTGAGTGTTGTATATACTTAACTTAACTATTGGCCTAACCTAGGAAGATGACTGCTGGGTAGGTATGGATTTATGCACCGTTGTAGTGCTAGGTCCTTCTCATGCTGTAGGAAAAAGCAACAATATACATAGAAAGCCAAGTAGAATAACATCACTATTCTTCTCGTCAATCCCAGTCCTCCTAAACATAGCCCGGCGTGTGATGACAGTCAAAGTGGTCTAGAATCCAGAGTAGGACTATTACCCCAGTATCAATAACTAAGTATCCTTTTATAACAGCAACAACAGTAATCATAGACTAACTTTGAACCATGTATAACAAGCGGACAAATGCTGTAAATGTATGTGTCAAGGGTTAGGAAAGAACAAAGAGGGTTCTTGTATACAGGTAACAGTGACATCTATAGTTGTAGTATAGGTAGCTCTTAATTTCTCACATAATATCTAAGGTTAGTAGTTTCCTAAGCATCTACTTGGACCACCGTGACGTGATATGTCCATGTTAGGAAAGGCTGATCCATATGATGTTTCAAGTGAAAAGTCATATGTACAAACATATGTTCTAAGTTGGTGGTTTCCCCAACTGCCATGCCATTTTCCAACACCCTATTAGATAGCCCGGAAAGCATATACAGCTCATATATTATGAAGGGTTCGTTTTGTACGATTCTAGCTAGCTATCGCCAGACTATGTATCTCTCAGTTCACTGTGTTTTCGGTGTATCTATGCCCTTGTAAGGTGAGTATATGCGGGAGAGTTCCTAGACTGAAGTCCGAAAATCGTTTGACGGCTTTGATCCGAGTGAGCAGGAATGACAAGAAGGTAATTGTAGCTATATGTACATTGGACGTACTAGTATATTACCGGGAACCTAGCAAAGACTTATGCTAGGGGTTGGTAGGTCAGAAGATACATGGAACATACTAACCGTTTATACATATATGTACCGTTATCATATGTAGTTGTAGTTCTAGATTCTTCGCACAACAACATTTCCTCTTCATTACCTATGTTCTTATTAGGTCCTTCATGATAACTCATGTACCTAAGATGTTGTTGTGCGAGTAACCAGAAATACAACTACATGCGATACTTATACATATACACAAGAACACACTATTTTTCTATGTAACTTCTGATCTATCACGTTTGACAGTATATGTAGTGTGTTCTAATTCTTCGCGTAATGATCACACCATTCATTACCATATAAGGTGTGCATCGCGAGAGTACTATTCCTTAAACAGACGGAAAAGACTAAGATAATCTCCTCTTAGTGTTCCAATTATTGTGATGTGAATTAATTGTGTCATGTAATATAAAAGTCGAAGTTGCCTATGTTTGGTTGAGGAAAGGAGGGGCGGGGGGGAAAGTATAAGCGGCTCATGAACAAAACAGTCTTCGATGGTGGGTGTATTCCTTGACCTTACTTTCCTATAATCACGTTGTTACTTGATCGTAATTCTAATTATAGTCTTTATCGTAGTGATTATTACGTTATCACTTTGCCAAGATGCCTTTACTCATGACCAGGCAAGGGGCTCTTCTTACAACAGCCAGAGTTATCTGCTTCTACTCAATATATTATGGTACATGAGGGATCATAACCAAACTCTTTTTATTTATCTTCCACTTAGATGATGAACTGTTATTTCCAAATTAGTATACATTAATGAATAACATGAACGCGAACTAGTTATCGATATGGCCTCTCCTACGGACATCCTAGGCCCTAGAGCTCTTTTCAACACGTTCAGCCATATGGTGTCAGAGAAAGCCTTTAGTCATCTAAACTCCTGATATAATAGACGTGACAGGGAGTAAAATCAATATCTATATGCGAGGGTCAAATTTATTTTCTTTACCTAAACTTCTCACCGAAAGTCTATCAAAAGAGTGAGCGTGGTATACGCCCTCGGAATACCCCTTTTAGTTATGTCAGCAGATATTGAAACTCCATCAGTTGACTCTATGTCTATAGATGGAGAAACGGGAAAGAATAGGTGGCCCCCAAAGCCATTATACAGGCAATTCTATCGCCGACCTAATATTTCTGGACCTTCGTGCATATTGTAAACTTCGGCTACATATAAAAATATTTTCAGCTCCTGGGGATAGCCGGCCATATTTGTGGGGATCTACACAGAGTTCAACAAATGGATAATTAGTATCAGCGGGCAGTTCCGTTATTCTATATTGTAGATGTGAGTTAATAGGAGTAAAAATGGAGAACTGTATTTCTTTTCTGAAGATACACTCAGGGCTCTAGATAGTGAGCGTATAGTAGACCTTGTTCTTCTACACCTGTTAGAGCCAGGCACCTGGAATATAAGACTGTCCCAACAATACATTGATGATCCACCTCGGGGTCCACATATGGCTCCCGGTGACCTACTGAAATAATTGGGAAGTCTGGATAATAAAAGTTATAGGGCGAAATAAGATAAAAGCGAGTAATACCAAATACTGTCCACAGTTTGCCAGCTATTCCCTCAAAAAGAAAGAAGCGAGAGCTACGTAATAGGATAAAAAGTACAATGAATGATGGCCCGGCTCTTCAACCCAGTAAAAAGCAAAAAGATTACCAGCCCTCTGGATTTTCTGAGATATCAAGCAACCTAAGATGATGTGAAGAAGTTAGATATCCAATCTTGAGGGACGTGGTTGATAGGAGAGCGGAAATTTCCGTCCTTAGTTCGTCGCCGGGTCTCGCCTCTGGCATGACCGGGGGACTCGGACGTTCGTCGTAGCGCCGCCATTCCTCTTATCCTAGGATCCATGTGCCACGGCTGGGTGATCACGCCCTGACCACTTAGATAGAATCCTAACATCACGTCACTAACTTGGGATAAATCTGGGGGGTGTTAACTGGAGTTTAAGGCTACCTAGTGGGATGTTCCGTCACTATCGGACATGGTGTTGGGTCCCGACTCAGCCAATGCTTTCAGTGGAGAGGCGTGGCTTATGGTCGCGGGTTACAAGATAGGGTCAAATTTCTCTCAGTGGCGCAAGTGACTCAAAAGGTTCGTACATGAAACTGCATGGGGTGTGCATCGTCTTTGCTAATATGCAATCGAAGCCCACCTTCGTATGGGAAGCAAAAGATCGAATTAGGGAATACAAACCTAATCCAGTGTGCAAATAGAAGAAAATATGCGAGATCATACTGACGGCAAAGACAGTCTTAGCATGATGCTGCCCTCCATCGAGATGCTGAATCGAGGTAGATGCATAATTAGCAACATAACGGTAACATCGAGCACAACAGTTATGTATACCACCATACTCTACCATAGCATCCTGCTCACATGACGAGATGAATACCATGCACGTCTGCATTTGTATCAAACTGTGATGAATTCAGTTCCCATCCTGGTGCATATCATGCATACTAATGTTGATCCATGCAGCGCAACATACATTCGACGCTAACGGGGTTAAGACCCCTGATGAGATCGAACAAGTGGTGCACACCATAAGTCTCTAAGTAATCGACCTCTATTAGTTTCTATGGTAAACAACTGCTAATTCACATATCATAAAGCTGAAATCTAGCCATCTGCACACAAAGCAATAGTGGAATGCAGTTAGGTTTGATGTATCAGTCTCTGGCCCTCCTAGACATCTATACGGCACATCAAGACAGGAGGGGTGAAGTGGCGTCAGCAATAAACGATCAAGATAATTCTTCAACATGAAAGATATCCCCACCATGGTCATCCAATCCCTCGGTACGCTATGCTATAAACAGTCGCTGTGGCCCATAAAGGTCATCCGAAATAGTCGTGTAACGTGATATCTCAGATCCCACCTAGTTAGAGATGCCTCACATCAATTACTGTTTCTCCTAGAGCTCTAGAAGAGCCTTTCATGGAATAGAACCTCTTACTTCTACAGGGAGAAGAAATAAATGGTGGAATTCCACGACTTTGGAGGAACGTGGGGGTTGGCGCCTCCCTGTCCCTTTTTTCTTTGCTTTTGGTACGTGCCTGAGCCAAAGATGCAGACCGGTGTACTCAGTGGACGAAAACTAGTTAGATATTCAGAAGGCCAGAATCATGGTGAAATACGTCGGTGAAGGTCGAGTTTCCGTCAAGTGAATGCAGTCTTTCAATTATCAATAAAGCCCCCTTTCAAATTTTCAACTAATGATGCAGAGCAAGGACGGAGACTTTTCTCATTGATCACCTATATTCGAAACACACTCTCATAATAAGTGCTCTGAGTTATAATTCAAGCCTTTGTTAAAGCAGATAGAATTTTTTCATGGTAGATCTCAGCCCGGTTTACTGGTTTACGAACGACCATACCATATCTAAATCAATCGTAATATACAACCTAGCAGGTATTAGGTCTTTGCCGCCCACTGTATTAATGATGAAAGCGACAGGCATGTTGCAAACTCACAAGTTAACACCCAGCACTGCATATGTTCGTGGATAACTACGGCCCGACGTCAGCATAAATTTCACTCTAATAGCCTTGTGAGACAACGTAAGAAAACCCCCTAGCAAACTAGGATTGTCTCCAGCCTATGGAACCACACTGCCCCTTATCCTACCACCTGGGCACATTCCGGGAGAGATCTGCCTAAGAATCTTAATAGAGTGTTTCTAATTTGCCAGGTTTAAGTTGAGCCAGAGTCGATATGCATAATTATATAAAAGGGGGCCATTTGAAGATCTCGTAACAGCCTACTTACCTAGGTAGGTTAAGTGAGATCTACCGACGCAGCCTCTGATATATGAAATTTTCTATTTGTTGAGGTTACACTTTAAAGCATACATATTCCTATAATAGATCTATTGTAGTCTGCACTATCTTCGCCATGGATATTGCGGATCACACATGATTATATGTACAAGAGCCGGGATGTCTCGAAATATGCTGTGCCACTAAATGGCCATGTCTATCTTGAAGGCACAGCAGCGGAGATATGAGCTGTCAGAGCCCAGCGCATGTGATAACTATGAGCCTCATTTGAATTCTGAGGTCTGGAATAAAGAGATATTTTTAGGCTAGAGGCCTCAGATCCATATCAGACCCTGAAACCCAAGTTTGAGGCTTTATGTATATTATTGGCATAGTCGCTATGCAGAGTTTTACGGCATGTAAAATAGGCCCCTTAGTTCAAGAGAAAGTAATACTATGTACAAAATAGGCTGTTACCTGCCTATGCAGGTTCAACAGAGGCACATCTCTACCGTAACATAGAAACAAAAGAGTTGCGCATCCCCTAAAGATATCAGAGGTAGTCCTCTTAATGACTATCTTCCGTTTACTGATACTTTCCACTATATTACCTGCTCGATAGCCACCTAAGCTATTCTCAAGTCCTAGTTGTCGACAAGTCAGTAAGGCCATACAGTGGTCTTCAAAGTGACGGGCTTCTATTATGAAAGGTAGAAATCTAATGACGCGCACTTCGACCTTTTCAACCTAGGCCATTTCCCCTTTAAAACTAATATGTGCATGAGTGGGCGGTGTGTATTACACACTTAAAGCCGCTTTCACACACCCCAATGCCAACAGTGATACTACTAGCCTTATAAGTTTAGTGGGCAAATATAATATTAGCCTGCTAATATCATATATCCAAACTTCTGAAAAAGAAAAGAAGAAAATAAAAAGAAACATTCCTCGGGTTGTTTCTAAGAACAGGGTGGTTGCTCCAATGCAACATGGCAAGGGAGAACGCCACAAGCTGCTACCCTATCATGCTCTTGGACTAATTCGATATATTTCCTGGCTGTTGATACAGAAACGGTAGCTTTTGAACCCCCGGGGAACGTACACACTGCAGCCAACTCCCACACTTATACATGCAGTAGTCTAGCTTCAGCAACCACTCCGTGTATGGGGGGTAATAAATGACATGTACGAAGATGATCTGGAATATGACAACTTCAACTCCGAGTTCCCGGGTTCAAGAGGAGCCTCCCTATCATGACATTATCATTATAATGGGAACTCTTCGATCCTGGTCCCTTGTTCTCTGGGCTTTGCCTTCTTCATCTTATTCACAGCCTTATTACCTCGACACCTCAATCCATTCCTTTGTCAAGCTACAACCCGAAACTAGTCATGATAACTCCTATGGTCCTAGTTTAAAATGACTAACATAGGTGCCCCCGCGCATACTGATAGGACTAGGATCCTGGGTCACCTCATCATAGTCAAGTCTCGCTCAGCTTGGCGGGAAATCACATCGTGATATGTCCAAGTGGACTCATTTCGCCCCGGCTTCTTGCTCAACGTGTATATGGTCTTCTATCAGCCCGGAAAGAAGGGGGGCTTCTTGCTGACCGATTGCATATTCCGAGCCGCACCCAACCTGTCCCCAACTAAAAGACCAAAAGTACTCTAGGCATCCTGAACGTTGAAATGCGGCTCTCGAGCCCTAATCCTTGCTGCCTGAGCAGTCTATCACACTCCTACAAAGCCCTCGCATGGCTAACAACATCCGCAAGGTCCCTCCCGAAAGAATAACTGTGGCACAACGAGATTGGAAGACGTTGCACGCGGTATATCCCGACAGATTTTCTGCCTTGCTACTAGCCGGTTCCAACTGTAAGCCGATCATCCTTCTGCCAAGTCAATCCAATAGGATATAGATGTAAATTTCTGTCGAGGATCGTCGAGTAAGTACCAATCGCCCAGTTTGTGTTGTTTCCCACGTTGGTACCAATAGCTTGGCCCCTCGAACATCGCCTTGGATACATTCTAAGAATGTATCCACGAGGCAAATAAAAAAAAACAAGGCAACCAGAATTGGGCATCACAGGTTAGGCTTTTTGAACACACTAGTATCCAGGAGTACTAGGTGCTCAAGCCCGGTCGGTTATACTGATTTTGGCGGCGCACTCAAAGGTCCGAAAAATACAAATATGATATTGCCTCCCCTTAAGGCACATTCTGTACACCTTGAGTGTTCTCCTTCTTCGAGACAGCTAACACCTCTTTAAGAGTTTCGCATAGCCAAAAACGAAAATGCCTGGTCACCATAGACACCAAGAAGCAGCGTCCTCAAACCCAGCGTTAGCTGTAGCGGCCCCTGAGATAACCCGACCTCGTCGGCATGGTAGTCGATATGCAGGAAGGCCAAACAAATATGAAACAGCACCAGTAGATGAACGCTCTGGTTCGGAGCCTAATGACCCAAGTGTCGATTACTTAGTCGCGGTAGATAACTCGGATATAGCCAGCCTTGCACCGCAGAGTCCCGCCGACCTCGACCTGGTCAACTATCACACTGTCAATGACACTGTTCAATATTGTCCTAATATTGAAAGTGAACTTTGCGACGAGGCGCATTGGCAGACCCAAGAAGCAACGGAACTGCGATACGCCGTACAAGCGCAACACACAGCGTACCAAGACCAGACGTCTAGCAATATCGGTTGGACAATATCCTATAGCTATGACCACGATGGCGGCTCTGGTGTTTACCAGCCTAGAGAAGCTCGGGAGTTTCTTGAAGACGGAGTTGGGCCAGATATCACGACTACGATACCAGCCATGGCACAACCACTCACGTACCAGGCACAAATATTAGACTGGAGCCATGTGCCCCAGGATCGTAGATCCACGTATGTGGAAATTGGGTCGGTGATGTATGCTTCCTCTCCGGCCTACCCATTGGGGAACTACCATGAACTAACATCAACCTAAGAGAAACGGACGGCCCGTTTTCTTCTACGGGCGAGCTCGCACGCCGAGAGGGTAACATCTGGGAGTTGGACGACAGCAGCGATAGAGAGACACGCGAGCAGGCGGTACACCGATACCTGCGCGATGATCAAGGACCGTTTGACGGCATCTCAAGACAGTATTCATAACTGCTAGCCATCGCACCTCCAAGAACGCCGCCTAAAGGGGTGAACCTGACTTTCATCCCACCTGCCCGGTACACCCTGCTATCACTTGGTCCATAGAAGTGATTTCGGCCTCTATCACTCTAAGAATCTTTTTCAACTAGATGCAGTCTGTTGAAGGCTTTCCAAAATAAGATATCAGGCCTGTGGAAAGTATAACGTGGAGTGGCGTAAAAAAGTCGACAGGAGTTCTTCTCTTTTTATTTTGGATAATTACCCTGATATGATTTTCCAGGTGTTTCTAAGCTTTTTCCTTTTCTATCTCTCTTTGACGGATGAATCTGATGTTTAATGGCGTGAACCATGACTAGGCTTTAAAAAGGGGAAAAAAGGGGGAGCAGAAAATAGGGGCTGGATATCGGGTATCTGTATTGCTTTTTTTTCTTTTCTTCAAATCCTATTTCGAAAATTTCTCAAACATATGATGAATTACCAGGCTCGAGATCAACAAGTGACTCTCTCGCCACTCTATCCTTTTTTTAAACATGTGATGGTCCGTGAGGCAGCATTCGCTGATGCCTCAGCACCTTGAGCAAGCAAAGTGAGTGACTATCAGTCACACAGAATTCTCCGCACTATCCCGTATCGCTTCCTTCGATGGTTCACATCCGGGGCGATGGAGAAACCGTATGACTGGCTAGTTATCGGATATCACACCCATACACATTACTTCCTGCAAGCCTAGACGGCTAGTGTACGCTTGTAGTTGGGTACGGATTAGATTCTCTTCCGTCCCGCAGCCAACAACCCCTAACCCGTAACCCCTACGGCTTTAGGTGGTCGATTATATATCATTCAATATTACCCTAACGCCCCTCACTGCCATGTGGCAATACCACTAGCAGAAGCTATACGATGTCGTAGTAGCATCCATCCACAAAATATCTCTGGCGATTCGATGAACGATACCTACTAGTGCCAATGTCAAATACTGTGATAACACCATCCCGTGTCCTCAGACGGGTAGCTGAGCCATTTCAACATGTGGCTAAGCTGCATTACTGCTAAAATGCCATAGTCATTGCTATTCAAACGTGGCATTTCCCGAGTTACCATGCAGGGGTAGGCCGATAGAATAGATGGTGCGCGTGTTACCGACTCTACAGTGCTTCAAGGACTTGCCACGGGGCGCGCCTCATTTCTGCCAAGAAAAAAGAGAGACGGAGAAGATCAGTTAACTCAGCCTCCGGCCCCCAACCCACCCGTCAAAGATGGATCAATCACGGCGATGCCGACGGACAAGCTGAATGAAACACGGGAAAGGCACCTATCATGCTTTGCCGCTCATCGCACCTTATGGGGATTCATTACGGACCGAATGGATTGACAATATGTATAACGTTACGAGACAGAAAAAAAGGCAATAGGGAAAAGGAAAGAAAGACTGAAAAACAAGGCCATTCCCAGATATATCTTTGAGCCAGCCATGACAACATAGCATGCCTCCATACAGATACATAAGAATAGGTAAATACTTAACGACATTTATAGCGAGTATGGCTTTCAAGTCGATGATACGCCATTCATCTTCCTAAAAGGATGATCAAGAGACCACCAAGGTTAGCACAAAGGGGGTGAGAAAGGGGTATGTTAAAAAAAGGAGAGAGCCGGGGAATAAGGGGACAAAAAGTAGAAACGGACGAATCGTAGCTCAGGGGACGTTGAATTTAGCTCTTTCTCGGTTTTGGGAATGTTGGGTAATACCAAGCCGATCCCATACCCAAACCTGAACCATGTTGTATTCCGTCCACCGGCCGGGATCCAACAGGCAGGTAACCCTTCAACTTCCCCGGTAGTAGCTTTGGTGGGCTTTTTCTTTTTTTTTCAGCACAGCCTCCCCCTTCCTCCCTCCCTTATTAGGTAGCTATCCACTAGAATGCCTTACCCATCCGGAGCCAAGCGATGTGCGGGTGGTGCCGAGATTGTATTCGTTCTATGCATATACATATAACGTACCTAATCCACGTGGATTGTATGTATACTTCCCAGGTTAGTTAGGTTGGGTAGGTCAACGATCAAGATTGCCCCAGGTGGGTTCTTCTAGGATTAGGTAGACAGGATCTCCTACCTGGCGGTCCTCTCCCACTTCTTCAACGTTTCTGCCTAACCCGATCCCGGGGACCCATCCTGTTGCGGAATACTATTGGTTCCTTATAGTAGTACCGAAGATAGAAAAAGGGAAATACGCACATATGTATATATATATAACCATATAGACTGTCCTATGACCACCAACCCCTAGAAGGCTATATCTCCCTATTCAGGGAATTAGCACTGAGAAGGGGGAAAAAAGGAACGGAATCTTCACATATGTACGTGTACCTCGGAGCCCGTGTCAACTACAAGTTGCTCTCGAACGGTCAATACGGGATATCAACCATGGCTAGCGCAAACAGCACGTAGCTACACAGATAATATATAATATATGTATTTGGTTATATACATTCGTACCCCCACATACGTCCCTACTCTCTCAGCATCGCGACCTAGTGCTTCTTCCCCGTCCCACTCACAAGCAGCACCACGCTGCCGAGCTGGCGCCTCAAGTCCTCCTTCTCAACATCATGTGTGTCCTCGACCTCGCCCCACTTCCCGGTCTGCCAATCGACCTCAATGCTCGCCAGCCTCGCCGCCTCCTCCACACCAAACGCAGCGCCCTCAGCCTCGGACCCCACGCCCGTCCCCACGAACCCCTCCGTCCACTCGACCAGCAACCGCACCGCGCCCAGCAGCCCCTTCCCCGCCAGCACGCCGCGCTCCAGGCCGGCCAGCTCCCAGGGGCTCAGCCCCATGATCCAGCCCTCGATGATCTGGTGTGTGCTCTCCTTCTGGCTGCGCGGCACGATGCTCTCCCCGTCGAGCACGGGCTCGATCTCCACCCCCGGCCAAACACGCGAGGTCAAGAAGCCGACTATCTTCTCCGCGGCGCGTCTCTGGCGATCTCTTAAGCTCTCGCCCTCGCCCTCGCCCTCCTCCCCCGTGCTCACGTGCAGTCGGCGCTCGATCTCGGGCGGCGGGGGCGCCCAGCAGAGCAGCGAGTCGGTGTCGAGGTAGCGCATGAGCGTGCGCGCGATGCCCGCGCGTATGGAGTCCCCGTATCCGCCACCACCATGGTGGTTCTCGTCGCTATCGGCGATGTCCAGCGCGCGGCACGCCAGGCTCGTCAGCGGGATCAGGTGCTGGCGCGTGGCCTGCTGGGCGCTGACGAGCGAGTCCCACTCGTGGGCCAGGGCGGCGGCGAGCAGGGGCTTGGACAGGGGCACGCGGACGATGTCCTTGGTGTCGGGGCGGCGCAGCGGGCGCGCGTCCAGGTGCACCTCCCAGGCGCCGTCGACCTCGCGCACGTGCACGTCCTTCCAGAAGCGCTTGCGCGCGAGGGGGGTTTTGGTGTTTTTGGAAGAAGAGGATGTGGGTGAGGAAGATGATGGGGTTTTTCTTTGCGAGGCCCGGATCTCTTGGGCCCTGGCTAGGAGCTCGGCTTGCTTCCGGCGCCGCTCGAGACGTTCGGCCGGGCTGTCGGCGGCTGGGCGGGGGGGTTCGGGCGGGGGCCCGGAGCTGTGCATGGAGGTCACGGTGGCCGGGGTAGCGGGCGTGGTGTGGATGTGTCGGAGGATACAGGCGGAGGAGGAGAGCGTAGTGGTGGGGCGGGCTGCTGCTGATGCCGTTGCTGCCAGGTGCAGCGCTATTCGCTTAGGTGGCTTCATGTTTCCGAGGAATTATTGTGCTTACGATGTGATGTGACGGAGGTTGGGCGTCGATGGAATAATTTAGCAGTGGAATACTGGAATACTCCGTCCATGTCGTACAACAACTTTTTTTCCCTGTGACGTCGCGCAGATCTATACCTACACCTGGTCTGCAGATGGCTGTCAGGTGTTCCCAGCTGTAGTCTCTTTCTTTCATCCCATCGCATTCACAGATAACAAAACCTAGCCTAGCACCGATATCGATATCACTCTGTCTAACATTACTAGGTTTACTGAGTACAAACTTTAGGTACTGCTTAGATGAACGTTGCACAGCATTAACGCATTTGCATTGTAATACCGTAGGTACCTCTCTGCTAGGGAAGGCCCTAGGTTAGATCGCTTAATCGATGGGGTCTGTAGTGTACCTCAAAAGAGTTTATGTGTTCCGTCTCACAAAGGGGTAGCTTACGAAAGCTATCACATGGATACTCCATTATATCTCTTATATACATTACGACGGGACGCTCATCAATGTCGTCTCAGATAACGCATATTTAAGTGGACACAATCCTATACCTATGTTGCCATTATGGAGAAAAGACGCAACATACTAGTTAACAACCCGAAAGGCCTGCTACATGGAGCTATAGACTCCGTTCTACAACATGATAACGGAGTTCTTGTCTTCTTTCTTTCAATCACCTACCTAGGTTGGTAGGTAGAACACAATATCTATAGAATTCACCTGTCGCGTTTATACAACTTGCCTCGGAAGGCAATGAATAAACGCATAAACAGTATATGTAAATCTCTCTATCTCTCGAACAATGCAGTTGTAAGGATAACAATTCCCTTACTTACCTACCTAATACGTGGTGATTGCTATCCCCCTATCTCCTTTCATCTCGGCTCTAACTTGCCGCCGCACCGCAAACGACAACTATGCCTCTATCCATCCATCCATCCACACAACACCCCTATAACCTGCCATCAACTGCATATCCCAAACCCCAGCATCGTGATCTACATAACCTAGCAGCCTACCAGAAAAGAGAAGAATCACTCTTCAGCAGTACCTAAGTATTTAGCCCACTTCCACCTCCTCTTCCCCACTCATGACGCGCGTACGCAAAAGAAAAACAGTTGCTATCGTATGCAAGCCATTTTTTTGATCCCTAGATAAGAGGAGAGATGGGATGACGACGATGACGACGACGCGCAAGTCGCTTCCAGAATCTATGCTTCGTAGCGTCATAACGAAAGAGGAGAAGAAGCAGAAGAGTGAGAGAAAACCCCTTGGCATTGGGGCGAAGCAAAAGCCACTCACGCTTGGAGTTGATTCTACTACATTATCGGATTATGTAGATAATATTCTCACTCACTCGCCTTGCATTGCTTAGCTTGCATGTTCCCTCATGTACCCCGATGCCAACTAACTAACTAACTAACCTGGGTATGTTTGGACCGGTCATGATCTGATTTGATCTGATCTGATCTGGCCCAGACTTGTTTGCGCAAAGCTAAACCAGACCGTTCGAGCAGCCCTTTAGCATGCTAAGGTTGTCCTGTTCTATGTAAAGCATGCCCATTTGTTCGTTTGTTCAGTCAGCGTAAGTGTTAGCGGTTTTCATGACTTCCCTTCCATACGGATGATGCGTTCTCTTTTCTAGGCATAGTCTCCGGCACTAGGGGACGTAGTTTGTTGACCGGCACAGTCTAGCCTTGCTCAGATGCTGCTTAATAGTTCCGGATATTCGTTTGCAAGTCAATAATCGACACAAATCACACTTCTGTACCCGTATGCAGCAACAGTAAATTAATGTAGATGCAAAAAGTGAAAACGTCAATGTGTAGAGCAGCATATTTTAATTAGTCATTATTCGTCATCCCATAACCGCCGACTGATTATGATCGGCCTGGCCTGGTCCCAGGGCCCATTAATGGCATTCTTGTACTTCTGGAGACCGATCAGCCACCAGCTGCACCCGCCCATCGCCACGATAGCAATGACGATAGCGACCAGCACCCCCAGGAGCCCGCTCTTCCAGGGCCACACGTTGTCCCTGTCTCCCCCCAGTATGAGGCCTACGCCACCCCCGGCGCCGATCACCAAGAGCACCGAGAGTGCCACATGATACCTCCAGCTGCGATGGCGAGCGTAACGTCTAAACACGGGAAATAGTCCGAACACTTCGATGCTGAAGAGCGTGAGGCTGAACACTTGCCCTGTCGAAGGCAGACGCGAGGCTAGCACCGTCGATGCCATAAGCGCTGCGTTGGTGGATAGGGAAGCTGGGAATTTGACTCCCACGCCCCCCGAGTAATCGTAAAAGAATATGTTAATAGCCAGGAGCCAGAAGGACATAGCCCAGATACTATCAGAAGAAGTAGAGCGGGTGAGAGACTTGAGGATGGGAGACAGGCCTAAGAGAGTGAAGTAGATGAGTATAGCAGATTTGATAGTCCCTAGGCGGAGGTTTGTGCGCCCGCCACGCAAAGGGGATAGAGTACGTTGGTTCAGATCCTCGACTGAGTCGGATGAGTTCCGGGCCGCATTGCTCGCCTGCGACGCTCCAGACTGGAGAGAGGTGGCCGAGGCAGAATGGGATTGGCGCATGGCTAGCTGCGGATATGCCCGTTCCGAAGCGGCTAGGTTGGTAACCGAACTGGTCGCAGAAGGGGTTGCAGTTCCCAGCATGACAGAATGAGGGCGCTCTCTCCTGGTAGGTTCCCTTGCGGCGCGGCTGCGATTACTTCGGCGCCTTCGTAGAACCTCATCCTCGTCCTCTTGGCCTACCCACCAGTCCCATAGCAGCCATCCAACAAAGGTGGCAAAGCTTCCCCAACCGACGACAGCGACAGGCGACACCCGCTCCTGGAATATACCAACGAAACAGACTATGAATATCGTCACAGAACACACTTGTTGCAGGATGACGGTAGAGTCGGCGACGAGGGGCCAGAATTCGTAGGGTTGGAGGCGGGGGTTTCGTTGCAAGTTCTCGAGGAACGTGGCCTGGTCTGTATAGTTGTCCGGGTCTTTTACGAAGTCAATTCCAAGCTTGGAGAAGAACATTAATAAATGGGTTTGAATTTTGTACGTACAAGACTGCTTGACCCAGAGTAGCTTTTTCCAACTGCGCTTCCGCCGTCTGCTGCGGCTTCTGCTGCCGAGCTTGGCCCTCATCCTCCTGGGACGGGACTCGGGACCGGAATCATTGGCACAGCTCGAATCAAAGCCAGATTGCCGTCTCGGAGGTGATGCGGTGTTGAAAGCGTCCTCGGGGGCTAGATGCGAACGGGCAGCGCGTGGTGAATAGATGTCGTTGGGTAGGGTTGCGGCGCGCGTAAGACTGGGGTGAGATGGCGCATGGTCAGATCCATTGACAGTTGTCGACAGTTGCAGAGCAGGTTTAGAAGCCATAGTCAGACATAGCTCGGGTTTTGTCGTGGCTGTATTTGCAGCCCTGCGATGGTGGATGGAGGATTCAGTGGTTCAGTGGGTTGAGAACCTTAGGACAGATTGAATGGATATGGATATATTGAATTGGACGAGTGTTAGTGTTAGTGATAGTGATAATGATAGCGATAGTGATAACGAACCTAAGAAAGTGTTAAATTTGGCCAAATGCCAAGTGCCAAGCCATGATTGCCAAGTGATAAAAATACTAACCTACCTACCTAGTCCAACTCCTAACAAATGACAGCCCTATATACTCTGACACCACAGCCTACCTAGTAGGTACTACATTACCTACATACACCAAGACTCGTACCTAACTAATTCTCCACTCTCGCAGCCAGTAACATGCAAGGTACTGGCTTAAATAGGTCAACCCAATTGAAGTAGGTTAGGTATAACCCAACTTATATCAATATATCTAGAGCATGAAAATATTAATGTTGATAACATTGAACTACACATTGAAGGTTATAAGTCAAGTCTTTTACATTTCCCAAGCTAGCCATTGACATCGGTAACCTATATCGAATAGTTAGTCCATATATATCACTTATCATTCATTACCCATCAATGCCCCCTGAATAGCTAATCAATTAATCCTGGGAGCCCTCTTCGCTCAGACATCAAATAGCCTGTTTTTTCTCTCTCTCTACTTCTCTCCTTTTAATGCTCTCCGCTCGGTTTGAAACACTGTTGCCTGCAGGAAATCACGCGTTTTCAGATTACCTCAACCTCTCTCCCATCCCGAATCTATCCAGGTCAGATTAACGAGTTATAGCATAATTGTGCGGACTAGCTGCCGTACATCTGTACCAGCGAGTAACACCCGCGATGCTAATAATGGGACTGGAAACGACCGACGTTTGTCTTCTTGTCACACGTCATTATCTCTCCAAGGGACGTTGCAGCACCGATGTAGAAATCTCAACATTAACCGGGTGGCCCTCATCGCCGGACAAATGGTTTCATTGCCCCTTGCGTCGATCAAGCTTGGCCGCTCTAGCTCGGGCTCAGGCTTGTCGGACAAATTCAAGAAAAGGAAAAAAGCGTGAAGGGAAGCTTTACGCGCTAGCGATCTATTTGTAAAATGTTGATGTGAAACCGTGCAGATCACACTAAAGTAATACCCACGCACAGCTACAGTACTTTTGATACACCGTCTGGATATGTGATTAATATCGACCTGCCAGGCTGCCCGCCTACACTAAGAAATGTGTTTGAGTCACGCCTAACTTCCATTGCACGTGTTGACTCGGATGTAATGAAAATGGTCGTGTCTTACGCCGCAAGCTAGAGACTAACGAGCACCAGCCCAGGACAGCTTTACCATGACACACCGTCGGGGTTTCTAATGATAGTACTAGGTAGTGTAGATGCCCGGGTGTGTTCAGCCAGGGATACAGTTCCCAATGGCGTCAGTCAGCCGCAGATTATGTACAGTTGTATGTACCAGCTCTCCTCCTTAGCCTATTCCAACGCTGTGGTATATAGATGACCTAGGTATCCCGGCGAGACCAATCACTAGACGGATTCTTGGGCTTTTTATCTAAATAGTGTAGGTAGATGTCATTAATATAAAAGAAAGAGAGAAACACGGCTACTCCCTTCGGAGGGCCTAGAACCGAGCCGTTTTACGCTAGTCAATACCTTAGCTGAACACTACCGGATATGGACACCAGCTGCAGCTTGTTGGATGCTGAGTGGCTATTAGCCATCTTTGTACGCTGGTCATCAGGTAGTGCAACTTTGCTGATCTGAATGCCGATCAGAGTACGACTTAACCGAACTCTCCGCCATGAGCGAATTGGAGACAAAAAGAACACAAGCTCAAGACCTTCCACAGAAGGATGGGCAGTACATATAAAAAAGTGTCATGTTGGGCGGACTGGAAAACCCGCTTATGCCTGTTGGAGTAAGTGGCATGACGGAATCTCACATCAGCTAGGTTAGGTACCTACTACTAAGGTAGGTAGCTGGTAATAGAGTTGCATATTGCAGTTGCGGTAGATGTGTGGGAAAGGAAGGGGGCCTGGCTTCAGAGTGCTGATCCTGAAAGTCTTACTCTGCTCTTACTAGCTGGGTCTAGATAGGTTGGTCAAAGACGATAGGCTATGCGTCTATACACTACATTACCTGCATACATATAAGTCAAGTTAGTCCACACATGTAATTCATCCGTATCGACTCGACACAATTATATGCCATGCTCAAACAATAGGCGTGGTCTAGCCATGTTGCTTTAGAAAACACACACAAAAAAAAAAGGCTCAAAACTAAAATAAAATAGAACGTTGGCACCAAAGAAACAAGATAGAGAGAGAAAAAGAGGACCTCGTCAAGAACTGCCTCGCAACAGGGGCCCCCCTCCTACACATCTTATAGTAATCAGGGTCAGATCTGCAATTCAGACACCCATACGCCAATATTTATTTCTAAATGCCCCCTCCGGTACATAACTTCATGGCGTTGAGCTTTTGAGTTGGTCGTTTACCACTTACTACATAACTTTCAAGCACCATTCACGCTTTTATTGCACGCACCTTCGGGTGCTTCGGTTTACCACGACCCACACAGCCAGCAGTTAAATCGAGAGTTGAAGGGTCAAGTCACTCAAGTCACCACCACTTACTTACCTGATCTTGTCTCATCGTCCATTGTTCATCGCCAACCGTTATAAAAACCCATCCTCCTCTCTTTTCAAGTGCTACTGCATATATACCTAAATATTCACTTACACATATATGCCAGTTAGTTACCTACTAGGATCCATCGTCGTCATCATAGAATCATACTCCAATTCAACATTTTCCCTCCCAGAATCGATAGGTCAACTCCCTTTCTTCTGTCTACGCGTCTTATTCAATGCTTCAGTCCTAAGCTTGCGTAACTTCTTATTGGTTTAACACGCGGCCTACATTTTACCCACCATCTCGACGCACCTGAGCCATTCACATCGCCATCTCACACCACCGCCAAGAACGACCAGGATCACCCAAAACCTTAAACCTAGTCAATTTGCCCGTTTTGGCTGCATCTGTGGCCATTTATAGAACCAACTTACACCAGGAAGGTTATACTATTTACCTTGAGCTAGCGAGCCACGAGACGAGACAACACCCGACCTTATCTTGGTCGACCAGCTCTGCTTATTTTTCTCTTGGTATCGGCATTACCCAAGATCTTTTTTTTGTTACACGATCCAATCTCTTGGGCTGTTTGGTTAGTTGGCCATTTTTGGATATATCTTAGTTACCTGCCTAACTATTTCCAAGTTACCAAAACTTGCCAAGGTCGATAGGACGTGCAACCCATCGAAATAGTCCTCCTGGGGTCTTTCTCTTACCTCGTTTTCTCTTCTATCTATCAACGTATTTCCAGGAAGACGCCCAACATGAAGCCAGCGGTCGCATTGTTCACATTTGCATTCGCGTCATGCACCCTTGCCACGCCCGTCGTACTACTGGCAGACATGGACGACACGACAGCGACGGCGGGCCAACGCAACGTGCCCAGCCCGGAGGTGCCTAGCTCGGGGGTGCCTGAAGGAGATGTTGGGTCTCTCGGCGCGCAGGACAGCGATCCCGCATATCCTGCGGCACCGGGTTCCCAGCCTGACCTCTCCGACCAGGCCCCGCTGTCGCCTGACTGGGATGCTCCCAAGCCCCCCTTTTTAGAATCAAGTATCCTAAGGGGAGAGACCCGTGCCAACGTGGCCGAATCGGAGCCCGAGGAGGCCAGCATTGTCGAGATGGAGACCAAAGCCTCAAGCGAGTCTTACACCTACGTGCCTTGCATGTCCCGACACGGCACCCCGTACTACCAACGTGTGCGGAAACATACCGACGTGCTGGTCGTGGCCATCGTTCTGAGCTTTGTCGGCGTCGTCATGCTCATCGAACTATGGGGACCCATCTGCCAAAGGTAAATCCTATACAAGCATCCTTCCCAAGAGGAATGAATATGTGTGACTGCTAGGTTTGCAGGAGGAAAAAAAAAACTAATAATTTGTTTTTCTCCATTTTCTAGGTTCCGTCAATTCCGATCTGGAAAGGGGGCTATTTACTTAGAAGACGAGGAGTCGAGGACAACAGCATCGACGATTTCTTCATCAAATCAACAAAAACTCGATATATATACACAATCCGCGGCGCAGCTCGCCACCTCGGAAGTACCGTCAAAACCCAGCATGATACACGAGAAGGAAGGATTATGACACCAGTAGAAAACGGTTAACCCCCCTTTTTATTTTATTTGGTTCGTTTCTTCCATTTTCAGATGCGGTGGCGTTTTAGGGCGTATTACTTTATGAGTTGGCAATACTCAATTGATCGATTTTTTTTTATTGAATTATCATTTTTTATTACTCGAGACCGGATGTCTGGAACCGAACGCGGGTTCGCCGGGTCGAAGCATATGCAAGCTTACGGCAGACCACGGGCCACGGGACGGGCGAGGCAACGAAACAAAACAGAAAACGAGGTTTTATACGAGATGGCGCGCGCAAAAGCAACGGAAATGACTATGGATATGAGAGCAACGGACAGAGAGGAAGAGGGAGAGAAAAAAGAAAGATGGAAACGAAAAGTTACACACACTGTGAAGTGTCGACAGAGAAGCAGCAAGAGAATACGAACAGTTTTTTCGCGTAGGCTAACACGTATTACCCATCGACCGGATGAGGCAAAAACGAGAAAAAAGTACATAGGAACAGATTAAAAAAAAACCACTAAAAAGCGGTTCCCAAGATTCTTGGCGGCTACCGATCTAGATGAACAAGACAATCCTCTCCCCAATCTGCTAGCCTATCCAATACTTACAAAGTGTGCGTTTTTGCTAGGTAGTACTACCATTGCTGCCATCGTCCCCTCTCCATGGCTTTTTTTTTTTTTTTTTTTTTGCTGCCGAGGAAGGCAATAAGAAAGTGAGGGAGGAAGAGGGAGGGAGGGAGAAGAGAAACATGGTTTCATCAAATGAGGAACCGATGTGTTTTACTGCAACTATCGATGTTATCGAACAGTTATAGTATTGTGGTATTTCGGTGTTCAGAGCCTCTTACAGGTAGTTGGCCTCGGACACCCCTGAGGGGACCACAACAGCGAACCGGGGAAGGGGGGGGGAACGCGATGGGTCCCATGTGGGTGGGTTCCGTTACTATCTGGAACCACATCAACCACCACTTACACGCTGCACTACTGTAACTTACACCCAAGGTGTGAGCTTGGATAAGGCGGAGAGATATACGGTCTGTGGCCTATCCTGTCGTAACCTATCCTATGCCGAGTATTGGCTGTTCAATCCTATGTAGTAGTGGCGTGTAATTAATTATCCTGCACGTCAAAAACGCGGTGGGACAATTTTTTTTTTTTTTTTAATTCGCCTCTCTTGCCTCCTCTGCCCCAACGACCGCTCTTTTTGTCCGTTTTGGGCCTTTTTTTTTATTGCTTCTAACGTTGTTGTAATATGTGCGTATTATGTGTACGACAGCGAATTCTTTACCTTTAGGATCGACTCGCAGGTAAAGTGGTGTAGGTAAGGCAACAGGGGAGGGGAAGAGGAGCGGGTCTTGCAGGCCACGACGGTCAAACCATACTCGATTGAATTTGGCGAGTACGACGACACGGTGAAGGAAGGAAGGGGGAAAAAATAAACGACAACAACGACATGGTGGACTTACATAGGTAACTAATGCCAGACTATTTCACTCGTGCAGATTGAGAAAGAGGGGGGAGAGAAGGAGAAGTCGACAGTTTCTTTTTCTTTCTTCCTGGCATGACTTTGCCATGATTCTTTAGCTGTGTAGGCTATGTAATTGGTTTCAAGCTTTCCAACGTCCTGAGTTGTAAATTGCTCTCTCTCTTCTCCCTCCTTGGTCCGGATGATTGATGCATCGATGCCATAGGCTAGCATGGGCCATGCTTTGCTGTTTCGTTTTGCGCCAGCCAGAGATGTGGTGTCTTTGGGTAGAAACTGCAAAGAAAAAGAGAGAGGTAGGGGGGAGGGGGGTGAATATGTGGTGTTATAGTTTGGTTGAGATACATTGAACAAGCTATAGATAGATTATGTAGGTGACATATCTGCTTATTCCAGTATTGTCTATACATGTATGCCGGGTCGAGAAAGAAAGAGAGAGGAAGGGAGTGAGTTGACGAACAGCTGGCATTGATTGTTATAAGCCTTGGGATTCTTATATAGGTAGCCACATACATAGGTACATCCATACATACATATACACACGTATGTATGTACGTGCTTATATACCGACATATATGTAGATGTATCAGATATATAAGTTGAAGAGCCCAAGCTGAGGTCAACGAGTAGGTAGGGCTATATTAGCCAGCAACAGCATATAACCTATAACATGATTGCGGCAGCGGTTCGGTTCGTATGTTATGTTGGTTCGTGGCATTAAAGTTAGTATAAATCTGCATAGGCTTTGGGTTCGACCGCCTCTTGCTCTTCTTCGTTTTTTCTTTTTTTTCTTTTTAGTCTTGCATTTCACCGTCATCATCGCTATCATTATCCCTTCCGGTATCTTACCACTGCTGTTCACTAATGCTGCTTCTTTTTCTCTTTTTGGTTTGGCTTGACTGGGGGAATATTGGAAATGAGGTTTGCGTGATGCAGCCAGGCAGGTATGTGGATGTATGTGTTATGTATGTACTACTGGGTTATGTAGGTAGGTTGGATGGATGGATCATGGAAATGGATGGGAAAGTTCATGTATGCAACGATCCTGTTCCATAGACGGTATCCCGGCGTTGATTGGCGTGGCTTATAACTAGTGGATAGAGTTAGGTATGTATGTACCTAGGTAACCTAGTTAGCTGGTAGGTAGGCTTAGCATATGCCGCAAAGCCTCATGCAGCTGTGTAGTACACTACATACATACTGTACAACTGTCATGCCACTAAAACAACAAGTAAGAGGTATTGTTTTTTTTTTCTCTCTATTATAGTGTACCAGAAAGTAATACCATACTATACCCCCCTTGCTGGCTTGTCAAATGCAAATGTTTTTTTTTTCGTTGTTGTGTTGTTGCGCACTGCCTCTCGGCCTCTCCTTGACCATGTATAATTGAAACAGGAACCTAGTTAAAAAGAGCTAGTATAGACCATGTCAATCCATTGCTCAGCCTCTCTTTTCTCTCTCTTTCTCTCAATTCCGGTCTCTCGCTCCTCTGTCTTACACACACATTCTCTCTCACTCGGCTCGACTCGAACCTGGTTTCTCACATGTTACTATTTATTGTTTATTTATTTACCTAATTTATTTTTTATTTATTATTATTATTATCATCCTCGTATTTTCGTTGATCAGATTATCTTTTTTACTAGGGTGTTAAAACTTACACGACTTTTACCTAAAAGAGAGATAATCCATTATACGCTTACAACTTACCATCGATATCGCAGCACTATATGAGAAGGGGAGAAAGGATATTACCAAAACGAAAAGAGAGAAAAGGGAAAAGAAGAAGAAAAAAAGGGAAATAATTTTATGTTCTTTTTTTCTTTTAGTGATATATAATTTATATTGTATAATACCTTGAGAAGAAGAGAAAAAAAAAAAGAGAAAAGAAGAAAAGAAGGAAAAGAAAGTCCTTTTCTTTTTTTCCTTTTTTTCTTTTCCTTTTTCTCCGTCTCTGTCTCTCTTTTCATTCGCTCGTTATACGTTATACTACCTAACCTACCTACTATAGGTAGGTTAAACCCTGGTTTTAGGACTTGTTTTAGAAGGGGCTTAAGCTCTAAAAAAGAGTTACTATATGGGACACTGGTGTCACGTTCCAGGCAAGAAACCCTCTAGCCAAGACCTACCCCGCATATCTGGGGCTGTACGCTGGGTAGTTCATTCGGCGGATGCTTTTGAGCCTCCAGAGATGCCTCCAGCGCTCGCTCCAGCTCCAACTTCTTCTCCAATTACTTCTCGTTCTTCTTCTCGGCATCCTGCTAGACCACCGCCACGCCCCAATCGCCGCAACAACATGTCCTCGCACCTCAATGACCCAGCCCATGTCCATCGGGGACGCCCGAAATCACCTTCTATATTAGACGCAGTTCGCATGCCCTCACCGCCCGCTGGTTTCAGCTACGACGACGCTCTGCCCAGACAACCTCGACGTCGCAGCCCAGAAAATAATCATAGCCATCACAACAATCATAACCGCAATCACAGCAACGACAAAAACCATAAACACTCTCACTCTTCAGATTCGAGACAACGCGCTTCTACTAAGGATTCATCATCATCACCACCGCGCAAGTCCCAGCCCCCATCCCAACCCGACATTGACGTGGTCGACGTCGTCCAGGAAACCATTCGACGCGGTACCGAGTTCATGGCTTCCAAATATGCCTCGAGAATTCTCGAGACCGACAATGAACGCAAGGAGAGAAAGCAGCGAAAGAAGGAGAAGTTAGAAGATGACCTGGCCTATGGCAGTACTGCCTCATTGATGACCACCCCGAGACAGTCGCGTCCCGATTTCATGTCCCATTCGCCTTCGTCCTCTACTGCCAGCTTTAGGTATTCCGTGCCCGGCCAGTGGGAGTATCCTGAGCCTGATGCGGCACTGGGTCATTCGCGTCACGGTAGCGATTATCTCCCCCCTAGGCCCAGCAGCAGCAGCAGACATCGTCGTGATTCCTACGGACCAGGTCCTAAGCTCGTGGATAACGATCCCCCCGCGCGATCGGGTAGCCGTCGAGGTCATTCTCCCAAACCCCCGACTGCACGCATGTCTTCCCTGACTGTGAACACGGGACACCATTCCGCCTCGCTCTCGCTCAGTAGTGGTGCACCACCCCCATCTCCTCTCCTCGAGTCTTACCATGGCACCTACCAGTCTATGTCGCCCATGCCATCGCCGCTCCTGCTCGCCTCTCACGGACCCGGTGGTAGCAGCCTAGACATCGAGCCTCTCTCCCCAGGCATTTCCGACGGCGAAGGCGCAGATAAGAAAAAGCGTCGTGCACGTTTCCACGATCCCGTGGATGATGCAGCACGTCTAGCCAAAGCCCTGAAGGGCGAGCGCAGAGCACCCGATACGGAGCCACTCATCGAGATTCTGCCGGGGATGACGCACGACCAAATCATGAACCTGCGGTCTGAATACAAACGTCTAGTAAAGACTGGACCGGAGCGTAAGGGCGTCAACGTGGCTAAACACATTAGGGCGCGATTAAAGGATGAGGATCCGATCCTGATGAAGGCATGCTACACCACCGCCCTCGGGCGATGGGAGTCGGAGGCCTACTGGGCCAACTTCTGGTACCAGGGTGACAAGACACGGCGGGAACTCCTAATCGAATCCCTCATGGGCCGCTCCAACGATGAGATCCGTCGCATCAAGGATGCTTTCTCTGATAAGAAGTACCGCGATTCGTTGACGCTGTGCATGAGGACCGAGCTCAAGGAAGACAAGTTCAAGAAGGCTGTGCTGCTGGCTCTGGAGGCAAACCGCATGGAGGACAGAGACGAGACCGGAAGATTGCTGCTTATCGACAGACACCTAGTCGAGGATGATGTTGAGACTCTTTACAAAGCCGTACATTCCGACAAGGGCGGAGAGACGGCTATGATCCAGATTGTACTTCTCAGGAGCGACACTCATCTCCGTGAAGTGCTGAAATTATATGAGAAGGTTTGCAGAAGTAACTTTGCGAGAGATGCATTGAAGAAGAGTGGCAACCTCGTGGTAAGTAATATCATTTTCGTTGTCTTCCATTCTCACCGCTTTGCACCCTCACCGCTCCCCAATTTTAAGACTCATCCTCCTTGGTGCGGGTCAGCTTTAGCACTACGCACTTAAGAAGAAGAGGGGGTGGCAAATGAATAAAAAGGGAAGAAAGAAGAAGAAATGCAACTAATGCCTCGGTATCTAGGGAGAACTTCTTGCACATATCTTGAATGGCGTCATTAACAAGCCCGTTCGAGATGCGCTGCTCCTGCATCACGCGCTCAAGACATCCAAGGACAGCCTCCGCCGCGAACTACTCATCTCGCGGCTCGTGCGCTTCCACTGGGACCGCCAACACCTAACCGCGATCAAGCGCGCGTACCGTGAGCGATATGGCGAGGATCTCACCGACGCCGTCCGGGAGGGCACTAGCGGTGCATGGGGCACATTCTGCCAGCAGCTGTGTGTTACGCGCATGCCTAGCGAGGTAAAGCAGTTTGACACCGTCGACACCGTAAAAGAGGTCCGGAAGGAAGTTAGAGACCGCGAGCGCGAGCGCGAGCGAGATGACCCTCACGAAAGACTGAGAGAACGGGAGAGGGAAAGGGATCACGAGCGGGAGAAGGAGAGGGAGAGGGAAGAAAGAAAGAAGGAGAAGGAACGCCAGCGACAAAAGGAAAAGGAGAAGGAGCGAGAACGAGGACGCAGCAACAGTCTGCTCGAAGTCAGGGAGCACAAGCATAAGGAGCGTAGTCGTGAGCGGAGCCGAGATAGGAGTCGGGACAAGAGCCGGGACCGAAGCCGCAGCCGGAGACGCGAGTAAAGCGAAGTGAAGAGAGAAACGACCAGTTGAGGACAACGAGATGATGAACGATTGACGAGCGATGTTGGCGCGCAGTGATACCAATTACGTTTGGGATATTTCTATGATTACACCACGGCCTTGGAAGACGATCACCATAAGTCATATGAATGTTCCTGTTTATTTTCGACAGGCAACGACATATTATGGATAATACCTCCTCGGCTTATTATTCTTAACTTCTTTTTTTTGTTCTCCTCTCTTTTGTTTTCTGCGTATTTTTCTTTTTCTTTTTCCTTTGTTGATTTATATCACAAGAACGCAAGCCCGGCCTTTACTAGACGGTCGAGCCAGAGATGTTTATTTAAGTACGATTGCTGTTGCAAGGAAGCGGTTGTTTATATATAAGGTATCTTATATAAAATCTATATATCCCTATAAATCGAAATCGAAATTTAACCCAAAACAGATATAGTAATTCCGTGTGCTTGATCACAAAAATCTATGCGGCTTGTTTACGTATCTTTTCTTTTATTCTATCTAATGTGGGCAGATGAGATATCTGTACCACTCGTTGCTAGTTGAACCGCCTGCGCTAACCTAGCAGGCAGAATATAAAGCCCATACTACTAAGTAGCACATATATTAGATAGTAGAGAATTCTTCATAATCTCTACATTATCACAGCTCTATAGTACGAAACACGCAACCCGAACCAAGGCAGCGAGCACGAAGAACCTGGCGTGCCGGATCGACATGAGCGGTGCGCATAACCCTTCGTCAGTGCCGTCTTTGGATTCCTACTGTTCCCGGGGGACCAGGTCTCAGTGATCCCCAACAATCTACCCAGCTGCGGTTAAATCGCTTGCGCCACGTCCCCGTCTCTTGCAGGATGCAGCTCTCCATGAGGTCTATGCCCCAACCCGTGCGTGCCGCTAGCGCGACTAGCCCGCTGGAACGCGGGGAGGGATACCCTGTCCCCCCCTGCGCTTCCACGTCCTCCCCTAATGACAAGCGACCCGTTGGTATGAGCACGACAAGCGGCGGCTACGCGGCTGAGCGCGGCTCGAAGAGAAGCCCAGGCATGCGCACGGACGGATCATAGTGGAATCACACGGCGTTTGGGAATCGATGCGGCGGCGTAGCGGGGACCGTGGTGGGAACTACACGTCCGAGAGCTCGGTCCCGAGCTGGAGCGGGTACATCGTCGGCACGGCGAAGGGTAACATGTCCACGTGAATAGCTGCTCCTCTCTCCCTTTCCCTTTACGATTTCATATTCGAAAGAGGAGAACCCCCTCACTAATCCATCACTGTAACCTCAATACGATGTCATGTTGACTGAGGAATGATATATGGCGGCTAACAGGTAGGTTAGCCCCTCAAAGTAAAGTCTAGAGTGGCTGTCACAAGAGGGAAGAGGATATTACAAAGCAAAACAATATATTCTACCCTCCCCCAGTGCCATTTTTTAGATGTGCAGACGCGTGTTCGTAAGACTCCTGCGTTGGGAGTATTGGTGGTAATTAATGGCCTTAGGTTACATAAGTACGCAAAGAAAAAAAGGGGGGGAATGGTAAGGGGGCCATTACCCATATATTTTCATGTCCAAACCTCGCATGAATTATACGAAGACTTGGGGACATACGAAAGGTGATTGTAAGAGTATGACAGGAAAGTACTATTGTTCCGGATACAAAATGCTAACAATTATATAAATACGTGCTTAGAGATACCTACTAAACTCACATCATAAGGCCACGGTTCAACCATAGGAACACATATACCCCCTTAATGTGTTTCTTTACCCCTGAAAGCAAAACTACGATGAGAAACCTATAGCTGCCTCTATCCCGGCGCCAACATCTCCATCACTACCCAGCCACACCAGCGAGGTAAAGCTCTTGCTTTTCTGCCAGGGCATGCTGGTCTCCTCGCCCGTTACGCGCACGTCGTAACATACCTCCTCGGATCAACCAGCACGACCTAGCCTCTCTCTTACACAAGCCGTATCTTCACCACGAAGGAATCTTCCATCCGAACCCCATCACGTCGTCATCGACGGAAGACCGCGGCAGTTGGAGAAGGAAATGCGTGTACAGGATTATAACTAGTGTGCAGTGAACCTAGAATGTCTACCTAGCAAGTAAGTAGATGGGTTGGTAGCTTCTAAAACCAATAGTCACATTTCCCCCCTATAGATGTTCTATAACACGCCCCGTACGTAACCTACAGCCCAGAGGACGTACGCAAAGTATGCCATGGTCATATAATATATTAAGCTGCAAAGAGTTCGATAACAGACCTAATGAGTCACCTCTAACTAAGCCTAGCCTATAGAGTGAAGGTTGTATTTGGTACTCCCCTCCAACTTGATCACAAAGCTTCGATGTATTATATCGTGGAAAAGAAATGTTGATTAATATTGTGAGCCAATAGATCTAACAAGCTGCTTTCTATATTTCAACACGATCCGTGACAACGACCTACACAAAACCGGTCACAACCACGGTGGTGGATTCCGGAGGGGTCGGTGTTGGTTTTAATAGCAGTAGCGCCAGCAACATGAAGCTCGCTCGTTCGATACACGAACTAAGGCGTAGTATATACCTAACCTAGTGCAGAAACCACCTTGAATCCATCCATTAGCACAATCCAAGCCTACAAACCCAATCCCATGATATCTAATAATACATACCTGTTATACAGATAACTTAGCGATTTCCAACCTCTACCCCCCCTCCCCCCTACCTCCCTACCTCACCCCACAAGCCCAGCTGACGTGGCGTACGGGACGTGCTATATACCTACCCTACCTAATCCAAGACAAGGGGGGGCTTAATAGTATCATAGGTAGGTATGGTATATAGCAAGCCACCAATAAGCTAACCGCCCGGGCGCTCGGTCTTTCCGCTAAAGAAAACAGGCAAGGGGGCGACAGATCTTGGGGTCGGGGTCGATCCAGATCCCAAAGGTAGGGCTGGGGTTAGGTTCCAGAGATCGATTTTTGTCTCGGAACGGGTAAGCCGGGTGCTCCCGATGGTTCGGCAGACACGGGTAAAGTAGTAGTTGGTAGCAGGTTTCTTTTTTTATGATATTATCACTAATATAACCTATATATATATGTGTGTGTGTTCTGATGGCTAGGAGTAGGTATGTGCAAGCTACTTCTGGGGAAAAAAGCAATTATACCTACCTGATTATACAGTGAAGCTTCTCGTAAATACAACGCACTAACTAACTACTACCTCTTAAGCACATCTTAAATTAAGTCGTGATTCATAACCTGTCTAGTCCCTGTGAGAAGCACGTAGCGGCCTATTTGCAAGAAGCCAAATTCGAGATCTCAACTCCAACTGGAATTTCGTAAATTCATTTTCAAACGTGGCGTTTGACAACAGGGATAAGGATCAGAGTATTTGAACGTTATACCCATTCCTACTAATACTTCGTTTATAGCTACACTACGTGTTCTAGCATTGATGTATAGCGCTTTAGTTGATGAGAGACCCGTGGTATGATCATTCGTCTTTCGTTTAAAAGAAGATCAATTATTCAGTCCCCACCCCAAGTAAATCAATAGAAAGAAAACTGCCCCTGTAACGGCTCGAACGGTGGCCATAAATGAGGATCGTGGCTTCTAACCTCCAATTGCACGCCTTATTGTGCTGGTGGGTGTGGGTACCACGGCTGCATTGCTCTCGGGCCTTGAGGAAAGCCGGGCTGCGGTTGAGATTGTTCTCGACCGCCCCGGAACCCTCCTCTTGGCCCTCCATAACCACGTCCCCGGTAACCTCCACCATATCCTCTGCCACCCCGGTATCCACCACGCTGGCGACCGGCGCCTTCATAGGGCGGATTATTCTGCCGTGGTCCGCTTGCTGAGGCAAGTGCTTCATCGCTACCAGATTGTTGAGGAACTGTCGCCGAAGACTGCGAGGGTTGTGACGACTGGCCGCCTCTTCCTCGACCACGTCGGCGAATGAAGGGTCTCTTCGAGTTCTTGGGCTTGCCCTCCACTGAAAACTCTATCTTCTTTATAGGGTTCTCCGCCATTTCAAGGCCCGTCAAGCCCAGTCGATCCCAATCCTCCTTTGGTGTTGTCCAAGCTTGGAACACATTTTCTAGCTTTTCGAGCTTCTGTACTTCTGGAACCCAGCGCCGTACATATTCCCCCTCCTTATCGTAATCAAATGCCTGTTTCACTGGATTGAATATTCGAGCTTCACCCCTAGGGTCATTCCCGACTCCAGAGACATACTGCCAATTAGCCCAGTTGGAAGAAACATCGTAATCCACGAGCAGCATCTCGTACCACTCAGCGCCGTATCGCCAATCGATCCCCAAATGTTTCGCAAGGAAACTTGCGACATTCTGGCGAGCCCGGTTCGAAGTGTAGCCAGTGAGTATCAATTCTCTTTGCGACGCATCAATCAGGCCCATCCCCGTCGTACCTTCGTAAATCCTCTGGATGGTCTTGGATGTTTCATCCGCTGAGTGCTGGGGGTTGTTGCCAGACTCATCCGCTTGACCCGATTTCCATTTGTTTGTATAGTCATCTTTGAATCCAGATCGTTTGAACAACTTGCTCTTGAATTTCCTAGTGCAAAGACGCATGTAATCGCGCCAGAGTAGCTCAAAGCGAATGGCTTTTGTACCCTCGTTCTCTCCTTCACCGTATCCTTGAGTCCCTACAAACTTTTCATCTTTCCCGTCTTCGTAGACCATGAGTGCGTTGTGCACTTGTCTAGCCGTGATACACCCCTGTGAAAGGTACGCAGATAGTTTAGTACTAAAATCGGGTCCTAACAATCCGTTCCGTGAGTCCTTGTACGAGAATGCGTGGCCGGATTTTATGAGATAGTGCAATCTATCTATGGCATTGTCCTCGCCACCATTGAAAGGATGAGCAGATTTGACCTCTTCGGGCTGGGTGACATCCGGTAGTGCAGAGGACAATGGCTGTAGTAGGGCTTCTTGAAATTTGTCTAGTGTAGATGGAATTTCGAATGGCTCTTCTTGCTTCGGGATTTTGGAGTGTTCGACTAAGGCTGGTAAGGTACCTTCAGCCGGCGAAGGGAAAGGTACCCTTGGTTTTTCGCGCAGGGGTTCCATCATTTTGCGATAGGTAGTGAATATATCTGGGAGGTCCTGAGGGCTGTCAAGTTTGAGATCTCGACTGTGTTACTTGTCAGCATCGTCTTTTTCTATCGTCCTTTTTTTTTTCTTTTTCGATGGGCTCCTTATCAAAATGCAAACTTACTCGTCGATAAAGTACTTTTCGTCAGTCCATACTTGGAAGTCGATGCCGAGGCTTGAACAGGCCTTTGCTATCCTCTTCTCTTCTTGCTCTTCTTCGTAGCCCACCTCTCCTATCATCCATATAGCCCCGACATCTTGATCGTTGGCCTTCAGCTCGCTCACAATATTCTTCAAAATCTGACTCGAGTTTCCTACACGAATCTGCAAATCAGACTTTAATTTCACAAGATTGTCTTTCATGTTCCAAATAGACTGGGCGATAAACTTGGCTCGATGCGGTCCACACCTCCAAAGACCTCCGAGCTCACTTCTGGCCTCAGGAAATGGCGAAGTGGTCCCATCCTTCAGAAGTCCTGACACCTGGATCTGGTGAGGGGGTATAATGAAAATAGGAAGGAGATGTGTGAAGCCGTGGCTGGGAGAGGACACGAGATGGTGAAGGATAGGGTTGTCAGAGACACGCAAGTCTCTACGGACAAGATAGATCAAGGTACTGCTCTTGGACATGGTGAGGTCGAGAAAGGTGGTGTCTTTGGGTTCTGGTTGAGATGTTTAGAGTTGCGCCGCAGGGGGATAGCTTGATATTGGCTACAAATCCGGTTTACTGGCTAATGCGGGAACCAGAAGATTTTGCAGGAGAGGCACGAGAGAGATATAAGACAAAAGACTAAATATGCCCGAGCACTGTATTTAGCATCAAGTTGAGGCGCTGATGTTGTTGTAATTGTTGTTCACGAGAGAAAATGTTGACGTCGTCGAAGGGCTGCAGCTGCTGGTCTCTTTCCACCCTGACGAAGGGCTATACTGCCCCGGCCTAAATTAGGGGTACCCGAGTTATGGACGGCCCGATAAATAGAGACACGGACAGCCAAAAACTGGAGAGACAGGCCTTAGATCGTAGTGGCTGATGGAGCGACCTTTCTCCTAACCAAGTTAGTCAACGCGCAATATAGTAGCGCTAGTGTGCATAACGATGGAGGATATAAGGGGGCTAAGCCTGAAGTTCTAACCTAGATTGCGCCTAATAGAAACGTGTGCAGATTTGCTTTTGATTCTGCTTCTGCTTTTGCTTTTGCTTTTGAGGGATGAGCAAGACAGGCCCAGATTATGGGAATTGCTCTAGCCTGGTAAATGACCCTTTAGCGAGGTGTGATTTGAACTCATAGATCTAGATCAGACACAGACTGGGGTAGGTGAGCTGAAGGCCTGACGATACTATGTGAGGCGATATGCGCCAAGGGGGGGAAGCTAGTTTAGGCGGTTTGATATCGACAAGAGTCAATTAATATAGTTCTGCTTGAACCAGGGATTATTTCTCACTCGGTAACCGGCTAGGTGTAGTTGAGTACGGTGTAGTAAGGTGTGTAAGTAAGGTGAGATAATGATAGATAATAAGTAGAAGAGAAAAACTAAGAGGAAAAAAAGAATCGAATCAAGACAAAGACATATACACATATAGCAAACACGATGGGGAAATTTAGGCAGGATATTGCTAACCAGTGAAGACGAGGATATGCTGCCTTTTTCTTTTTTTTTTCCTCTCGTCTTGAAATGTCTGTCGTGTTCCCTCTTCCTCCTCATCATCAACCTTCCTCCCTCTTCTTGCCTTGTCCCGGTGAGGGAGGGAGCCATGTGAAAGTCGGAGAGGAGGTGGCATCGAGAATGAACCTCTTCAAACATGCAAAGTACATGAAGACATGCATTTGATATTGGCAATTGCGTGCAGGTTTTTGTAGATCTAGCCATCTTCGAGGTATATCAAAGATCGGATAATTAAGAGGTGTGTGCCTTAAAGTTGCCTATTCCGGTGAGTAGATGAGGGTTTGGAGTGTCGATTGAAGATTTAGATCTGGGGGCTGAAGATCGGAAACCCATAAAATAAGATTCGGCTGGGTTTTGGAGCAGGGGGATGAAATCCTCCGTAATTAGTGGGACCTCACGTCCTATATTGTTGCACCAAGTCAAATATTCCCCCCCAAGGCTTCAAGTTTGTTCTTTCCTGTTTCTCATAAGGAAAAAAAAAATATGGATAGCACTGACATCAAATTGTGTCGGGAGGAAGGTTCATTGGTTTTTCTTTCTTTTCTTTTAAGGTTCTTTATCACACTAGGTCCACCTATTTAAGAACCTTGTTAACCTAAATTTAAGTAGTCAACAGAGAGAATAGATATTAGAGAGTAAGTACCTAAGTACAATGAAAGTAACCTTAAGAATTAACCCCTACTCAATGCTATTTCTTGTAAAAGACCAAAAAAAAAAAAAAAAATCAAAATCAATTGGTCCGTAAGGTTTATTTCGTACCACCTCCGAGACGGTGTGGTAGCGCTACATCTACATGGATTAAGTATGCAGGCAGTAAGTCAAATCTGATGTAGGGTGGTATTGTGTACCAGCCCAGGTATACATATGATCTATAATCTATAATCCATGTCAGATCTCCTTACTTTCTATCTATGATGACGATACAAGGCTATCTCCAACTCATCTCAATTAGTTCTAGTAGAGGAGAAGAGAGCAACAACAGACAACCAGTGATCCACATATTCCCTATTACACCTATTACACCTATTACACCTATTACACCTTTCAACATATTTAGTCCATCTGAGCAAACCCCCACACTCAACTGCCGGATTTAACTGTTATGTACGAAAGACCCTTAGAATGAGAATATACACATATTGATTGGCTCGGAGAGCACGACGAGCTAGAAAAAAAACCCAGATCCCTGGTTTAGATAGCCTCCTTGCATCATGTAGCTTTTAGTATGCGCCTATAGTATTCTTGTGTAAGAGATCCCTTTCTCCTTGGGCATCTATCTTATATGAAGAATGACTGTTTGCTAACATAGCGAAGGGAATAAACTAAGCAAAACCACCAAATAAATCGTTTATTATCATTATTACAGTACAGGAGTATAGCACTTTAAAAAAAAGCAATATGACGAAGCAGATCGATCGAAGTTTAGAATCGGCACGGTATCTATCTTTCTGGCTCTTATATTCTCTTGGAAGGGAGGGGGGCTTGTTGATTTAAGCAATAAGGCATATACTACATATCCCAGGACAGTCTATATCTAGTAAACTGACTACTGGTAGGACAACAGAAGAAAAGAGTGCTGAGAGGCGTGGTTATGTGTACATAGTTGCCACCACAATCATTAGTTGCCGAATATCGCATGGAAGTTTTAATATCAGTTGCCATTGCTTCCGACCTAAAGGATGACCACTCTCTTTAAGTCGATGAACACAGATGTTTTCTTAAATTTTAATCGCCTAGAATCCAGAACATACGACGGTAAGCACTTTTATGCCGTATGCATGTATCGCCTGATTTGATACCAGGGGCTAGGCCTGCCATACCTATAACAAGCGTAGCCACGTGGATATCGGAAGGGCGGCAACGGCACGCGCTTCGATTCAGCATGTCCCTTTTTTCTGTCTTACATCGACTTGTAATCTAGAATGGCCTAAGTTCTGCCACAGCAGATAATATTCCGGGTTGGCAAACTACTCTGAGAGAATACGCATCATGAATAACATACTAGGGCACTGTGAATAGGTATGCAATATTGCCCCCTCCCCCGAAATTGTTTCCCAATGCAGACAATGCGCAGTAGATGCGTGTTGGGCATGACCCAGAGAGAAAAGTAGAGGTGCTGTATTGTGTACTAGGAAACCCCTTGATTCTTGACGCTGTTGATTCTTGACAAGTTGATTTATCATAATTCGCCTCCCCGCTGAGTTAGAACCTGGTACAATTCGCTAATCCTGTCGTCCAAACGGTGAGCCTATGTGAAACTAAGGTCGACTAGTGACGATGATGGATTTATTGATTCTACTAATGCTGTAGCCCTAAGGTCACCAGATGGGCAGACGCTCCGTCCTTGTCCTCAGAGCCACATACAAGTATGTAACCAGGACCACGGAACTCCCTCCGCCGCTTGAGTCACTCTCTAGATTTTCTTTTGTTGTCGTACATAACCCCCTGCATACCTGCCAATACATACGATCTAGATGTCAAGGGAATGAGATACACAGCCGAGCTGGACACGACGTGGCAGTCTGAGAAGAAAAAAAAGACCACACCTACCCCTGAGTGCGGGCCTATCCTTCAACGCGGGGAATATTTCCCAGTCCTTTGGTAGGATATGTGCTCCCATGTCTGTGTATCTGATAACAAACTGACCAATACAAACTGCTTCGCCCCCTTGCTTATTCGCCGTCGGCGATACCTTGGTTTGACCAGGGGCGGTACAGAATCGAATCTATGGTTGAACAGGGTCGCGATAAGTCCGCGAAGCAAGGCACAATAGATTTCTGCGGAACTGTGATTAGGACCTTTCACGGAACATAAGACCGAATAAAGTTGGCGGATACTGATTTGATTGTGTGACATATCGGTGACCGTTTGACTTTCGTGTGTAAGGTTGGACGTCGAATATAGACAATGCACCCAGGCTGCCGAGGTAGTTTCCTAAATGATATAAGCCAAAATGCAACGACTGTGGAATTATACTATCACCATCTCCCTTTAGAAATCAAGGTTATAAAGGGTTATAGAAGGGGGTAGAGGGGGAAATAAATGGGGATACAGTATATTGATATAGGCCCCAAGGGCCTTGGTTGAGAGAGGAGGAATGGGCCAAATTACGTTTCAACTAATATTAATGTCAATACCCATCTATTTCAATCGCTGAGCCCTTGGATCCAATCCAAATATCCAACAATAGGTAATGCATCAGGGCACATCAACCTATTTGCAGTAGCAGTCATTCCCTAACAGCGGGAGCTATCATTCTCTGTAAAATAAAGAATAATTCCAGGAGAACAACGAAGCTAGAAGGCCTCCAAAAGCAGATATATACGGGATTTTCCCTGACCAAGGTCGAAAAGCTCGGCCAGATAATGACCAAAATTGCCGAATTATTGAAAAACTGGGTTGCCTTTGATTTCCGGATATAGACTCAATGATTAGCCAATCAATGTCGAAAGGGGGTATATGAATCAAATCGTCTCAATTGACGAGAAGATCTTGTCTTAATGAAACGTGGTTGACTTCAGCGGATTGGTGATAGAACCACGATGCCTCGGCTGAAGGATAATTCCTGAACACATGGCCTTATTCACCTGTTGTGTTTCGCATGTCCCCCTCCTGCAGCAACCGTTGTGAAGCAGCTGAAGTCGGTCACACATACCTACACACATGCACATAGCCAAGAGAGGGCCTCGGGGTTGAAGCGATATATGGCAGTCCAAGGCTATAGTTACCTAATCAGATCATCTCAATTGAATAAAGTACTCTCTGATTCCTATTTCTCTGTGTATGTTCTTTCTTTTCTTCCTCTCCCTCATTCCATTTCGCCGAATGCAACTATTGGCGATGGACAACATCGATGTGATGTTACTGTTTTTGTGCACATGCGACTCTTGGGTCTGTCTTCCGAATTGATAAGATAATGGCTGAGAGACAAGACAAGACAAGACAAGACAAGTCGTGTTGTCTCGGAGTTTGATGTTAATGCAACGGTATGCAGTAACATGAGCGATGAGCGATGAGTGGTGATGTTGGTGGTGGTAATTGTGGCATATACGTCTGTATGGCATATGCATGCATGCATCATCATTATCATCAGCAATCATCTTGTCTGGTCTGCTCATCTGCATTCATTCTGCAATCATCATCGTATTGTATTCTCGTGTCGAACAAATTGTCAGACCACGATGTACAGAAACAAGGAAGAAAAAAAGAAAAGAATGCTCAGCCTCGTTTGCGCGGTGACTTTCAAAGTGAAGATTGTTACATATCTCCATCGTTACATGACGATGTAGTTGTGGTGTTGAGGCTTAACTGGCCCGGCCTGGCCGTTAGTGGTTGTTGTATGGTTCGACAATTTCGTCGCGTTCGCCGAGATCGACTAACCTTGGCTACAGCAAGCAGCGCAGCAGCGATGGCGTGTGGCGCAGCTAACACCCCACATCAGGATAAGGTGGATGGGCAGATGGGGAGTGCATATTGTGGATGGTGTGTTAGTGCTCTAACCCAGAGAGACTAGTGCACACGTGTTCAGAGGTTTCAACGCTAACAGAGGAGAACTCCAAGCGGTGGACTGTGCAGAATAGCGATGTTCAGACAGGAGGACTCCAACTTTTTTTTTTGTATGTACTCCGTACCCAGCTGCCAGCTCCTGCAACAAAAACGTCTAACACCGATGCAACCTTTAGCCTCTAGATTACCTAGTATAGTGGGCTTTAACTTAGCTGCTTAGTACCGTACCATTACCTTAGTCCAGGGTCCTTCCAGGGTCAGCACCCGGCCTCCAACTTTTTTTTTCTCTTCGATGAGGCTGAACACACACCCCCAATCTCATCAAATCACCATCATCATCACATCCCGACCCTTCAACGTCATCTCCTCCGTTCCATCCATAATCCCGTCACCATCTCTGCATCTATCGTAGTTCCATCTCCATCTCCATATTCATCCCCATATTCATTATCCATAACCGTATCTGCATTCTGCATGCGCATTGGCATCCCTTTCCGCAGCATTACGTAGCGAGGCCGCCCAGCAGCAGCTATTGCCAGCAACTGTCTCATGCGTTGATCTGCGCACACTCACACACCACACATACCATACACGAGGGAAGAGAAAAAAAAACAGGGCCCTTTGAGTTCGTTTCGTTCTCATCCACACGCGTTCTGGTGTCACGTTTCTCTTCCCACCCCATCAGGGAACACCCCCCCTTTAGGAACTTCATCTAGTAGTGTGCATACTATATTCTCATCATTATCAACATACGTACATACACACACGCACACACACACACACATACACGCATCGCCATATCCACTTCTGCAGCATCTTCTCAATTGGGGATCAGGTGAAAGCTTGACCTACTCATTGGGTTTTGTTTTTTCCCATCCCCCGCGGGCATAGACTCGCGCCTCCACCATGGCTCCCACGCTGCAGCCCAGATCGCCCATCGTGGCGCGGGCAGAGCACTTATCACCCGGTGCTATCGCCGGGGCCGTTGTTGGCAGTGTTGTGGGGGGTAGCATCTTGTTCCTTGTCCTGGGGTTTCTATACTTCCGGTATCAACGGAGGTTAAGAGAAGCCCAGGCCGACGGCCCTCTGGACATTCCCAAGGGCCACGTCGGCGATCACTCATCCTCATCACCCTGGCAAGGCGTTCTTCCGGGGCAAACCTCCACAGCCCACAGTGCACACCCCCCATCCGATAAAGATCTTGGATCTGAACGGGCAGTTCCAGCTCTCGGCGATTCTACGGATCAGCATCAATCACCGGTATCACCCCACGGAGATGACTGGATGAGGCACAATGCAGAGTTCTACCCTCACCAAGTATCTGGCCAGGATTCCCTGCCGCAGGATGTTGATTTTTCCCTGCCTGCTCGCGATTCAACTGATCCCAACACGCCTGTTGCTGCCAACTCGGAATATTACGACATGAGGATATCCATGCACTCTGAGCCCGAGCAGCCTTACTTACCACCCTCTAGGCAGATGAGCGAGCTGTACCGCGCCCAGCTGCGAGATGCTGAGGAGCACAAGAAGAGGAGCGGTTCTTTCACCAGGAGGATATTGGAGAGCTTTAAAAGAAAGCGGTCTACGCAGTCGTCCGGCCGTTCTCAAGAGGCTGCACCGTCTCCCCCACAGCAGTATTTCCCTGTGTCCCCGGTGGATAGCCCGATTGGCATCAAGCAAGAGCCGGGTGCGCAGTTGCCGGTGGGTGCCGGTTCGCAGGCTCAGCCGGGGGAGAATCGATTGTTTGCAGAACCCGAAGAACTCCCCGAGTCCGTAGCGCCGGGCACTACTGGGGCTGCATCTGCATCTGCATCAGAAAATTACCCACAGCATCATAAAAGACAGAAAAGATGGACACGCGATTCCCAGTACGGGGATTCCCCGCTCCGTACAGATTCAGCAATCCGCGAAACTACGGAGAGGGACCCCGAGCTCCCATCAGCTGCGCTAAGGACCGACTCCACTTACGGGCTGCCTCCAGCGGCTCAGCCACCACCCCCGGTCCAACCCCAAGAGCGGCTTAAGAGCCCAGACATCCCGGAGCCTATGGATATAGATGGCCATCAATCGCAGCTTCCTGACCAGTCTGTCTTCAGAGGTTCACATTCTCCTCCTCTTCCACCAGAATCATTCGTCGTTCCCATGGCTGTCATGCAACCCACCAATGCCCTCGAGAAGGCTGCTTATACCGATTACCAAATGGAGAACTCGGCGTCGCCACCCGCGATATCTCCTACCCACCCGGACATCATTACCGACCAGCTGTCGCATATCCAAGACGATGACCTGAACCTAGTCAGCGAGCATGACTTTGCCGATAAATACCTGGATCTTCCCGACGATGACGATGAGCCCCGACTATCCGGCGACTCATACGAATATTCGACATATTCAACTACCACCCCGGGACAAAGCTCCACAGATCCCTCATGTGGTCGGACGCCGGATACTCGCATCACAGCATCACCGTCTCCATTCCCAACCGTACCAGAGCATGTCAAAGTGGAGATTTCGCCAAGCACGTCGCCCGAAGTGATGAGGCTTTCCCCTCAAGGCGCCCCATTGACTTGCGAAGACTGCGGGCGGCAGTTCGACCAGATCCACAAGCTTAATCACCACAAGCGTTACCACGACCGCAAGCACGAATGCCCTTACGAAGGCTGCGACAAGAAGTTCGGCACCAAGACACATCTTGACCGTCATATTAACGATAAACACGAGAAGTTGAAGGCATATCACTGCACCGAGCCTACATGCCCTTACTTCAAGGGCGGCAAGTTCTTTGCGAGAAAAGATAACTGGAGACGACATATGGTTAAGAAGCACGGTGCTGGGGCACAAGATCTTGAAGCAATGGACGAATCCCATGGATGATAAACGACTTCCTGGATTCCCGGGTGCCGTCTGTGCCATGATCCCTCTTTACCATGCTCTATTGGCGGTGACGAGTCACACTGGGTAAACCAGAAGACTTCGAGAATCATCATGCCATGGATATACCATATAGTTTCCCTCGGCCTAGGGGATACTTCTCGAGCCAACCGGGCCGGGCAAGGTTTGAGCATACGAGACTGCGCGTCGATTGCTAGGTTTCAGCTTTGGTACTTGCCTTGGATACTCACACGAGGTTTCTTCAATTCATTACAAATATACACTTTAATTACTTTGATGACCAACTACCCCGGGGTACTCTGGGCTATGCTTCTTACATTTCGGGCCATTTTTCACGTGCATTCTTTTGGCGAGTATTTCAGGGCATCAGAAAGCAAGCGAAATTGGTTTACTCATTATGGAGACTTTTACTTTAAAGATTCAGCGCTAGAGGTGTATCAGGAATCGAGTTTTGTTTTCTTCCTTTTCTTTTTCCTATGTTGTACTATTTCTGAAGAGATATATATCCAAGATGGAACCTCATTGCGCATAGCGAGACCTGATTAAGCGTCCTATAGCCATGGGCCTAGGAGTTTGATAGAAACCACCAAGAGACTAAGAGTAATTAAAAAAAAAACAGAGACCAGAGTTCAAAACCATTGATATTCAGTATGCATACATTTTGCCTCTTGTAGATCTACGTGTGATTAGTGCTTGTCAAGATAGCATCGGTATAATTCAATAGGGATCATATCACGCTATGCAAAACACCTAGTTGTAGGTAACTAATCTACCTAGTCCCCAACTCAATTGGAGCTGTAACTTGGCTCATAGGCGTATTACAGCTAGCCAACACATAAAGTAACTTCGTATATCTACCACTAGTATCGCTGTCAACAAGAAAAAACAATACATATACGATCTCATCAACAACAATGCATAAACGACCCAGTGACGCAATCGTAGACAAGAACTACCGATATACTATAACCCCGGCATATTTGACGTAGTTTGTTTTTAAGCTTGTTTTTTTCGTAATAGTATGTAAAGTACCTACATACATAGATCCAAGAATGGATTTTTCGGGGGAAACCGTCGGTAGGGTCCATGCATGCATTGCATATAGGGCTAAGCAGGTAGGTAACCTGGATGCAAAAAGGTGGCATTGCTGAGCAAAGCCACACTAGGTACCTAGGTACTGAACTGAACGAGCAAGACGAGGCCGCCTCCGCAAAGGAAAACTAAAAGTCCCGAGCTCCACTAATGTAAGGGTCCCACTACCATGTAAGGTCCCCTTTCTCAAACTCCGCCAAGAGAAACCGAAAACAACAACTTCCAAGAACCATCCCCTTTCCATTGTGTTATTTCTTAAGGGTTTGTTCTTTTTTCTTCTTATTGTACCCCACATGGCACGTTAGAGAAACCGTCAATCACGAAACACACGAGAGCGAAAGGGGGTAATGGGTATGAGAGAGGACCTTGCACCTTTTCAGAAACGTTGTATCAGAAAAAAAAAAGAAAAAGAAAAGAAAAAAAGAACGTCGAGAATGAATGGTGGTTTTGCATTGTCCACTTATTGTATTCTTTCCACTATGTTGCCCCCCTGGTTCATGCTCTCACACCTGTGGTCTGGGAGATGGCCCTGAGCGACAATGCTTGCAGCATACTGCTATTTAATCTAGTGTATGTATATACATACACTATGTGGTGATATTCGATACTGCTGATAAAAAAAGGGGGGGAGGGGGGAGATAGAGTCAAACAGATTTTATCATCAAAGATTGACTTATATCTTTGACGAAATTTCCTATCTATATTATACCTTTCTCTTTCTACCATACCAAGTCCTCAGCCGCATGACTCTACGCCAAGTACGTGAAAAACCTGGGCATTCCTTACCCCAGGGGGTAACATCGGATCGGAGATCTAGACGCCAGAGGCTCTGCTCTCATACTTCTTGGCGTTTCCCGTTGTTGCTCCTTGATCTCCTTTTTTCTTTCCCTCTCGCCTCTATTGCTATCCAAGGCTAGGATGCGAGAGGATCAGGAAAGGCAGGTGATGAATTGTGTTAGGAGGGCAGATCCTCAGATCCTCTCCTAACCTTGCTGCTGCTGCTACCGCTGCTGTAACCGAAGAGCGACATAAGAGCATCTCTATAATATGCTTCCCGCATAGCCAAGAGCGCTTGGCCTATGTTAATTCCTTTTCTCTTCCTCTTTCTCTTCTACCTTCTTATTTTACTTCCATTCTGTTTTCCTCATTCCTCCTATATCTTTTCTTCTCATAGCTCTAGACGAGCCCTCTTCACTTCAAACATCATCGGCCTGGGGCTCTTTTTTTCTTTTCTGATTTCTTTTTGTTGTTGTTCTTGCATATCATATCCAACCCCCATTTTTCGGGTTCTATATACTTAATACTCTATTGTAGAGGATAATATATATACACCAAAGAACAGAAACACGAAGATACACTGTGATCACAATGTTGTCCGTTCGTTCATTGTTCTTGATGGGCCTCTTGTGCGCCGTGGAGGCAGCACCACGCCGGGGTAGAAACGGAGGACAGCGACAGCAGGCGGCGGCACAGACTGCGCAGCAACAGGCCGATCAGATCCCCCAGGGTGTATCGACTGCTACAGACGGGAGCACTATACTAGACATGAGTGCGCAAGTGAAGTAAGTGTTTTTTGTCTCACCTCTCTCCTACCCCTATACCTAGGCACAGCTCAGCTGTCACCCTCACTGTCTCGTATATCAACATTGCGCGAGTTGAATACCCTTTACCGTGGTACAAAGAAGGGCCGAGACAAGGGGGAGAAGGTGTGGAAGATGAGCGTCTAGCTCGGTTGATACCAGCCTACCTCAGTCTCTTCTCTATCATAGCCTCAGCACCCAAACTCAACCTCACCACATAATCTCTCTATTCCCATCTACTCTCCCCCCTTCTCCCTTTACATATGAAAACAGAAGAACCTAAAAGACCAACCCAACTAATCCCCCCTCCAACCAGTGGCCAAACCGTCCGCTTCAAGGTCTCCGCCCCCGCCGACCAATTCACCACCGCCTCCGGCGTCGACGGCGCCACGCAAGACGCCAACGCCGCGGGAACGCTAGGCCTAAACGTGCTCCTGCACGGCGACGGGGGGCAGTCCTTCTTCGACTTCCCGAACCAGGCCGTGCAGGACAACCTCGCGGGCGTCGCCATCCTCGCGCCGGACGAGAACCTCTTCTGGGGCGGGGGCTCGGGGCTCGACCGCACGGACGGGGTGGCGCACGCGCAGATCGTCAACGACCTCGTGCAGGGGGTGCTCCCGCAAGTGCTCGCCTTCAACGGCAGCAGCGTGAGCTTCACCGGCGTGTCCGGCGGGTCGTTGCTGCTGTCGGGGTTCTTCATGCCCGCGCACATGGGCAACTTCGGCGACGCCGCCGCCGGCCAGGCCAGCCAGGTGCTGCTCAACTGCGGGGGCCTGGAGCCGCAGGTCGACGTGGACCCGGCGGCGGCGGCGGCCCTGGCGACCACGCGGCTGCACTTCCAGAGCACGCAGCAGGAGCTCGCGCTGCTGCAGCCGGCGATCCCGGCCGCGGTCGCGGCGTACGAGCAGATTGTCTCCGGGGAGGGGCTCAATGCGGCAGCGATCGGGGCGCTGCAGACGGTGGATAACTCGCCGGATGGGGGCCACTGCGAGTTCGACGAGCAGGACTTCGTGTCGGGCGTGCAGCTCATGGCCGATTCGTTCTCGGCTATTATGCAGGGGGGTGATGGCCTGCTCGACGGTACTAATGTCAATGTGCTGAACCCCGTGCCGGGGAATGAGGACTTGGCCTTTTCCGGGGCGTCGTGAGGGGTGGCGTGAGGTTCGGAGAGGCGGGACGGTTATATATTAGAAAATACCTAAAGTAAAGAATCAGATGGCAATGAAAAAAAAAAGGGGGGAGACGGGTAAAAGATATAAATGTCATCTTGTCTATATACCTATATAGTTTGTCTACCCTAAGAAAGCTTAGAACATAGGGGTTGAGTATGGCTTATAATCCGAGGCATACGCTTTGGTCTTACCTACCCTCCGTACCTAGTACTATAAGAATACAAGAAAGTAAAATGGCAAAAAGGCCCCCTTCTACCTTGACCATCCTCGTGTTATGCCTCGATTCCTCATCGCACCGTCGTGAAATCAGCGTTACTAAAGGTAGCGATCCTATTTCTATTACTATCACTTTGTTATACCCCTAGACATATAACCTACCTAGATCAGCGAAATCTGCTTCCTACCCAAGGAGACGAATTATTCAAAATAAGCCATGAGGGGCGTAAAAACAAAAAATGGCCATTTTACATACTTCTATCAAGTAAGAGATATCATTGAAAACCTTTTCCGCTTGTAAAGTTTTATATAGGAAGAAGAGAAAACAAACATAAACGCCAAAGCTAAACTTCATAAATACCTAAGGTTGAACTAAGAATGTCTTCACCTCCCTAGCAGCACATGTGGATGGACCTCAGGTAATTCATATTCTCTTATACGTATGCCTATGTCAGATTCCTCTTTTCCTCCTTTACTTTTCCTTTTTCCTTCTTGGAAAAATCCTGTAATATATGTGCTTTGCATCTGTGTGTATAACTCCCTGTCTTTCTGTCTGGCTCTCTCGCGTGGCGTTTTACCTCCCTTAAAAGAAGGGCAAGGTAATTGATGGAAATAACGTCATGATAATTCCGAAAACCCTCCTGGCTAAAAACGATTTTGATGTTAAAAAAAAGAATGAAAAAAAGGAAATTGGAAAGAAAATCAAAAACAAGAAAAGAAAGGAAATTGTGACATCCCCCTTTTTTAAGAGCGTAAAAAAAAAACCCAAACTTCTTCCCGACTGCTTTCGGATCAAGTTCAACAAAGTCCGTCGTTGCTTAATTCATGTTGGTTGTGTATGAGGAGGAGAATAACGTAGGCGGTGTGTGGTATCCAGATAATGATATTCAGAACAAAAATGAGAGAGAAGAAAGAAGAAGAAAAAACGTGTATACCCTTAGACGCCCATGCCGGGTTATAAAAATGGTTGAAAAGAGAAAAAAGAAAAACAAGATCTTCTCGACTTTATGGAATCCCAGATGAATGGGTTTCAAGGCCGTGGAAATAGAAGCCATAGAAGCAGAAGCGGAAGTAGAAGAAAACATCGCTATTCCTCCTCACTAACATCACTCTCCTCCTTATCCGCCGCGTTAGGTTGTCCCTCGCCCAGCTCAGCCAGCAGCGCAGCCTCAAGGTCAGAATCCACGTCCTCCTCTCCAGTCGGTTCCGCCACACCCGCCATTGCTCCCACATCCTCCATCTCCTCGTCATCCTCCTCCTCCTCATCATCGTCGTCCGCGTCCTCGAACTGCATCGACTGCATGCCGTTGCCGAGGTGGTTGATGCTCTGATTGGTAGTGGCGGCGCCCTGGCGGTTGATGGGGCTCGGCAGCTTGAAGTGCTCGAACGCGTCGTCGTCGTCTTCGTCCTCGCCGTCGGCGTCTTCTTCCTCCTCTTCCTCTTCCTCCTGCTGCTGCACGAACTCGGAGAAGGGCCGCGGCTTGTCCATGAAGCCCGGCGAGAAGTCGCGGTTCGCGCCCGGGGCCGCGCCGCCCGGGTCCTCGATCGTGAGCAGGTCGTCGTCCGAGCTCTCGTCCTCCGAGTCGATGTCCATGACGGGCTTGCGCGCGTTCGGCTTGGACTTGGGCAGGGGACTGGGCTTGAGCGGCGCGGTGGTCTTCTTCTCGGGCATGGATAGGCCACCGGATTTCTTGGTATCCTTGGGTGCGGGCTTGCGCGACTTGGCACCTGAAGCCCCGCTGTCCTTGGCTGCCGTCTTCTTGTTTGTCGTGGCCGTGCCGTTATCCTTATGGCTCTCCAGCTGGGTATACTCTTGTCTCAGGCTCTCGGCGTCGGTGTTGGAGGGCGTGCGCACGAGGTTCATGTTGAACATGGAATCGACTTTGTGTAGGACAAAGACCTGGCGCTCTGGGTCGAAGATCAGCACGTACTGCTTGTCTTCGTTCCCTCGCGTTCCCTTGTAGTCGTAGCGGCCGCCATCGTCTTGGAAGGAGAGGTCGTATGACGGTTGCGCGCCCTTCTTGGAGGAAGCGGATGTTGTTTTTATTCGTGCTTGGTGTGGTGCTGTGGAGGAGGAGAGGGTTGGTTTGTGGTTATCTTCAGAAGACTATGTTAGTATATGTTGCTATTGCTTTTGCTGTTGTTGTGGTTTATTATTATTTTTGCTCTGCTTACATCTGATGCCGGTGAAGATCTCCTTCGGATCCTTGCCTAGCAATGCATCGCTGAGGACGACTGGATATTTGCCGGCTTTGGTGGGATCGACTATCCCCGCGGCGAGGGAAGCCATCGTGAGAGAATTATTTTTCTTTTCTTCTTCTTCTTTTCTTTCTCTTTTTTATTTATTTATTTATGTTTACTTCTCTCTTTTTGTCAAGTATTCCCGTAAGAAATAAGTAGGTAGGTAAGGTAGATTAATGACGATGAAAATGGAGAGAGAGAGAGAGTGGGTTTGGTTTAGAACCGGTTGGTGGAGTTTTGTGATGGAGAATGGGTTGTAATAGTGTAGGTTTATAGGTTAGGTTAGGTAGGTAGGTCTAGGTAGGTTAGGTATGTATATGTAGGTAACCGTAAGGCGTGATGTAGGATTGTGTGGAACAAAAGAACACCGAAAGTTACGGTCCATTACACCCGGAACCTATAAATGCTGATCCCTTGGCCCCCCCCCTGCAAGCTCCCGTTACCGGCTCTATTTAGCGTATATTTATAGGCTACCCTCTTCCCTATGTCCCTGATGTCCCCCCCCCCTTTTTTTTTATAGTTTTGTTGTATCTAGCCTTTAACCTACATTAAATATTTACCCCCTTTTCACCTACCTACCTACTTTCTTTACCCTACTAACTACTACCGCCATTGTATTTTCTAATCTACATGATTTAACGTAGCCTCATCCATATTTGCTATGCATTTGATACATCTCAATAGCAATCCATGTTCTATAAATACTTCATTTCTAGGTGTGACCTATTATAACAATCAATCCAAGCAATCAACTGATCTAACCTAACTTACTAGCTAACTAGCCTAGGTAAGGTATATTTACTACATTGACATTGATACCAACACCATTGGTATATCCATCAGTATACATGACATGCCAACTTACTTAATTATACATGGCCAAACATACCTAGGTAACCTAGATAACTCCCAATGCACCGAACTAGTACCTATCACAAGTACAGCATACAACATATCTGATTGGTATATCCTTCGACCGTTCCTCATATTCTAAACTCTAGGGCTAAGGGTTAGCCCCCAATGCTCCATGTAGGCTGAACGTTGACTATAAGTAGAAAGGAAAAGAAATAGAAATTCCCAAACAGCTACCATCCATAAATATCCATTAAACCTTCCTACCATGTTGAATCAGCCTCTCCAATATGTATATCATAAGTATGCATGTTGAAAAAGCCAACTCCCTTCTAATTCAATTAAGACCCGTTATCATCCCCAAACCAAAAACGCTATGCTTGCCTTCCCCCTAAAAGATGATCCCATTCCGTGATGCTTATAATGCCATTCTTGAAATCGTTCCTTCATTAGGACCATGGATGATTAGCCTTCCCCTTTCATGCTCCACTCTATCAAACTCGCCGTCCGAATAGGTGTGAGGGACACAAGAATAGTATAAAATGAAGAGAGGTCTATACCTGATCGAGTGTGTACTCATCCAGAACCGTCTAGGAACCAAAGATACAAGATGCGATTTAGCGAAACCCGTCCGCTCAAGATTCGTAAGCCTTCGTCTCAAGGCGACAGCCCACTATTGTCCTCCTCGCTGTCAACCATGCCAATGGCAACTCCATCGTCCTCAGTGGTACCATCTTCCGTATTCGATCCCTCCAGATCATCGCTGATCTCTTCGCCACTTTCAATATCCTCCCAGTCTCCATCGGTGGATAGATCGGTGGCGTTATCGAACGCCGACCGCAGTGAGCTATGGTCGTCTTCATCCTCCTCGTAGTCGCTATCCTCGAAGAAGCCGCGAACATAGTCTTCGTAATACTTGTCTACCACGTCTTCCGAAAGGGGAAGCTCGTCGGGGTACAGTTGGCCACCCACCCGACAATAGATATTGATCGAGTCTCTCATCTCGTGGTCGCCAACCTCGGGTATGGACAAGTCCCAGTATTCAAGGTCCGGTCCTAGATGACCGGTTGCAAAAAAGGGGTCATTGGGCTCCTCGCCATCTTCTGAGCGACCGTACAAGTCGCCGCATATGCACGCTTCGACTAGAAACAATTTCTTCCGAATGTCGGGGAGAAGCCTCTTCCACGATGTGGACTTGAGGTACACATCCCGCAGGCAGAGGCGCTGTAGTGTACCCTTGTGCCGTTCGAGGGCCTGCATCAACTCCTGTCGGTCACACTCGATACCACCGAGGACCAGCTCTCGGAGGTTCTTCCAGTGAAACCTCGGTTCGATCAAGTTCTCCAACGCTGCGCCTTTCTCCAGGTCCTCGCCCTCGATGGAGACAATCTCAACACAGAGGGAATGCAGATGCGGCATGGATTTGAAGATATTTCTCAGGGCACCTTTGGCCAGGACACGCCGGCAGCGGCTGAGAGAGTCATGCTCGTGTATTCTCTCGTCAGCGGGCTCAACATTGATGACGAGGTCGATGGCGCCCAAGTTGGAAAGTGGCCTGAACATGCGAGCCAGCTCGGTGGCGCTCCTCTTAAAGAACCTCCAATGCAAAGAACCTGCGCGAAGGCTCTGCAGTTCACAGGGCGCATCGGCGTTGGCGCAGAGCAGGGCTTCGAGAGGTCGCACGCCCTCAGGGTTTAGACTATAGAGATTGTCGCCGCGCATGATATTCTGCAGCGGCTGGGCTCTCCGTTTGCGATATCTGCCCTCGTAGAAGAGGTTGCCGGTGGACATGCACATGTGCTGCAGGTTGGGGAACCTGGGAAATATCTCTCTCAAGACGGCGACGTCGAGGCGATCGCTCATGATGATATTCTGCTTGTCGGCAGCATCCTCGTACTTTCTGTACTCGACCAGCAGCTGAGCCCGGGACAGGTTGAGCTTCTGCAGCTTGGAGTTCCATTTCATGTCGCGCTTGTGGTCTCTTAGGAACTCCCGCAGCGAGACCTTGGGGTAATCCAGAGCCTGGGCAAAGTAGGTCAGGGAGTAGACATGGCGAGCAAAAACAGGGTGCAGAGAGATAGCACGCAGTCGCTCGAGTTCTTCGTTGTGCATGTAGAAGGTGACCTCGGGCAGCATGTAAGCGGCGCCAATATCCGCGAAGGATTTGGTGACCAGGCGGAAGTTGAGTAGATCATCTATGCTCAGAAATGTGCATACAATGTGTAGAATCTCCGGTGATATTTTGTCCATGGTCCCGAAGCGAGTTAGTTTGTATGTATGTATATATAAGTATTCCTGTAAATTTTTTGCGTCTTGATTTTTTTCCCCGGTTTTCCTTTTCCTTTTCTTTTTTTTTTGATTTTGTGATTTATTTTTTTTTCTGTTTTATTTATTTTATCTAGTCTCCGTCAGCACTTGAGATACTTTTTTTTGTCGGAGAGGAGAAGGAGGAGGAGGAGGAGGAAGGGAGGGAGATGGTGAAAGCCGTCCGAGATAGAACTACTACTAGTAACGAATACAGGTTGGAAGACACAAAAAAAAAGTCCCGAACCCGGTTCAGTACAGGGGGGTAAACACCGGCGACGAGCACGTTACTAATAACGAATGCTGCAAGATGCAGAGAAAAGCCTCCTTAGCTGAGATAAGGTTTTGCCTAACTTTCCCAGATACCGCACGGACCAGAATACATAGTACTATGTGTTTAACCTGCTATGTAGGTAAGTACCTATTCAAGTAACCTTATGTGTGTTATAACTTATTTGTAGGCTTACGAGCCATGCAGAGGGGGGCCGTAGAAAGGGGAGGATGGAATGGCGGGGGATGGGGAGGGAATGTACTTTTGTCAATTGAGCTGGAGATGCATAATTTCCAGTAATGCATATTGACGTATGACGGGTTTGCATTGCATTATATCCGTACACGTTATAGCAGAGCTGAGTACCCCTATACCTACTATGTAGGTAAGGAGGTTGGTTACTAGAATAGGAGGATAATCTGAATAGTTCCTGTCATCTTCCAAAAATGGAAATTCCCTTTTTCCAATTTTACTTGATATAACCCAAACCGGACAGTCAACTCTTTTAAACAGATCGTTTCTCTACTTTCTCCTCTTGACCAAGACTTGTAATAACAAGCCTCATATTCCACCATAGTCGATGACTCGGTTCAATGGAAGCCGCAATAAACGACAGCCCTTAAAAAAAATACCCATGCAGGAGGATATGCCAGAAGGGTACATTTGCAGAACACCTAACCTACCCCCCTTAGTAATTGCCATGCATCCTACATAGGGACCGGAATAACGCACACCACCACTTACCATCATCATCATCAATCAGCAAGTGGACTGGACATCCCGGGTTGTATCCGACGTGGAGAGTGACCAACCGGACATTTCCCCTAACCTAGAATTATCTAAGATATTAGTCCATATGTATAAGTATGTATAAGTATGTATAAGTATGTATAAGTATGTATACCCTCACTTTAGAATACCGGTTTCGGAATGCAGAAGCCAAATACTTAGTACATATACATACGTGGGTTAAACTACCCATATTTCCTCGTGTATTATAGCCCCTCTCTTCTCTAGTGAAAGGTGTCTGCTGAGAAGATGTAACTATACCCACATCTCGTAAAGTTCAAATGAAAGGATTCGCCTGCTTGCAGAAGAGCATTGGTTAAGGGGGAGGGAGGGAAATGACACATATCCCATGATTAGATAAATTTAGTTAACGAGTACGAGGGAGGAGAATTATAACCTGTAATATTTAATAGGGGCAAATGGATTGATATATTCCATTGCTCAAATGCTGTAGTTAACTAAGCAGTTTTTGCCTCTTACAGAATTCATGAATTAGGAGAGTAATATATACCATGGAAACATAAATCTAAAAGGGGGATTTAGTTCGCATAAGCCCTATAGTGATGTATATGTTCCTTCTAGAAGGACCAAACGAACCTAGAGGCATAGGTAGGTAGCCGCAGCATTGAAACCAAGAATATCACGTCCTCCTTTATGTCTCCGTTCCTACCTAGGTATACTATCATCTACGAAAATAAAATCCATATGAATGTATATATTTCCTCGCAGCACTGAGGTACACCCCCTCCACCCCTCTCACTTTTGCCTGTCTCTATACATCGATAAAGACCAGGGGTGGTTTAAATCCGACGAAGTAAATCAGGCGAGATCTGGAAGTTTCACATGTGCTACTCCCTATATTTTAAGCCTCTGTTAGTTTAAGTCTCCCTCGCATTAGTGTGTAATACGACATGGTTTTCTAGTAGGAAAGAAAAGGGGTAATCTATAGCTACTCTCTTATCTTTTGAGCAAGACATGGTGAGTGATACAGGCGGCCACTATCCTCCTTTTATACCAACTACGTTTTAATTTCCTGGATACGGCCCCGGAACCACTAACTATCATTCTCCTCCTAATTAGATTTCCCAGGTTGAGGGAAACGCTGATAAACACACAACCTAAATTTCCTTTCTACTATCACCCTCATAAGTAAGAATCCTAAGTGTTGTAGATGGCTGGCTCTATTGCCGACTCGTGTTTATAGCCTCAAGTTACAGAGACATTATCAGAGGAGAAAAGAAAATAGAGTACGCAAAGCCACCCTCTACCCCCATTTTCTCCCTTCCCTCAGCAGCTCACCCTGGATAACAGAAAAACGCTGGCTTGGCCTTAAACTTAAACCTAAACTCAACCTCTCGAAAGCCAAACCCAAAGCCAGAACCAGTACCTGCACCATAAACAAATACTAGCCTTAGTATTCTACCCTTACCTTAGGTAGATACCTTTCATATTCTTACCTTGTCTCAACAGCCTCCCACCGACCACTCCTCTCTTCCTTTACTAGTATATAATCCCTAGTATTTACACTATTATCTTTACTGCTCCTTTCCTCCCAAAACACGGGCCCCTCTCCCCCGCCGGTCTCTCATAAGGCAAGGAATATATAAGGAAAGGATTGGTAGAAAGAGAATCAGCAAAAGCATATTCATATATATATGTGTGTGCGTGTATACTCACCACCTAATAACAGATCATAGAAGACCAATAAACCTCACTTCACCCACCCCCTTACCGTCCCCATCCTGCCTCTCCCTCTCTATATTCTGACGTACGCTAGATGAGTGATTTCCTCGCCCAGGTAGCAAGTCACTGGCACTGGCACTACCAAATGTAACAGCATCCCTCCGCCCTCCCCCCTTATTACACTAACCTTGTGTGCCCACGACCCGGTCATCATCAGGAGGAAAGACAAGTTAGTATCTATTTCATCACTCACGTTCACGATACGCTTGCTCCTATTATCAGCCAGCCATTCAACAAGCAAGCAAGCAAACACATAACCGACTCCCTCCCTACTTCCCCCTTTTCTCTCTATACCAGTTTCACACAAGCAAGAATAGCAAACGCAAAGAAGAAGAAAAACGCAAACAGTGCGTTTACTCTATAGAATCTTGAAAAAAATTCTAGAATTTTATTTCTTCCCCCCCTTTCCCCTTCCCCTTCCCATACCGCCCTATCCCATTTTGAGAGAGTCAGAGCCGGGTCCAGGGTTTCGGAATCGTCGCTTATCTACAATGCTAGAGTACACACACAGGAAAGTAGGGAAATGCCGTCATCATGGTGGTAGTGGTGGTGGAGGTTGTCATTGTTGTCGTATCGGCGTCGCGCATTCTTTTATAGCACGGAGAGGTCGCCGAAGTGTTCCTGGAAGTAGCCATTGGTTAATGATATGTATATATGGATGGGGTAGGATAGGCGTGGTAAAACGTACCTTGTATCCCGGAACGGTCCAGCGGCCCTTGGACACGAGCTGGGCGGTCTTCTGGTCGATCGAGGGCTCGGCGGCGGCCACGTCGTCCTGTAGTGTGATCGTTAGCATCGAGAACATCATCCATACTCATCTTCGTAATAGGGTAGACCAAAAAAAAAACACATACCACAGTGAGCTGATCGAATGGTCTCGCGGTCTCGATGTTGGTGAGGGTAGCCTGGAGGTCTTTCAGCTCGAGGTCGACCTTCTCCTTAGTAGCTTGGGCGTTCTTGACGGCCTCGACCTCGAAGGCCTCGATGGCCTTGAGCTGGCGGGCGACATCGTAGGTGGCGGGCTTGAAGGCGGCAAAGCGCTTCTCGATCTCGTCGACGACGGCGCGGTTCTTGAGGATGGAGCGGTAGTGGGCGAAGTCGACGGTGGTGGGCTGCTCCGAGAGGGCCTGGACCTTGCGGCGCGCGTTCTCGTTGCGCTGCTTGAACGCCTGCAGCGAGGCGACCGTCTGACCCCGCAGACCGAGCGACGAGGTCACCTTGACCCAGTCGAGCTTGAGGGCGGCGCTTTTCTGTAGTGGGGGGGAACACGGGCGACAAAGAAAGAAATTAGCTCATGGTAGGTCTGGAAGAGGGAATACTCGGAAAACTCAATTGAAGATCCTCTCACTCCTCCCCCTCCTTCTCTCTCCCTCTCTTCCTTCGCCCCAATTGATTCCCTAAAAAAGAAATTGATATAACTCGGAAAGGAGTTAAATACGTACCGCGGCCATTTTTTTATTTATTCAGGTGTGTATTGGTGAGGGAGGTGAGAAAAAAAAAAGAAAGGAGTGGAGTGAGGTGAAGCACTTTCAATAGCAGAGGTTTGGCTGGTTTGGCTGGTTTGGCTCTATTCTCTCTCTGTAATACTCTAGGTTAGTAAGGTTTCGGCCGGCTTAATAAGTTCGGCGATTTTAGGACTAGAATACCGCAAAAGCCTCTCTGATCCACCCGGTCCTACCCAAGCTAAATCCCGTGACCGTATGGGATCACGTGCCATTTTACGATCTCTGCACTTTCATACGCCATAAACTAAACCTTGTAACCGGAATTGGGTCTGTGCCATCTCTCTAACTAAATATCTCGCCTGCTAAAATACTAACCTAGGACTGGGGGTTTAGATATTGTGTGCAATCAATCGCCATCGTTACAAGGACTATTAACAGAAAACTAAATAAGCAGATAAATATATAAAATTTATTAGCTTTCAATTGATAATAGTAGTTGTCAAAAGCATAACTGGGACAGAATATCGACCACGAGAAATTCTCGTGCAAGAGGCAGGTGTAATAATAAATTGGGACATGCCATCATCGCTAGATAGTGTACATTCAAGTAATCTTTACATGTGCAATGAGGTACTAGCAATAGTAGTAATTGATGGGGTTGTAGAATGCTCTACAATAGTACGAGAATCTATTACAAGGCAGGTATCATGATTTCCTTGTCAATATAACTCCCTATTTCTCTCTGTTTCTGCTTTTCTTTTCTTTTCTTTTTTGGACCATCCCAAAGCACAATCCTTCTCCTCATTCGCAACCCACCTCCAAGGCTATCAAACGCTGAGCGCCATAATCGAATTGACTATATCGTTATCGTTCTCCTTCAGGGCTTTGATGGCCTTCTTGCGGGATACGTTGGCCTGGGTCATGACGAGTTCGATATCCTTGTCTTCTAGACCCTCAGCATCAACCTCCTCTTCGTCATCTTCCTCTTCCTTCTTCTCCTCGGTACCCTCGGCGGCCTTGCTGGGCTCGCCGTGGCTGTGGTCGTGGCCAGCGTGGTCGTGGTCGTGATCTCCACCCTGAGCGGCGAGCTGCTGGGCGGCAGCCTGCTGGGCAGCCGAGTTCAGATCCTCGATCTTGGCCTCACCAAAGACACTAGAATATCCTGTGAGTTTAACGGTCCTCTGGCCCACCGAGTGCCCATATATATATATATTTGATATAGATATATGTACGAGAACGGACTTACATGTAAGTGTTGCTGTTAGGTGACTTATAAACTTCGGGGTTGTTGATGACGAAGAGGATCTAGCCACCCAATCGTTAGCATATGTTCCAAGTAATAATCACATACTCTACGTCTCGTGGTAACAAGAGAACAATTGGGTATTTATCTCTCTATTCTCCTTCCTTTAGGGGAGAAGACATGTCTCCCTCTTGCGCTCTTTGGCTTAGAGATCTTCGGCGAGGAAGAATAGGCCAGCGAAAACGAAACCGTGCGCGCACAAAATTGCCCCTCTTGCCCCGCCAAATTCTGCCCCCTCCAATTCTCCCTCCCACCAGTGCGCTTCGCAGATTTGTTTGTGCGCGCGCACACATACGCACATACACATATGTAGACGCAGAAGCACACATGGTCTGAGGGGTATTATATATGAAAAAAAGACACTCACGTTCTTCGGTCGTCGGAGGGTCACGCGGGTAATGCCAGAGACACGAGTAAGGTGAAGCTTCTCGATGGCCTTGCGGGCCTTCTTCTCGTTGCGCGAGTGGATGACGGCAGTCGAGCCAGTAGGGCCAGTCTCGCCGGCCTCGATTTCGGAGTCAGAGCTGTCATCGTCCTCCTGCTCCTCAACGGAGACCTTCTTAGGCTCCTCGTCAGGGAGTTCCTCGACACGTGGGTTGGCCATTGTTGGAAATGAAAGAGTGAACTGCTTAGAAGAACAGGAAGAAAAAGGGAATTAAACTCCGAACTGTTGGGTTGTAAGTATTATTATTAGCTTTGACTCTATGTCGAAGGGGGGAGGGGTGGCAGCAGCTGGTGGTAGCTGAAGGAGGGGGGGAAAGCTCGCTAGGCGAGACAACGGCAAGCACAATTTCTCAAAGTGGTCCACTCGAAAAAAAAGTAAGTGGCGGAAAAGTAAAAAATAAAGATAAAAAAGTTCACTACTCAAAAAGGAAAAAAAAGACATGCAAAAATAAAAACAACTTGGATGACTATGAAAATTCCCAACTTACAATTTTTTTTATAAAGATTGAATTTCTTCGTGGGGTTGATTGGTTGTAAACCTGGGGAAGATGGGTTGTTGACGCTTTTATTTTATATTTTATTTCAGTAAGAAATAAAAAAAGAGTTCTAACAATGCAATCCTCCCCTTCCTCCCCCACCCCCTTCTGTAATTGACCAAACTCGAAAATAAAAAAAGAATTTAGTTAAAATGACATGCCTAGGGTTTGCCGTTCTTCCACCAGCTGCCGGTCGCCCGTCCAGAAAGAGCCAGTTATGTACATACAGCAGTAGCTCTATCCCTCACACAGTATAGTGTGCATACCCAAATATTGTACTTTGTACCTCCCTAATATATCGATGCATGTACCTTGCTGGGAAGGAAGAAACTCCATAATGACGCTAAAGGCTCTTTCCTACGTAAATATACTCACTGCCCTGGGCAGGTGATATCCATAGACCTTAGTAGGTTATGTACTATGTAGAAGGTACTGCCTACCTACTATGTAGGTACCTAGGTAGGCACTACTTACATAACTTTACGTACGCCTCCTTCATAGTAGTCTTGTAACATGAACTGTATGTAGGTAACCTATGGATATCATCCTCCCTATCCCGATTGCCACTATCCTGTATTTTACTTATATAAATAACCTATATAAAACATATGAGAATTAATAGAGCAATTTTCTTTAGATCATCAAGTTCGTTATGTGTAGGTAGGTGTCTATGTGTATTTGCTTTGGTATATACTCTTTATCACATCCAGATCACCAAGACTCTATAGATCTTATAAAGGAGAAAGAAAAAGACAAGCTAGTCACTATCTACGAGCATCTCCTGAGCAGGTCAGATTGTTCTTCTGTGTCTGTATTTAGATAGACTTAGAAACCTCTGGTACGCAGCAGAAGGCTAGGTAGGTAGGTAGTGTGCTAGATACCTAAGGTAACTGGCTAGGCCGATGGACTTCCTTCCTCTCATGAATCGTGTTGAACAGGCAAATAGAATAAAGAGAAGGGAAAAAAAAAGAAATATGGTGTATAATATCCATATATCATTGACGCCGGTCACCTCTTAGAGCTTTTTTTTTTGGTGTGTGTGTGTATGTGACATACAGGTCTCGCCAGACGAAGCAAAAGAGGAATCCATCAAACCCCATGCCGATGTTGGTTTCATGTAGTCTAGATCCGTAATAGACTACCCTTCCCTCCCCCCTCTAGTAGAAAGCTCCTTTCCCTTTTCCTCCTCTCGTGCCCCCCAAAGATACCAGAAGAATCATTTGCCGTTGCTCCGTTTATGCAGACGCCTTGACCTTGGCCAGGGCCTTTCGCTCCTCGAATCGTCGCTGCTTCTTCAGTCTCATCACCTTGAAGCGCTCGAAGTCGGTGAGGGCCTTTCTTCGCTCTGTCTGGTCCTTTCTCTTGGCCCACTTGCTGTCCTTCCACTTGGCATCGATCTCACCCTTCTCCCAGGCCGACTTCAGGGTTCCCGTTCGGACGGCGCGCGGCAGCTTCTCCAGCTTGAGGTCGGCTAGCAGAACGTCGGTAAGGTTGATGGCTTGGCGGGGTACGACGAGCTTGGGGTCTGCGGAGGGTCCGTCGATCAAAGCCTATGAGATTCAGGTCGGGTTAATCATCTAGTGTTGCTTCTTCCCCAAGAGTTTCCCGATCGCGCATTAGAGGCGCAAAGGGGGGAGGAGGGTGTTCATGATGACCTACGCGCTTGTGGTCAATGATCTCGACGATGGCAGCGAGTCTGCCGGCGTAGGGGCTCTCGCCCTGGACGAGGACGATGCGGCCGACCTCGACCTTACGCCATTCCGGAGATTCGATTGTTGCGTCGCCCATTGTGACGGTGTGCTACTGGATCAAGGTTGTGGTCAGAGACAGGAGAGTTTAAAAAAAAAGAAGAAAATAAATAAAAAAGAGCGACGAGAATATGATGTCGGTATCTTGTTGCTTTTGTTATGTGGGAATGGGGAAAAAAAATAGAAATAAAATAACTTACTGGTTGGTGATGCCGGGGTATAACTTGTCGTGATGTTGGCTCTCAAGTCCTCCTACCTTGAATTGGTCCCGGATTGCGTTTCTCACTTTCTCGGCTGTGAATTTTACGTAGCCCTAACTAAAAATTTCGGAAGTGGGAGAAACCTTTGGTACTCACACCTTAAAAAAAAAGCACGGTCCATATTGAATGACATAGTATCTTTGGCCATCTGTCAACGGTCCGACCACTTAAGAAAAAAAAAGCGGATTTTCTTACAATCCGCTGCTTTTTATCAGACGGGTGGGTCTACTCCCGTTATCAATTTATCGATTACATTAAGGTTAAAAAAAAAAAAAGGTTTGAGAGTGGGGGGGTCCTTAGTGTATTGATATCTGATAGGTTTTCATAAAAAGCCCAAGAAGCAATCATTTCTTCAACTTTTAACTTTTTTCCCTTTCCTCTTCATCTCCTTCACAAGTTAAAACTTGTCAGTCTCAAAAATGTAAATACCATGCAACTATAAGATAAAAGGTAAGCTTCTTCCAATTCATATCCCCTTCCTCTTATTTTTTGTCCCTTTACTTTTGCTTTATGATGAGGTAATTTGCGATTGACTCGGCCTCGATGGCGCTCTCGCCGGAGCTGCTATATCGGGCGGAGAGGTGATATTCAATTCTTACATATTCTGAAAGCCCATTCAACATGTATTATATATTCTCGAGACCTGCATATTGGCCTTTCTTTTCACCTTCAGTCAATGGCTAACCGTATGGTTACTAGGTACAACCCAGAATAACCACTCTTGTGGTTTGCCCACTCTCTGCCCGGTGTTGCTCTCCCGTGTGATCTTCCTACTTGGTAGGTGCTTTTTAAGCTAGCCGCGTCTTGCACGCGACAACTCGTATTGTACTGCTTAGAGGATCTTGGTGTTGGGGAATTAAACCTCCTCACATTTCTATTTGTCATGTTGCAACAGTACTCTTCGTTCCTAGAAGGTCTAGACTTAGTTATAGCTATTATAAACCCAAAATTCAACTTCTTATACACTACGTCGTCACAAATTCTGGACTGCTACCTCGTAATCCTCGCACATTCTCCCAGACTTCTTGGTAAGCCAATGGGCCGAGGTCTCTCTTTTATCTACGGAAGATAGGTAAACTTTGTTACGATATTAATAGTCTCGTCTTACGTGGTCCCCTCTCGTAGAGGAACCAACTTGTGATATATTCGTTATCACCAGAATGGAAGTGGACAGTGCTTGGTGGATATACCACTGACCGCATCCTTAAAAAATAGCTATCGTTCAGTACGGGGCGCGAACGCGGTGAGGCGGTAGGTAGATGGGGATCAAGGATTGCAATGCCGGTGGCTTCTTCCAACTCTTCCGCTTTGCTCCTTGGATCGGGAACATATTATCCACCCCCGATATCCCAACCACCTCTATATTCCCTTCTTGACTGATGCGTCCGCCGCTGTAGTGTACTAGTTCGGATTGATCCTCGAATAAGATATATACGGTAAGCTAGCTAGAAAATAGTACACAGTATGGGCAATCAATAGTCAAGAGTAGAGATGAGCTTAGATGCTTTGTACTTGTTAATCAATTATAGTAATAATATTGTATCTCATGGAAGTCTCCATCCACAGCACGGGACAATTAAATGATAGCCCTCGTTTATCCCTATCTCAGGACGAAATGCCGTTGAAATCAGTACTCCCCTTCATAGCTTGCCCACTAACCAGCCATATCTCCCAAACAAACAAAAGGGGGAAACCCGAGGTAGCAGCATCCTCGTCAAGTATGGTTGGGTATATCGCGTCCAGCCTCCAAACATAAGAAAAAAAAAGCCAGTAAAGCGCCGGGCCACCCCATTGACCCGCGTAGAGTGTAATGCTAACGCCCTTCCGTCTCTTCTTGATTAGTAGACTAATACTAAGCAATGCAATGTTGCTAAATTCATAACGCCATCTCCTCGTGTTGGTATCTCAATGCCGTGTGTCCGCGCAATAGCAGATAATCAGATAAAAGAAAACCCCAGAATAGACATGATCGGATGCCGGATCAAAAGAATCACGGACTGATTAATAATTAAGGTAAATATTGGTCTGTTGGGCAGGCGCTCCCGTTAGCGCGTCACTCCTCCACAGCCGACAGACCATCGTCCGGCGTCTCCTTCGCCTGAGGCCAGGCTATAGGAGCCATCGGGGCGTACCTTACGCCTTTGTCTTTCTCCAACTCCTTCTGCATGATCTCCATTTCAAGCTTCCAGCACTTCTCCCTCGACGCCTTCCGTTTGTTGAATGTCGTAGTAAGGGCTTCATCTTCGTCTGCAAACCCGCTTTCTAGTATTTCTATCTCCTTTGCGTTCTTTTCAATGAGCTTGTTCATCTCTGCCTCTTGTCGATCCAGCAAGTCCTCAAGGTCCTTTGCCTGTCTGTCACGCATGACATTGATCTTGGCCTGGTGGAGTTGCTTCATATTCTTTTCGAGATTGTATTGCTGGCCAAGTTCGCGCAGGTCCCGCTCCGTGACCACCCGTACTGGCATTTCGGAATTTGGCTGCTGACCTAGCCCATCGCAATATGCTTCCATATGTTTCAAGCGAATGCGCACGTTGCGCTCGCTTTGTTCCAAAGTCGACCGTAATTCCATCTCAGCGGCGACCTGTCGGTCTTCCAGGTTCGCAGACGTCTTAGCATGCCGTTCTCTCATCTTATCTATCGCCACGGTATGTCTCTCAACAAGTGTGAGCCTCTGCTGTGCGTGTCGCGTCCACATGTGCCACCTAGTCTTTCGTTCGTATGTCAGGAATCTTGCCAGCTCCTTCTCTTGCTCTTCGAGCAAAGCCTGGAACTCCTTAGAATTTTTCGTACGTTCTTCCGCAGCCAGCTTCTCTGCAGCCTCTTTCTCGGCCGCCTCCTTTTTGCGGGCTTCTTCGGCTTCCTCCTCTTGTCGTCGTCGTTCCATTTCAGCCTCGCCGTTGCAAAAATTTGGGCAGCCGACTGCTGGATCCCAAACGGCGCCACAAATGTAACAGAACTGTGCCCTACATCTGCAGGTCATATGCGTGCACCCTTGGGTAAGTTCCACTAGTGTTCGGCATTTATAGCATCTTCTCCAGCCTGACTTTTCACCCATCTTCAAAACTGCCTCCAGCTCCCAGTCATCCGGGCAGTCCTGGCCAATGGGATGGGCATCTCTCTTGCACATTACGCATACACGAGTTCGGCATTTGCGACATGTAGCTTGGAATGGGTATTTGGGGTCGACTTTGGCTCTTGGTGGGATGAACTCTCCACAACCCGGGCTGGAGCAGAATACTCGTGATTCCCATGGCGTACTGTACTGCAGCACAGCTTTCAGAAATCTGAATTGCTCTTCTCGTGAAAGAACTGCCTTGATGATAGAACTCGGGATGGGTTGAGTGCAGCATCGTGGGGGCATCTTGGACTCGTCGGTAATGGCCTGGTTGATCATGATTCGCAGGCAGGTCGGGCAGTAACTATGTCCACAAGGAAGCTTGTCTATTATCTCGTCCGACTGGAGGTCTTCCCGGCAAGCGCTGCAGGATCTAGATACAATTATTAGTAACCGAAAGTGTGTAACATCAATATTAGACTAACATGACCACAGCCTCAGGGGAAGGCAAAATCCTTCGTCTGCGCCGTATCTTTGAGAAGCCCCTCTTGAGACTTATATAACTCTTCTTGGTGCTCACGCTGAAAACACTCGGGGTGGTTTCGGTTTCGGTAGCAGGGAGTGCCAGGAACTTGGGCTGGCTGAGATTCGGATTGACTTGAGCGAGGTAATGATCATATTGCGTGAAACTCAAGCCTCTGGATCGTCTCCTCGAGAGGATCTTGCCGGTGAAGTCATGGTGAATCTCGGTAGAACAAGGCGAGGTCGGGGCGGTGCTAATTGAGTTCTCGGAGCCGGTCGATGCAGTGCGAGCATGACCCGTCTCTACAGTAACGCTTGAACCGGCACCGGTCATGTTCATGTCCATGCTCATGTTGTGTTTGCCAACGGCCGAGACGGCGGTAGACGGCCGTGACGTAGAGATACCCATGGCGTGAGCTTTCATAATGAGATCGTGGAGATAGGCCTCAGTACCCTCGGTGGAGAGCTGAAGAACCTCTGTCAAGTAGTTCGCATCGCTGAGCTCTGGCAGATCATCGTCCGAACCATGAAGGTCGGGCAATGGCACCTTTTGAACAGAAACAGCCATGGCGGGCGGTCAACAGCAGGAAAGGAGGTGAAAGAAAAGAAAAAATTGCCCAGGTTGGGGAGCCACTCAAAAGAGGTCATTCATCGTTTGTTTATCAGCGGGCCAGGGCTGTGGGGATGAAGGAACAAGTACAGATAGGTAACGGAGGGGTCGATCGGGGTGTGCTGTCGAGGGAGCCCTGGCCTAGATGACGGCACCGCGGGATGGGGCAAAGCCTAACTGGGCAAATTGTGGAGATGGGCAAAGGAGCTGGACCCAAGAATTCGACCAAGTTTGTGATGGTTGATGGCAGAAAGTCGGTCCCAGGAATGAGAAATGGCTGGGCTAACTGGAGACTCTCCGGGCCAAAGTCACGGTCGAGGCCCGAAAGATGAACTGCGAGATCGCGGTCAAGTCTACACTAACGACAATAAGTTTGAGAGTGTACATCAAGCGGTGACAGCAAACGGTAACATTAGTAGAAACAGTTGGTAATAGAGAATGCAAAGAGGAATAAATCGGAGGTGCCCGGGATGGTGGGTGGTGTAGTGTAGTGAGTGGGTGACGTGACGGAGATATCAAGATGCAAGTACGCGACAAGTCGGGCTTTAAAGCTATTGAAATCGTGAATTGCTTGGTCGGGGAGGATTTAGGGTCTCATATGTATGTGGGATGGAATTCCAAACAGGGCGGTGGGCTGACAGGATAGCCGGATCAAACGAACGATCTGTGATCCCTGGTTTGTTGATATATAATCTTACATGAAGACAAGGACAAAGGCGAGGAGGATGCAGATGCTGAGCTGACAGGGGAGGGGAGGGGGAGAAGGGAAGGAGGGAGTGAAGAGGGAGGAGGTAGGGAGGGATATGAAAGCAAGAGAACATAATATGTATGTGTATATGTAGTATGTAGGTATGTGTATATAGGTATATATATATACACGTATGTGTACGGAGTATGTGTGATTCAGTTCACTCACTACCGGGACTAGACTTAACATACCTGGGTTAGGTAGGATGATGGTGTAATTACTTTGTGTATATAGCAAATATGCTATGCCGCATACATCATATGTGACGAATGGATGAGTGGGTTTCGATTGATAGATAAGTAATAGTGTCACGAGAAAGGGATATGCCAGTGCAGATAGATTATAGATAGATATAGAGAGGGGAGGGAGGGGCGGGACAGTGACCAGGTAGGGATTAGAAAATGTAAACCGAGGCGGGGGACAATGCCCTTATTCTTCTAATCCGGTATTGATGGTTATGCCTTCATGTGATCGTAATACCGTAACCATGTCAATAAGAAGATAGATAGGTGGAAATATAGGTTTAGATCAACAAACCAGGCTATTAATAGGCTCAATGTTATAAAAGTACTCAGTAGGTAAGTTAGGTTGGTAGGGAAAGGGGGGAGAAAGAAATAGTAGAGGATTAAAGGTACTGGAGAGAAAGAGAAGAGGAAGGAAAAAAAAAGAAAAGGAAAAAGGAAAGAAACGACGACTACGGAAGTATTGATCAGGGCAAGGCAAAGCAAGGAAAGAACCTCCTCTTGGTATGTAGATGGTATGTATGTGACTTATGCTATGTGGGTATATGTTAGGTTGGATAAGGTTTTCTTGTCTCTGTCTCTTTACTACTAATAAACGCGGGGGTCCGGTTTTCCTACTTCTTTTTTCGGGATGTACGCAGCCCCCTTGTTTTCTTTTTTCTTTTTTTTTTCTTTTTTGGTTTATATGATAAACAAAAAAAATTTAAGTGGTGGTAGTGGTGATATTGGGGTTTTTTTTTTAGGTTATTATTGTTTATGACTTATCAGGCTGAGAGAGGGGGGGTTTAGGGGAAAGCGAATCAGAAAATGTCCCAAAAGGTACATATAATGCCGACAACAAACGGCCACACACACACATATGTCGCTTCCTTCTGAAAAACGCTACATACAGCCTACCTTCATGCATTTTGACCTCATCAACTCGGACGAATTAGGGTGACTACAGAGCGGGAGATCAGTGGGTCTAAGTGGACCGATCACACAGGCAGAGGCATGTGGGGTATTGAAGGCGCTAAGACAGGGATTACCCGACTTTTGATATCCGCCATCATGGTCTACATAGTACATATTGTGTATGTTGCAAGCCGGAAAAGAAAAAAAAAGAACCCAAAATGTAGTGTAGAGCGTAGAATCACATAATGAATGCTATTAGCTCCTACTTAGGGGATCTGCGACATTCCCGTCTTTGCCACATTCCCTTAACTTAAACCATATTATACCTAGGTGTATATGTATTCGTACCTAACCTATCACCTGTCGAGGTTCTTTTGTATTTCTCTTCTCACTTTCTTTTTTTTTTTTTTTTTTGTGGCTTTCACTTCTTTTTACTTTTCCTTTTCCTTCCCAGATCCAACAAGAAAAAAAAGAAGCAAGAAAAAAAGAAACGCCAACTTTTTTTTACCGGATCCCTTCTCATCGAGATCAATCATATATCGACGCGGCCGTGATCTTAAAGTATGCGCTAAAAAGTAATAGTCACTGCCGCTACGTAAGAGATCCGTAATGAAACTATCGGATTTCAACAAGAAAAAAAACTAATAAACTCCGAAAGATTTTATGACGATGCCTGTGATGCTGTCATGTCGAAAGGCTACTGGTAGTGTATGAGCCGCATGAGGTAATCTTTCTCATGGCTCGAGTCGGATGGCCTCCTTTTCCAAGGCCCCTCGAAAATACAATATGCGCGTCTTGTTTTTTTCTTTTTATTTTGGCCGTGCATGCGCAGCAAAATTCACGATTCGACGATACAACTGACCGATATCTGTAGTTTGCTGTCGTGCCTTTGGCCAGCTGAATTCATTCACATGTCTATTCTTTGCGGCTAGATTCCGAACGGTTTAATCAAGTCATCCTGTCTTGTGTAGTTACGCCTCATATAACGACCAATAATCTTCCAAGTTACCAACGCAACAGCCAAAACTAAACCCCCAAACTAGTAGTGTAGAATCAAAATCCAAGATCCAAGATCCGAGATCCGAAAAGGATAATTAATGTTTGTCTCCGATCCCTATCTTAGTTCCTCAGGCCTCGGATCTCTGGCGGCTTCATCTATAGATTGTATTGCTCCTTATCCCTTCATCCACCTCATCTAGAACAAAGGCGTTGACGTGGTATCCCCCATATCTACTGTCACGGCAACTGGTTTATTCCCTTACTAACATATAAAACCCTTACCTAGGACGCCAATATGCAGGGCTCACTCTTAGCGTCTTAGTATTCTGTCGGCGGCGGTATTTGAATCAAGCATTCCAATTTCGGCATATTCAGTTAACACTATCGACGGAACTTTTAAATCCGTTCATTTTCAAATTCCTTGCCTCATCTAACATACGGCTTACCAATCGCATTTAAGGGCAAGCAAGCTGTTAGGCTAGCAGAGTAGCTTCAAAAACGCATCTGAAGCTAGCAAATCATTACTTATGTAGACATAAACCACTTAGTTTAGGTTAATCTGTCCTACGATGCAATATTATCACCCCCACGAAACTTCAAGCAACATCCCAGATATTCGTGAGAACTTTTTCAGTCTAATATAATATATTCTAGCTACGTAAATGAGTTGAGATTTATCGAGCTGGCAACTGTTACATTCCTATTTCAAGAACGAGATACATACCTGAAGCATATTTGCTATCTACCTAGATAGGGTCTAGTTACTGTTACATCATAACCAATAACCAAATATATAGTCCACGAGACTAAAATAAAGGTTCACTGTCAGTTCAACATAGCCTCTAGAATCTTATTCTACATTGGCAGCTATGTAATTCATCATGGTCAACAATCTCTTTCTGGTCACGAGCGGTACTATTTCCCGCCTTTTTAAAATAACCTAGGCTAACTAACACGATCTATGGGGACTTCCTAACTTAAAGCTTCTTCGAAATCTAGTCTTTGATAAATTAAACTTCTCATGCCATTCCTCTTATAGTGGAGTTATTCTAAACCGAGGTAAGAGAGCCTGCCTGCTTAGATCGAAGAGCAGCAATGGGTAAGGTTAAGCAGATAGCTAAGCCTATATCTGAGAGTACTGTAGGTTGTCCCCTACGAATTGCTAACGCCATATACTATATACGATATAAAGGTATGCCTGAGACAAGGTATTTTTCACGGAGTTAGTGTTTGTTTCTCCAAAAAAGATTTTGAAATATAGATACTCTACTTGTATCCGGTACAATATAATCCAATGTGATCTTTTCATTTGTTGTTCTTAGTAACTCGTATTATGGTGTCCATGAAGCGCCATCAAATGAGTATATTCCCTTAGCTAATCATATCAAAGTTCAAGTCATCTGGATCAAGTAGGTCCTGTCATGTGCTTTGCTATATGAAACTGAGAGTATTTCCGTGACTTTTGGGACGTCCCCTTATTCTCAAACAGAAGAAAAACTTTCTAGAGTCCGAAAAATATGAAAGTACATAATATGCAGATAAAATTACCCCTGGTGTTACAGATCACTTATAACACATTCGTGTTCCCTATTTATATCGTTTTATTGTAACAACTCAGCCATTCCAAAAGTTAGATCAATATTTAATTGGACGATAGTCTAAATTGTAAGATTTTATTGTTTGTACATAATAAGGAGGGCGGACGGATATTAGTTACGGCATGGCTAGCCAAGGGTAGGGGTGCGTTTTCCCATATTGAACTCAGTATCAAAAGCTACGACCTGGGGAAAATAGGGAATTGCTCGAACAGCCTTACCTTCAGAAGGAAGGGTTCTACTGATGATTAAAACCTCTATATGGGATTATGGAAAGCAACACTCTGGCGAGCGGAGTGGTTTTACAAGTAGCATTCAAGATGTTAGGAGATATGTAGCCAAAAGCTTCCCACAGGGCTTTTTACATACGCATCATATCGTACAGCATGCTCTCCCTAGTGTTATTCTTCCTTCGTAGAGCTCAAAGCAGTGCTTCAAATTCCTGCTGGCTGGCGTCAACTGCCTCTTAGCATGTAGATAACTGGGCAACACAATTAGTCCGGATCACGACCCTACATTGGATAAGTTGCGGAAGCGAAACCCGATCCCTCAACAACAGGTTTACTCTATGACTTTTTTTGTCAAAGCCGAGGAAGAATTAAGCACAAAGATAATATGAAGAGCTAGTTCCAGCAGCATGCTGGTCGTAGCAGAGAATCTTCAAATTATTTGTTCCTATCGTTACTTGATCACTAGAGCTTCATCTCAGCTAGCATATCTTCATATACGCGGATTGATTCAAGGAGATATCTCGCCCTTTTGATGGAGAGTGCTTCTTATCTTAGTGTAGTAGGCACACGCGAAGTGACACAGGTAGGTACTCCTATTACTTAGATCAAGACGAAAACTCTATTCACTGGACTACCTACTGCTTGATTAAATCTCCCTCCACCATGGCCTATTCTTTTTCTTCCTCGTGTCAAACAACCTATTCAGACGTATCAATTCTTCACCTACTCCTTCAGGGAACTACTACTGACCACAAATATCTCTACCAGGAAGCCAGCACTGGGCTTTCCATAGATTCCTAAGGAACATCTTTATCTCCACCACTGCCACTATCGTCGCTTCCCGCCTATAGCTCTCCCTACAAGACGCCCCCTAAAACACCTAGCCTAGTAACCACAGCTATGCCTCCCCTACTGCTCACCCTCCTGACCTGGGCTCTAAGCCTCGCCTCCCTCTCTCTCTGCAGCCCACCACGAAGCCCACCGCTCTTCATCCCTTCTTTATCCCTCTCCCATGATCCTACCTTCTTCTCGCGCCCCTCCGCCTCGGATAAGCACACGTGCAGCTTCCTCGGCGGCGCCCTCATGACCATCTCCCAGCAGCAGCCAGACCCGTCGTCCTCCCGGCTGCCGGCGCTGTTCTCCGTGACGGCCGAGTGGAACGTGGCGTGGCTGCGCGCCGAGGCCGGCGTCGACTACACGGACCCGAATAACCGCCACGGGCTGGGGCAGTGGGTTGGCGTGCAGGGCAGCGGGTGTGCGCGCGCGGACTGGTTTCCGTTTCTGCAGGCGGGCACCGGGGTTAGCGTGAGCATTTGACTTCTTTTTTTTCTTTTTTTTTCTCCGAGAGAGAGAGAAAGAGGAGGTGACGGCTGGCTAATTTCGGTGTGCTGGTTGTTGGAGGGCTAGATGGACGAGCATGGCGCGAGCGTGGCGGCCGCTTGGGTCGAGTGGTTCCCAGCTTCTTCGCAGGAGATCCCCAAGGAAAATATGACTGGTGCGTGAGTTGCTACATCTATACACATATATAAGCAAAGCGAGGGAGGAGACGGGAAGAGAGAGAGAGAGTGTGTGTGTGTGTGTGACTAATATCCATTACTTTCCATCTCTCCCTTTTCTTAGTCAGTCCCGGAGATCAAATGCGCGTCACGGTCGAAGTATTCTCGCAGACCACGGGTAACGTGTAAGTTCCTCCCCCCCTTTTCCCCTCCCCTTAAATCCTTGTTCTATCCCATCTCACCTCCCCATCCCTTAGCTCCATAACCAACCTCTCGCAAAACACCACCTACCGCACTTCCGTTTCGGCGCCCAACGCCACCGACCCCTCCTACCAGATCTGCCTCGGCGACGGCAACGCGCAGGTGTTCGCCGAGTGGGCGATCAAGGACGACCGCGCGCGCGCCCTCGTCTTCAACAACGTCACCTTCTCGCGCGTGGCCGCCACCGCGAGGAGAAACCCGTTCTACTACGACTTCGGCAACGCCACCGCCGTCGACCTCTGGGACATGTCCGCCGCCGGCGCGCACTTCGCGCTGCCCGAGCGACTCGACAACTCGACGCTCCGCGTCTACTCACCCGCGGGCAAGGACTGGGATCCGGCCGCGGCGGTGGCGGCCTGAGTTCGTGTTTGGGGAGCAAGGGGGGCAAGGTGTTGTAGGATTAGAGTTGTGATATTGCGAGATACTTTGTGTTGGCAGAATGTGAGATGGGGTGGGGGGAGACGGAGGATGGAGTTGCAGCTTGGGATGACTCGGTAATCGCCTTGACATGCTCTATATTAGAAGATTGGCAATGTACTGTTGGTCGAGCTAGGTAGATAGGCTTTTGCAGATACTCTTCCCCGCAAGAAAAAGGGGTAAAATCTCCTTGTAGTGGTATAACTGTGGTAACCTGTGTTTTCTTATTGTAGGGACGACGGAGGAGCTGATATAGGAGAAATAATATATTATCCATGCGTCATGGCAATGGGTAGGTAGTACACTACTAATGTTGCGCATGGGGTAATTCACGTGGCTTTTGGATTGTCCACTGGGCAAAAAACCTCATGTTCATACATAACAAGTTACGCAATACCTAGAAGGTGCAATGGAACAACCGATGTTCAACAAATCCCAATGTGTAGTATGTAAAGGGGTATCGAGATTAAAATACAACACTTCAGGTCACACCAGACCCCCCTTACTATCCTTGTGTACAGAAACTGGAACGTAAGATACCGAACCAAGACACTTGGTACTCTCTTCAGCATGGCGATATCCTGTCTGAGACGATAAAACCCTGCTTTTATTGCCTCTTAAAACTGTCGTGTCTCGACGCGATTGATTAATCGATTAGTTATTACTCAAGAGCTTCTCCACGGCCCATTTGACAGAGAAGTTCCGGATATCCGAGTAGTGCTGCCCGACACCGACGAACAGGACTGGGACACCCGTGGCGTGTACGATGCTGACTAGAGTGCCCACCATATCGCCGACCGTATCACATTTAGAGATGATAAACCCATCGAGAGTTCGACCGGGGCCAAAGGACGAGTTGAAGTTCCTGGCCTGAGCGACTGAGTCAGTTCCAACGAGAGCCTATGTATATTCATGTTATTAGTGACGTTCATGGCGGGATTTGGAATCGCAGATGACTTACCTCGCCAACCATTAAAATCTTATCGGGCTGTGCGAACTTCGCAAACTTCTCTAGCGACGACATTAGTCGTTGATCGTTGTGCCGCCGACCCGCCGTATCAATAAGCACAACATCGTATCCCTCATGGGATGCCTCCCGGACGGCATCCTTAGCAACCGTAGCTGCGTCCCCACCATATCCCTTTTCGAAGATCTCGACCTTTCCGCCTTCGCGTTCGGTAAGTTCCTTCAAGTTCCGCACGTGGACCTTGAGTTGCTCCACAGCACCGGATCGGAAGGTATCGCCAGCGGCGATCAGAACCTTGTACTTGTTCTGCAGCAAGAAAAAGCAGATTTTAGACAAATTTGTCGACTTGCCGACACCGTTGACGCCAACAATGGAGATAACGTAAGGGCGAGGCTTGCGCATGGAGGTAATTGACGGCTTGGTGACTGCGTCGATCTCACGCAATAAATCAAGAGATGAAGTAGGTGTCAACATCTTCGTCAAGGATGCCTCCATCGCCTTCGCGATGCGCGCATTGATGCTCTCGAAACTGCCCGTCTTCACCCCGACGAGCTCTTTCTCAACACCCTCACAGAGCCTTATGGCAGCTTCGCGGGCCACATTCTTTCGCAACAAATGATCTTCCATGCCCTTTATGGCCTTGTCTAGATCTTCTTTTGTCAAGGTCTTGCCGCCTACCACATTGCGAAACAATCCGCTGATCGTGCTCAACCCCGACCCCACAAGCCCGGTTTTTGACTCAGCGTTAGCGACGGCTTTCCTTTCCTCGGCGGACTGTAGAATTTCGTTGACCTCATCTCCTAGATCTTTCAGAACAAATTGTCCCTTAGATGTAGTGGTTCCCCAACTGGAAGAATTGACTTCCTGGATTGCCGTAGACCGGCCGGTTGCTTCCGCTTCGCTGTCGCTAGTCAGGGCGTTCTGTGTGACTGAATAGTCTAGTTGCACATCATCCTCCTCGTCAGCAAAACCCTCAGCGTCCCACTTGCGGCCTTTCTTAGGCGCCTTTTTATTTTTCCTAGCCGGTGCTTCGTCTCCCGACGATACAGGCGCAGAGGTGCTATGTTGCATCTTCCTAGCTCTTCGCGACATTCTTGATACTGGGCCAGTCTTGCCAACAACGAGGTGGTTGTTGTTGCCCGGGGTCGAAGGACGGGAGGTGTTCGGGGTAACGATTGGAGTCGATTCGGCAGTGGAGGGTTGTTCATGGACAGCGTCGGCAGCCTTGCCCCGGCGCTTCAGAGTTGATGGCAAAGGCGGCTCGTCTCCTAGGTTGCCAGACGCGGCGTCCTCCGCAGAGAAAGGGACCTCGGACTGGGCACCGTTGCTCGCGCCCTTAGATTCGAGAGTTCGGTATACTTGGTCAAAGTAACCATCGAAATTCTGGCAATGAACGAGGGTGGTATTTGGTCTTTTCAATTCGTCACCGTACAAGTCGACGAAAATGGTCTTGAGGTTATCGACGAGCTGGTCAACCCAAGAAAGGTGAAGAAGAGAGCGGTAGACAGCCTGGGACAGCGATTAGACTAGAACGGATTCTTCGGGAGACGGGAGGTCACATCACATACAACAAATATGATACCAAGTTCCTTCACGAAGGTCCATTTCAGAGTGTGGTGTTCTGCCTTGTAAGGGGGATTGGTAGCAGCCGACTGGGAGTCCTTTGCGCCGGGGACAGCGTTGCGCTCCTCGATGAAGACATTGGTGATGAAGTTGTTGATGATGGAAGGGCTTATAGGCGCATAGGACCTGGACCAGAGCACCACGCCAGAGGTGGTGAGAATCTCAAACGTGTCCAACATAACTACAGAGCTGTATGCGTACTTGGTAGTGATGATGGTAAAAAAGAACAACGCGCCAGTTCCGTAAGTCGGACTTGGTAAAAATGTGGAATATTTAAATAGACTTAAGTTAGATAAGCTAGTGACTGAGGTATGGGTCTTCTTTAGAAGTCTAAAGTACTACTGGATTAGGTACTGGGTTACCAGTACATTGCTATACTATAGGTGTACACTACCTACATACATAGTAGGTAGGTACTTGACGGAGGCTGCGGCGCGATCGGCGATAAAAAAAAAAAAGATAAAAAGTGTCCACTCATGTTTGGCATAGTACTACTGCTTCAGCTGCTGCACATGTAAGTGCTCAGTGGATGTCAAGGCACGATCGGTATCCCGGTTTATTACGGCTCCGACACGTCATAGCAGAGGTAGTACTAGGTACCCTTTTTATGCATTTCACTAATGTATAGTACTTAGTTAGTACATATATATATAGAGTACTAATATAAGGTTCCAGTGGAATAATCTCGGAATAATGCTGCTACTGTGTAAGTGCATTGAAGTAAGGATGTCCCTTATGTACACAGCTGACCCAAGCTTTTCCTCCAAGCTTTTTTCTCCATCAGAGCGCGCGCAGCAAATGTTCTGCAGTTTTGTGTCCATGAAAACACATTTCCATTTCCACTTCCAATTCAAGAAAACCGGCTCGCCATCTTAACCCGTCCTCTCTTTCGTCCTTTCGTCCTTCGTCCTCAACCTCACACCCCCCTCGCTGAACGGAATTTATAAACGCCAGCACACCGTAATCCACCATGCAGAGGGCAACTTACGCGCAGTCTCCGCCACTGCACCATCCTGTTCCGCAACATGTCTCTACCGTCCCCCAGCTCAGATCTCCTCCACTACCTACCTCGTCGCAACCACAACAGCAGGGCGCCTATGGCAATCCATACCAGCAGGGCACGCCCGCTGCCGGCGCCAATGTCTTTGGTGCCTATGGCAACTTCATGAACGATCCTATGGCCGCCCAGTTCGTGGGCACAGTCGGGCAGAATGCCTTCAAGCACGTAGAACAGAATGTGCGCACAAGCCAAGCCCATCCGCAGAAGCTTAAGGGGTCGGGGTTTCTAGCAGCTAGCTAACCGGTACTGCAGATGAATCGATGGGTTAACTTCTCCGCGCTTAAACATTACTTCAACGTTTCCAACAGCTACGTCGTCAACAAGCTCTTCCTCGTTCTGTTCCCCTGGCGACACAAGCCATGGTCTCGGAAGCAAGCTGTGGGGCCGAACGGACAGGAGGGATGGTATCTGCCGCCGAGAGACGACATCAACAGTCCCGACATGTACATCCCCGTCATGGCCCTCGTTACCTATATCCTCCTTTCCACCCTACTTGCCGGGCTGCGCGGGCAGTTCCAACCAGAATTACTAGGGTATACTGCCACCAAGGCGGGCGTGGTTGTGATCGTCGAGATTCTTCTACTAAAACTAGGCTGCTACTTCTTGAGCATATCCAACGAATCCCAGCTTCTCGACCTTGTGGCCTACTCGGGATACAAGTTTGTGGGTATCATCGCCACCGTGGCCATTGCAGAGCTGGTGAACGCGGGTAAAGGCACGGGGGGCTGGATCGGCTGGAGTGTGTTTCTCTACACCTTCCTAGCTAACTCGCTTTTCTTGGTAAGTGGCGCGCGGAGAGAAAAGGAAAGACCCCTTTCTGGTTGGGCTGGGCAAGCTGACAATATTTGGCTATAGATGCGATCACTCCGATACGTGTTGCTCCCGGAGAGCTCGGGAGGGGATGGAAGGGGCCCAATGCAAACGGACACGCGGACGAAGCGCAACCAGAGAACGCAGTTCCTTTTCGCGTATTCGTATTTGATACAACTCTTATTCATGTGGATTCTCAGCAGGGGTTAAGGTTAGCAAGCAATCAAGAACCAGATGCAGGCACTTGGTCGCCTTGATTATTTGTTATACGGTGCCCTTATAAAGTTAGCCAGGCTAGGAGGCGTTTCTAATCTCAACAGATTATAGTTATCTAGAGAATTATGTAGCACGTGTATCCGTTCATGTTGTTATATAAAATCATCTAGATCGACTACACATTTATAATGAAGTTGTATGTACGGAGTAGTCCCTCCTTCAAACCCCTTTCACTCCCCCCCTCCCCCTTTTTTCTCTCTCTCCCTCTCTCCCCCCCTCGCTCTCTCTCTCTTGCCCATGCCCAATCAATCACTATGTACTTCTAAGCTGACCTTTACAATAGCTTAACTATAGGTAGCCAAGTCATATACCACAAGCTTGAAAATGATATATATAACCTATACCTTTCGGATTATTTAGATGTAGTTTGATTCTATCCAATTAATCAGTCATGTGAATGAATGTATTTACTGCTTAGGAATTTACTGTATTGTCTTTGTTACCTACCTAGTATCCAACTAACCTATAGCAATATTTGAGGACAATAAGGTCAAAGGTAACGCCTAGGTTAGGTGATAGGTACCTTAGGTACCCCAGGTATGTATGTCATCAAAGATATCAAAGAAGTAGGGTTAAGCTTGTGTGCTTTTGCTAGCCGCTGTTAGCTTAGTTCGGGTTGTATGTACACTGTTAAATGTAGGTTATGCATCTTTATTTTCTCTCTCCCTACGTAACCGGACCCGCTCCCCAAAAAATAACCCCCCCACGTTACATCAATATCTCTCCCCTATAAGTTAGTTATCTTATAAGTTATCTCTAAGCTTCCACTCAACTTACCCTGACTTCTCTTTAAACGCTTCATTCTCATGCCAAAATTAACCAACAACCACCTCCTAAATCCTGTTTACAATATCTTCTGAAAAAAAAAAAGAAAAGAGAAAACATATCTAATATATCACACATTTCTTCTATCATAAAATGGCATTGCCTCCTATTGTCACCGCAACCATACAGTCTGCCGTCCTGGCTGCCACATCCAATATCTTAGCCCAATGTCTTACTGCTTACCAATCTGAGGTATATTGACACGTACCCAAAAATAATAATAATAATAATAGTCTTCCAACCAACCATGAGCTTGACTAACTGTCCTCTAGGCTACTCTCGTTATAGACTGGGTGCCGGTGTTCCAGTTCATTCTCTACGCCTTCCTCAACGTGCCACCGAACTTCTTATGGTATGGCACGCCACCTATTTCACATATTTGTTCAACTTGTAAGGATGTTCCCCCATGTTAACACTCATCTACAGGCAAGATCTGCTAGAGTCGAGCTTCCCGGCCTTCCACATAGCGCCCACTTCTGAGGCAGTGGCGTCGGCGGCGGCGGATGACGAGAAGGAGCTCGAGAAGGAGGCCAACGAGGGCCGACTCGTTGAACCCAAGCTCAACATCACCAACACTATCATCAAGCTCTTCCTCGACCAGACCGTCGGTGCTGCCGCCAACACCATATTGTTGAGCTTGTTTATGCACTCCATCCAGGACGCAATGATACGCCCCACGGCTGGACCGCTGAGTGGCGCCGAAAATAGTTTTCGGTATCTCGTCTCGCCTGGTGCTGTCGATTACTCTGCTGTCGGCTGGAACGGCGTGCTCGAACGCAGCCAGGCTGAGTTCTGGCCGTTGCTGGTGGCGAGCTGGAAGCTATGGCCCCTCGTCAGTTTGGTGAACTTTGTTTTTGTTAAGACCATCGAAGGGCGAAACCTAATAGGTGGTCTGGCTGGTATAATTTGGGGCATTTACCTGAGTCTGGTGGCTGCTCAGTAGAGAGTCGAAGAGAGAGGAAGGGACTTTGTGGGGATAAAGGGGGGAGTGGTCAGATCTATTATCTACTATACCCAAAGGCTCTTGCTTTGATTTATGGTGCTATCTGAGTCGATTAGGTTGAGCTGAGACATGTTACAAAGATGCATTACAGGAATATCATATATTATCAGGCTTAGAAGCTTTTTATTGTCTCTTTCTCGGAAAATGGCAGTTGGAAAAGACCTATATTTCTCCATTCAGTAATCTGTTTCCTTTTATCAATGGCCAAATTATCTACGATGATATCAATAACAGGCTATGTAATTCCTTACAAATTGACTAGTATAGCGTGTCCATATTAGATTATTTATGGCAATCTTTGGGGGGGGGGGGGGGGGGGGGGGGGGGGGGGGGGGGGGGGGGGGGGGGGGGGGGGGGGGGGGGGGGGGGGGGGGGGGGGGGGGGGGGGGGGGG